>JAKWJD010001757.1:37012237-37464961 GCA_027705065.1 Solanum peruvianum
ATATGTATTTAGACATATATATATATATATATATATATATATATATATATATATATATATGTATATATATATATATATATATATATATATATATATATATATATATATATATCTATATATATATATATAAAGTGATGTTTATAGCATAAGATGTTCTATGAAAAGTTTTAAATTTTCGCTAAATTTACTATGTTAATGCGATAAGTAAAAACAATGGGCTTGTATAATACCTCGGAGAGGTCAAGTACGCCATGTTACTTATACGAGGTGCTCCTCGGATGTGACATAAACATTATACATAATAAACTTAATCATAGAAGAACACTACTAGGACCATCCATTAGGACCCCACAAGTTCAATGTGTAAGAGAAGTCCCGTACCTCCCTTACATCACGTAAAAACCATCAAGATATATTCAATAATTTTGGATACACTTCCTTTGTTCATATTCTTTTACATTAAGGAAAGAAGTTTGAATAACTTACATTAGACCATGTGGGCTACATTGAATCCGGTATTCTACTTTCACACTGAAAAGAGAGGGTTACCACTTGCCTATAGTATAACCTTTTGTAGATAGAAATCTAGGTGGATCCACTAAGCTAGTGTCCTATGTTGGCACATAGTTAAGGTTCAAGGAAATTGTACTAGAAACCCTAACTTTCTAAACGTGGGGGTTTCATCTCATGAGACAACACATAACTTGGAAATCCGGACTTGCTAAACATGAGGAAATCCATGTTGGTAGCTGGACTTACTAAGCGTGAGGCCCCATCTCATTTACTTTCATTTTCGGTGATAAGCACTTATTCGATTTAGTAATCATCATTATTCATCATACAAGTTCACATTAGTCTGTTTTAAACCTCTTTGTAAACATCTTATCATAATAGGTCATAGGTAATCATAAGTGAGAACAATCTTTTCACCTTAGAAACTACTAAGAAGTGAGTACACATTTCACTTAATACTTTATTATAATAATGAAATCTACTTTCAATCATATAATAATAATATCATAACATGCATACATACTTCATAAGAAATTCAAGTGTCTATGGTGAAGGATGAATAATGCTTGTTATCAATAACACAACCACACATTAGATATAGAATCATTAGTATCTAAGTAACTAATCATTTATAATTCAATTAAACAAAAACAAGTTCATGCCTTATTTTCCATTCATGGGCATGTATACCTCCACTACCAAAGAATACATAAGCAATACATAAACAAGGTAAACTATAGAAGTAATACATAAAAATTATAATTCTACATAATCCATATACGCCTGATTTTCCACAATTACCATAGAAATTTCTAGGTATAATGAGTTTAGGGAAAAATATTCATCCAAGGTGATATTTAAAGTAGTTACCAACAATGAGACATAATAACATAGTTAAACAACAATAACATCTCATAATCCATCACTTTTGAATAACAGTTCGTTTTTAAAGTAGGACCCATGTATATATAGAAGCCCTTTTCTTGGAGGTGTTTTGAAATACTCTTTTGGAGGGGCCTCTTTGGGAAAGAAATCCCAAGAGTAAGAGAAACCAAGTATTAGGGATGATTTCTACGAATTTGATTTCAATTCCTTGGTTAATTCGTTCTCTTCTTTAAACTCTAGTGTTCCATCAATGATTGTTTAATTTGGGGACAGAGTAACTAGATAGAAGTTGGAGCTAAATGGGTTTCGGAATTTCTGAAGAGTTAGGTTAGTTTAATAAATTAAGGAGATTATAGTCCTTAAGTAACTAACTAAAACCATACCTAACAATTAATTAATTAACTAACTAATTAAGCAATCACCTTAATTTAAACAAAAAATTTATAGTGAAGTGTTGTCTCAAACGACGAGACCCCGTCGACGCTCGTTGATCCAACCATGCACCATACATGTCAAACGTGGTTTAGATTAGTGTCTATTTATTTGGGAAAATCGGTGAATAGTCTAAGGGTCAATAAAATATCCTAAATGACGGAGAGACGTTCAAACGATGTGTCATTGTTTGGTCTCTTGGCTGCAAACTTCTAATTGATAGCTTTTGAGGGTCAACCGTGGGGTACTACTCAAGGACTCTTAGAATGGTCCTTTGGATATGTACCCAAACATTTAGACCCTAAAAACACTCTAACATGTATTCTAAACCTTTTAACCAAATTTGACTTTTCTTCCAACTTTTTAAACCCCTTGAAATGCACAAAGGAACGCTAGGTCACTTTCACTAGTCTTCTGATATTGTGGTTGTTTCTTTACATTTTAATTCTAACCCTTCATAATCAAGTTTATTACCTTTTATAAACATAGAAACGTTGTTTTATGTCTTAGTTCATCGATTGATGCTCTAGGCTATGACATAGAACTTCTAGACTGTTATAGAAGTCCTCTAATTATATGGTTGACTTCTAAATAAGTTATGTAATGTATGTTCTCCTAATAATAGTATGTTAAATAGAACGAATGGTTATGTATGGTGTCTTCGATGAACAGTCAGGTGTTTTTTAAGATGATGTATGGGTGGTCATTTCATGTCTTACGTAGGTAAGTTTTTGAGTAACTTTATGTAGAGAGGCTAAATGATTAAAAGGCCTAGTAAGGTTGATATTAATATGAATTGAGTCCTCTATGTTTATGTTAGTTTAATATGTCTTTTATGTTACTGTTAGCTTGTGTAATGTATGTTAAACTTTATGACGATGGTTTTTACCAAAATGTCATGAAGGAATATTTCTAAGCTAAATGTCCCTTTTTCCATGCTTTTTGCATGGATTATGTACTTTGCGCTTAATTTTACTAAACCCCTTAATTTCCCTTTTGGACTAAAGTATAGGGATTCCAGACGTGGTATACTATGAAGGTTGACAAGATTTCTAAGTGGTTGAATATGAAAATTTTGTGAGTCTTCATAGATTCGTGTACAATAACATGTATTTTCGTTTATGTCACTTAGTACTTTTTTGAGTTATTGTATGGACTTGTTCCCAATGTTGTGCTCTAAATTATTAGAATGTTTATGAGACATACACATTGTAAAGTTAGATATTTTAAAAGTCATCGGCTTGATTATTAATGAAAGTATTCTCTATGTGCCAAGAAGGTTTTAAATATTTAATTATTTTTTAGTATCCTATACAATTAAAGATCCATGTGGCTTTTATGAGACCTCCAAGAGGTTGAATACGTCATATTGCAAATTTGGGATACTCTCTAGTCGTGACACTTAATGACATCATCTTTATATAAGAGTAAAACATTACGTAGAATGACTCAGTATGTTCATCCCATGTGGTAATGAAATACCTAGGTAGATTAGCTAACCATTTTGTAGCTTTACGCATTAAAGAAAATGTGAACAAGGAGAGACAGGTTCATTTTTACGACATTTTATTGAAGAGAATACACAATTTACGTCCACAATATTCAGAATACGATAATAGGGATCCTGATGAGAGAAGCCTCCACATAATCCTTCCAATTAAAAGAGTTGAAACATCGTGCTAGTCATGTGAAATACACTATTCTCCTAAGCATGAGGTAAACATATACACCAATGCCATCAAATTGAATCGGATCATTGACATTTTTTAGATTTCTTATTTAATCTACATGGCCAAGTTTTATGTATTTCTTCCATTTGCACAAAAAGAACAGAATCTAAACTTCAATAAAAGATTTTAACACCACTCTCTTGTAGAGGGACATTTTTTAAAAAGCTTAACTATACCTTATCAAATACTAGGGGTAGGCGGTCATAATCTCGTATAAAACTCAACAAATGTGTTGGGATCGAACACACAATAAGCATTATAATTTCAATTATGATGTTATAAATATTGTCTAATATATTATGGAGTACAAATTATAGAATTGAATTTGATATAGGTGACACGACTGTCAGATCGGGGGATTGGTTTTTCTATTAACAACTAAAGAAAATTTTAAAATATGGGAATGAATAAGTACAGACAAATTCTCGACGACGTAATTGATTATATGTAACTCCGCAATATGTGTAATTGGATTTTACTAGCAATTTGTTAATCTTAGTGTGTAGGCTAGACTATAGATGCAACAGATTTCTCTCAAATACCTATTACGACTCAAGCAAGGTCTCTCGAACTTTGACAATCACAACATAGTGAATAGCCCACTACACAAATTATCTACTTTCTAGATGTATATTGTTTGTTTTAAGCCTATGATTCACTCTATCAAGCGGCACCCATAACAACACACTAACTATAATCATCGATGGAATACGTAAAATAATATATTCGTCTAGAGCCTCATATGACTTGCTTTAGAGACTCACATATTGAACTATCGTTTGGAACTTTTGTAAGACATAAAATAATGTATATTAAACACTTAGGAGTTTTTGGAGTAAAAACATTAAGGAATGTCCATGACATCCGGTAAAAATTTGTAACTTGGACTAGTGTGGTGCCTTGATGGTTTTAAGGAGGTGTCTAAAGGGTTAACAATGGTGAGGTGATAACTGTAGACACAGGTGCCTATGATGGGTACAAATAATCAAATCCAAGTGAGGATTTCCAACCTTCAAGGGCAAGCTAAGGTTGCGCAAGTAAGGAGGCTACTGCCCCACTCTTCACGAGCATGACCACGACTAGAGGTCAAGACCACGACCAAGTGGGCCGCTCGTGAAGATGACTTTTCAATGCGGTAAATTAAGGAATGAGAGCTTCCTAATTTCAAGGGAACCACGAGCAACTTTATGACTCGTTCTGCACTTGATGGAAGGAAGGGGCAGTAGTGAAAATGCCTAAGCCATTCGGGGGAAACTTGGTGGGGCGTTGGTGAGCTACTGCCTAAAAGAACAACGACCAACTTAACGGGCCACTGGGCATCTTCATGGAAGGGAGTAAGGGGGTTCATGAAGTTGCCTTAGAACAAAAAATGGAGGTGCCTAATTTGGGGGATCTACTGCCTCACCTTCCACGACCACCACCATGGTACATCATGCAATTAATAGATTGTGAAGTTGGACGTGAAGTGGGGGTCTCCACTGTTAAATTTAAGTTGTACTTCATTTTTAAAGTCTAAATTAATGAGGAGAATTCGGGTATTTTGGGGGTTGACGATATATTGATTTTATGTCAAATATCATCCATTTCCCGCTCCAAAACTCAAATATAAATTCAAAACCACATTTCTCCCATCTCTCTCTACTTTCTCTCTCTATTCATCCTCCATTGAAGGAACAAGAAAGCTTGACGAAGAAGTCAAGTCTCGAAGATTTTCACTCAAATTTTTGTATACAAAGATACATTAAGCTATGGGTTCTTCACTTCCAATTTCCTCTACCCAAGATTTCCTTTAAATATTGATTCTCAAAGAATCCAGTTGTCATTTTTTATTTATAAATGGGTTTTCTTCTGAACTTAAAATTGATAATTGATTATGACGAAAAAATTACCTCTGACTAATTAAGTATAGATTTTTGAGTAATTGATGCTAATTTGGGGAAATTTTGTGTATATCATGTCTTTTTAATAGATTCTGCAAGTTCTTGGATCATGCTAGTGAACTAATGGGAATTTATGAATGTATTAATCGTTAGACTTGTTTCAACTATTCTCATTCATTGTTGAACAGCCTCGGTTATATGTTTTTAAATTAAATCTACTTCTTGAATAATTCATGATACACCTTATTCCCTTAACTTTAGGTTATGAGTTGAAGTTAATTTTGATAGTTGTGATTATACTATTGATTTAGTTCTTGTATATATTACTAAAGTGTGATATTATTAAGCCTAGTAATGGGTGAATATTATTTGTTGATAGCAATATAGTTGAAGTGAGCTTATTTAGGTGAATATGTAAGACCTTATGATCTTGAATCTTTAACTTCAATTGTTATGGTTTGTAGTTTATGATAGTGTTCAATTAAAGTATTATATGTTATTAGATTAAGTAGGTGATGGTATGATGTATATAATTGAATTTTCTTTATTATATAAATTTTGAGAGTATGATTGAGGTATGATGATATATTTTTTATTCTGAATAACTTATGTGCCTTACTATATTATAATGATGAGGATATGTAAATTTTACAAATGAAGGGTTGTAGTCAGGACATTCGCATTGCAATTCCTAATCGAGTTACTTGTTATGATATACAAGTGGTTTGTCTCCTATGTCAAATACTATGAATGATGACTAAAAAGTCTTAATGACATTTCAAAAAGATACTTTAATTTAGAACCTAGCGAACTAGATGTTTGGGTGTCCCTTTCGAATGAAGGAAGGTAGGTTCACAATGATTCCCATCTTTCATAAAGAGGGTGTCATGTATGTCTCCCCTAGTTGAAATATGTTTCACCCATAGGAATGCTAGCTAGTGGATCCACCTACAAAGCTATGTTTATGTTTTGGTTCTACCTTGGCATGTAGACCACCTTCTTTCAATGTAGGGTTTCATAACAACGTATTCCATAATTAGCGCATGTGGTCTATGTTGGTTAAGGCAATTGTTCCCAGAAGTAACATGAAGTAAAAAATGAACACTAACTAATGTGACTTAAGGGGTTTGACTTAGTGTAGGTAGGTTTGACATTACACTATTTGGCCATTAGGAAATCCTAGTGGGTTGTTCTTATGTTATTATGTATTATGGTATCATGTATTATGAAATGTTTGATTTATTTGATGATATTCTTATATGATTTTGACTATACTGATAAATTCATACTATACAGATAAAGATGTTAGTGGTCTAAATTTCTAGTTGTAATGATTGGCTACTTATGACGATATTTTGTATGAAGTTAAGAATTACTTATGATCTCCTATATTGTTTACTTGGTTGTGTGGAATTATGATTCTTCAAATGAGCATTGCACTTGTAAGCTCGGGATGAGATTATTGGCAAGGTTTTTTTTTATAATATGTTGTTATTAGCTATTGACATTGAATTGTTGATATGACTTTAGGTTTATGTTTCCTTTGGTTTTGAACATTTTTCATGCTATTGTGGTCCTTATATTGTATATGCTCTCTTGTGTGTGCATAAGAGGCTTTCTAAACGACTTTGCATGTTTCCATAGTAATGATCCATTTTCAAGCATGTCTTCAAATGGTTTTATATGCATATGCCCACACTTAGTACAAGTGGTGTACTAACCCCTATTTCTATGTTTACGATATATATGCAGTTTCATGTCGTTGAGTTCTTAAGAGATCAATTAAAGAAGACTTGGACTCTTTTCTCCAAGTGTTACTATGTCCTCATATTCGAGTATGTGATTGACCTTATGCTATAGATTTGAAGTTGTATGGTCATAAAGACCTTGTGCAGTCCTTAATCATTTGAATATTGATGTAAGCCTATAATGGCATTTTGAATTTGTATTGTCTATGTCTAACATTTGTTGTATATTTAGATGGTTCAATATGAGACAAAGTATTAAACTAATTTCTATGTATCTTATGTTTTCTAAATGAGAATTCTATGTATGCTTAATACGCAAGGATTTCAAGTAAACTCTACATGTAGTATGTGTGACGTTTATGTAAACCTCACTATATGCATATGTATGATTTTTTTTAAATTTTCCGCATATTTTAAACTATGAAATGTAATGACATATACAAGATGCTAGTCATAGTACTGTCTAAGGACGAAGATGCCGGTTATGCCTAGGGTAGCTTCCTGTTTGTGACAAACTTGGTACCAGATCATGAGGTTCAAGAAATATTATGATTGATGTCATATTGGACCACTTTTAATTAGACTCTTGTTCATTTGTGTGAAGCACTTAACACATACTAATGAGAGGCAATGTGATGCTTAGGAATTATCACTTATTGCTAATCTTTAAATTCGTGTCATGTTCTCTTTCTTCTAATCTTTTCTGGTTGATTATATATATAACTACAACATGTGCATCCACAAGGAGAGTGGAGGAATATTTGGCTAATGTGGTAGTTCCTGCCCAAGGAAACCAAGCTTCATCAATTCAACCACCTATGACGGATGGAGAGATAAGGTTGGCAATTTTTACTTTGTCTCAAGCTATGACTACGAACGCACAATTGGTAGCCAGTCAACCTCAAGGCATTATGGCTCAAGAAAATACGGAGGTTGGAACTTGTGTTCAACCAAATTCTAGTACCATGGCTTCCCGCTTTATGGACTTCACTAGGATGAACCCTTCTATGTTCTTTGGGTAAATAGTGAATAAATACCCAAGACTTTATTGATGAGTTCGACAAGACTCTTTTTTCTATTAGGTTAACTTTATATAAAAAGTCCGAACTAGGTTCCTATAAACATAATGATGTATCCCAAATGTGGTACACCTAATAGAGAGATTATTGGGCCTTAAGAGCGTGTCCTATTACTTGAAAGGTGTTCAGAATGACTTTTCTTCAGTGCTTCTTCCCTATGAAGAAAAAGGAGGCCAAAGTTGAGGAATTAATCATACTTCTTCAAGGAGGTATGAGTGTGCAAAAGTGCTCCTTGAGGTTCACCAAATTGTCAAATTATGCTTCTTCCTTTGTGTCTAACCAAGGGATGAAAGAGTCTCTTTCTTACGGGAATGTCTGAGGATTTTGCTGAAGAGTGTAATTTGGAGATAATTTAAGGAATTATTTATATCTCTTGGTTGATTTTTCATGCTAAAATGGTTGAGGAGACTCGAATCTAGAAGAAGAATAGAGAGTTTAAGAGGGCCAAGGATTATGAAGAGTGTACTTCCAAGGGTAGGCTTGAGATTCAAGGCAAGAATAGGTTCAAATAGAGGTTTCCAATAATGTTCCTTTCAAATTTCCCAAGGCTAACAAGGATAGGGCGACTAAACTTATGTCCCAAAAGTCGAGAAGTAGAAATTAAGATAGCAAGAAACCTACTTATGCCAAGTATGGTAAGAATCATTGGGGAGAGTGTGTAGGTAGGAAGGATAATTTCTTTAGATGTTGAAAGAGTGGCCATAAGGTTAAATATTGTCCTAATTTGATGAGTCGGGAGAAGGGGAATGGTCAATCTCAAGTAAAAGGTCCTAGTTCCGGAGCTACAAAGAGGACCCACTTTTATGCTCTTTACTCTAGGGTTAACAAGAAGAGTCCCTCGATATGGTCATCGGTATGTTCCAAGTCATGTCCATAACTGTTTATGCCTTACTTGTTCCCGGTGATCCATTTTCATGTGTAGCTCCTTTAGTAGCTAAAAAGTTCGATGTTCTACCAGGTTTTTTAATTGAACCATTTTTGCTTACAACCCTAGTAAGTGACTCTGTTGTGGCTAAAAAATTCTTTAGGAGTTGTCCAATACCTTGGACCAATAGAGTTACATGGGTACATTTGGTAGACCTTAATATGTTTGATTTGGATGTTATTTTGGTAATTGATTATTTACATGATTATTTTGATTTCATATATTTATGAACAAGATTGGTGATGTTCAATTTTCTGAATGAACCCGCCTATTTGTATTAGGGTAAACTCGATTCCTAGTGGTCACATAATCTCTAGTGTAAAAGCCTGTAAGATTATATCTTATAGGTCTCTTTACAATATTGTATGAGATAAAATCTTGTGTCAGACATCCTTTCTATTGATTGGATTCCAATAGTTAAGGAGTTTCTTGAAGTTTTTCCTGATGACTTGCCCAGAATTTCTCCTGACCGGAAATTAGACTTTGGTATTGACTTAATACCTGATACAAATCCCATTGTAATCCCTCCTTATCAGATGGCTTAAGTGGAATTGAAAGAGTTAAAATTTCAAGACAATGATTTTTTGGAGAGGGTTTCATTCAATCTAGTATTTTTCCATGGACAGCTCTTGTGTTGTTTGTTAAAAATATAGATGGGTCTATTAGGATGTGTATTGATTATCTCCAACTCATTAAAGTAACCATTAAGAATAAGTATCTCCATTGGATTGAAGACATTTTTGATAAACTCCAACGGTACTTGAGAACGGGTTATCACTAACTTAAGGTGAGAGGTAAGGATCTACCTAAAATGGAATTTCAAACAAGGTATGGTCACTATGAGTTCATAGTTATGTCATTTGGCCTCACAAATATGCCATGGTCAATTTTCTAGACCTAATGATTAGGGTGTTTTGGAACTACCAAAATTTCTTCGTTATGGTCTTCATTGACGACATCTTGGTGTATTCAAAAAATGAGACTGATCATATGGGTCATTTTAGAGTTGTATTAAATGTCCTAAAGGAAAATCAAATATTTGCCAAGTATAGCAAGTGTGAGTTTTGTTTGAGATCAGTTGTGTTTCTTGGTCATATCATCCCAAGTGAGGCTATAGAGGTTGATAAAAGAAAATTAAGGCGGTTAGTGATTGGCGTTGATCATTGTCTCGAACCAACATTAGAATGTTTTGGGTTTAGAAGGGTACTATAAGAGGTTAGTGGATGGATTTGCGTCTATTTCTTCATTTTTGACTACCTTGACCCAAATATGTGTGATGTTTGAGTGGTTTGAGGCTTGTTAAAGAAGTTTCCAAGTGTTAAAAGATAGTCTTAATTACGCTCACCTAATGACTTTATCGTAGAGTACCAATGGTTTTTGTATATTTTTATGTATCCGGAGTGGTTTTGGGCTGTTTTCTTATGCAACATTTGAAGGCAGTATTTTATGCCTCAAGAAAACTCAAGAATTTGAGAAGAATTATTCAACTCATGATCTTGAATTAGCGGCCATAGTTTTTCCATTGAAAATATAAAGGCATTACATGTATGGTGTTCATGTAATGTGTATACCGACCATAAGAATCTTCATTAAGATATTACACAAAAGTTGTTGACTCTCCACCCAATAAGATGAATGGAATAGTTGAAAGATTACAATATGAGTGTTCTCTACAACCTTGGCAAGGTCAATGTGGTTGCAGATGATTTGAGTTGGATGACCATGAATAGTGTGTCTCATGTAAAAGAAGCGAAGAAATACCTAGTTAGATATGTTCATAGGTTTTCTAGATTTGGGTGTTCCGTTAAAAGATTTCCCAAATGCTGGTTTTGTGGTTTATAAGAACTCTGAGTCATCCTTAGTTGTTGAGGTGAAGTCTAAACAATATCTTGATCTGATATTGATGGAGTAGAAGAAATCGGTACTTAGTAACTTTAATGAGTCATTCTCCTAAATAGGTAATGATGTACTACCGAAAAGGATTATGTGTACCGGATGTAGATGATTTGAGGAATGTGGTGTTAAGGGAAGCTCATGCTTCCCGATATTTGATACATCCAGGTTCCACAAAAATGTATCCTTATCTTACAGAGATATATTGATGGGATAACCTTAAAATGGACAGTGGAGTTTGTATCCCAGTGTCAAAATTGCCAATAAGAGAAAGCCGAAAATCTAAATCATAGTGGTCTAACTCAAGAAATGGGTGTTCCTACTTGGAAGTGGGAAGAAATTTACAAAATCCACTCACTTTATTCCTGTTAATTCTAGTCATACAACTGATGATTATGGGAGGATTTCTATTGATAATATTGTGAATCCTCATGGGATCCCTTTGTCAATTATATCAAATAGAGGTGCTCAATTCACTTCTTTTTAGCTGTCTTATCTAAGGGGGTGGGTACTAAAGTGAATCTTAGCACCACTTTTCCTCCACAAAAGGATGGTCAAGAGAAGCGTAATATTCAATCCTCAGAGGATATGCTTAGAGCTTGTGTGATAGACTTCAATAGGAATTGGACATTCATTTGCCATGGATTGAGTTCTCCATTAAGAATAGCTATCATTCGAGTACTTTAATGGCTCCATTTGAAGAACTTTATCATATGAGATATAGGTCTACGGTTTGTTGGTTTGAGGTTTGTGAGTCTTCACTCGTTGGTCCCTAAATAGTCTATGATTCTTTAAAAAATGTTCGGGTGATAATGTGTATGTAGAGAATGAACAATAGTCGGTAAAAGTCCTACGCCGACAACAAGAAAAGTGAACCTGAATTTGAAGTGGGTAATAAGGTGTATTTGAAGATCTCACCTATTAACGGAGTGATGACATTCAGCAAGAAGGGAAAGTTGAGTCTCCGGTAGTGAGTCCCTATGAGGTATTGCAATGGGTTGGAAACGTCGCATATGAATTGAAACTACCTAGTGAATTATCGTCGCTTCATCCGGTGTTTCATGTTTCCATGCTTAAGAAGTGCATTGGTGATCCCGTGTCCTTACTTCCAATTGAAGGTCTTGGTGTTGATGAGTGCCTTTCCTACAAAGAAGTTATGGTGGAGATCCTCCATATACAAGTAAGAAGTTTAGGAACATAGAGGTAGCCTCAATAAAGTTGTTATAGAGAAACCACCTAATTTAAGGCGCAACATAAGAGGCCAAGGCCGACATGAAGTCCCGCAATCCTATTTTTTTCTTAACTAAGGTTAGTATTTGTAATCAATAATGTAAATAATGACTATATATGAATTTGATTTGTTCACTAATAATGTGCATATTTTGGTAAAAGTTTATGTCAAAATTAGTTTTTATGAAAAAGTGTTTTATGTTAACTTGCACTGATGTGACGTATATGTTTTCTATTCTTCAGGGCTTGTGTCTTTTGATGTGGTTTTGACAAGAATAGCATGATCACTCCTGATATTGTTTTAATGTAATGTTGGTATTGAGGAGGTAGTTCCTCATATTGTGATGTTAAGCTATAATATGTGATAATTTATGTTTTGAGTTGCTATGTGTAAATTCCATGATTATAAGGATATAGAGTCGTGAAGAACTTAATTGCGTTGATACACATTCTATAATATATGTTGTTTGTAGGGATACTATATTGAGTCTATCATTCTTTTCAAATGATTTTAGTGTCATTCGGGGATGAATGTTCCTAAAAATGGATAATGTAGCAGTCCGAAAGTCAATAACTTTGTCTAGAGCCTCCTATGTTAAACTAAGGTTTGAAACACTATTTTAATACCTAAAATAATGTATCTAAATAATTGAGGGGATGTTGGAGTAAAAACGTCAACGAATGTCCAGGACGTCCGGTGAATTTTTCACTTGGACTAGTGTGGTGCCATGATAGTTTGAAGGAGGTGTATCAAGAATTAATAATTGTGAGGTGATAAGTGTTGACATAGGTTCCTAATAAGGGGTATCAGGAAACAATTCCAAGTGAGGAGTGTCAACCTTCAAGGGAAAGCCAAAGCCAAGAGGCCAAGGCTGTTGTAGGAAAGAGGCTACTGCCCACTCTTCATGAGCATGACCACAGCTCGTGGGCATGACCACGGTATTCTAGGAAGCTCGTGTAGATGACTTTTACATGTGTGGAAATATGACATGGGAGCTAGCTACTTACCAAGACACCACAATCCAATTTATGACACATTGAGCACTTGACAGAAGGAAGGGGGCAGCATAAAAAAGCCTTAGCTATTTAGGTGATACTTTGTGGGGCATCGGTGAGCTACTACCTTAGAGCACCACGAGCGACTTAACGGGCAGGGGTGCATCTTTACAGAAGGGAGCAAGAGAGTTTGTGGAGTTTCCATAGAGGGAAAAATGGAGGTTGCTTGTTTGGGGAGTTACAACCTGACCTTCCACGACCACCACCACCGTCCATCATGAACTTAACGGACCTTGAAGTGGGTTATGAAGGTTTACGGGATTCCATAGTTAATGTGAAGCTGGACTTCACTTTTGGAGTCCAACTTAATGAGGGGTAGTTTGGTTATTTTCGGGGTGGACTATATATTGATTTTAGGTCTATATTCATTCATTTCCATATCAAAGACTCAAACACAAATTGAAATCAAAATTGTTCCCACCTTTCTCTACTTTCTCTCTTTATTCATCCTCCATTAAAGGAACAATAAAGATTGAGGAAGAAGACAAAGAATCCAATGTTTTCACTCGAATTTTCGAATACAAACCTTCATTAAGGTATAGGTTCTTAAATTTTTGGTTCCTTTACCCAAGAGGTTCTTTCAAAATTGATTTTCAAACAATCCAATTATTAAGGTTTTCTTCTATAAATGGGTTTTCTTCTAAACATTAATTGATTATTGATTTTGATGAATAATGAATACCTATGACTAATTAGGTATCTATTGTTAAGTAATTGATACTATTTTAGGGGAATTTTGTGTAGACCATTTCCCTTTAAACATTTCTTCATATTGTTGGATCTTGCTTATAAATTTATGGAAATTGATGAAACTATTTATTCCTAGACTTGTTTTAACTATTCAAATTTATAATGGTTGCCTAGGGACATATATTGAGTTTTATTTTTGGTAATAAAGGAAGGAAATAAAAGAAAAAAATAGTTAAGGAAGATAATTTAAAACGAAATTTAGGAGGGAAATGAGTTTTAAAACTTATGACTTTTAATATTACCGACAGGGTCGGGTCGGGTCACTGGTGGATTCGGACCTACATGACCAAATACACGGTCTGTGAACTGGTACGAATCACTTCAAGACTTAGAATATTTTTGAAACAGATATGGGATTAACCGATACAATCGACGGTCATTCGATGGATCAACTGTTTGTCGACGGGGTCCGTAAACATCTCCACCAGACTTTTTTTCGGCAGACTGTTGCTTTTGCTCCATGCAAATGTAACACCCTTTAGTCTATTCATTGTATGTTTTTCTGCACTCTTTTGTGACACAAACTCTATACTAATTTCTTGCCAACATTATTAAACAAACAAAATTGAAATAATTAATAAAAAAATTTGAAAGGATGACTATTTCTACAATGAAACAAAACCTATTGGTGACTAGAGGATACACCTTGGGTTGCCTCTGATGAAGCGTTTGATTTGGCATCGTGGCACGACACATGACCCTTTATTACTAAAACTTTATCAAGAAGGTATGCCTTAACAAATTCATGCACACTGTCGGCTTGCCATAGATTGATTTAAATCATATGCCCGTTGACTGTGAACATGGCGCCTTCGTTATTTTTGAACTCAACCACACCATGTGGGAACACTTTAGTGATAAGGAATGGCCCTGTCCACTTGGACTTGATTTATTCCGTAAATAAGAGTAGCCTATATGTGAATAGAATCACCAAATAAATAACTTTAAATTCTCGCTTTTCAATCATTTGGTCGTGATACTTCTTTATATTATCTTTGTACATGGCAAAACTTTTATAGGCCTTTAGGCAAAACTCTACTAGCTTATCAACCAATTTAATCTTTGTTCTGCCGCTTTAGTCCAATCCAACTTCAGTTTATTCATTGCCCACATCTCCTTGTTCTTTACCACAATTTGAAGTTACAAGCCTTGCTATATATAATTTCGTATTGAGACATATTTTAAAGAGTCTTCTATGCAATGCAGTGGGCCCAAAGAGCATCATCAAGCTTCCTTGACCAATCTGTTCTATTATTGTTTTCCATTCTCGCCAAAGTTTGCTTTATTTCATAATTAGATACCTCAACTTCCCAAATATTCTTTGAATTGTAACGGGTAATAATATTATGGCTAGTACCATATTTCTCCTATATCCGTTTGAACATTTTATTACAGAAGTAGTAGCCAGCATTAGTAATAACGGACCTAGATGTTCCAAATCTTGAGAATATGCATTTTAACAAGAATGTCGTGACACTCTTTCCTTCATTGTTAGGTAGCGCTATTTCTTCCACCCAATTTGACACATAGTCAACCGCCGAAAGAATATACTTTATCCCATGATAACTGAATAATGCTCCCATAATGTCAAAGCCCCATACATCAAATAGCTCAATCAATTGAATAGGATTTAAGGATAGTTCTTGCCTCTTCGAAATTCCTCCATCTCGTTTACACCGATCACATGATTTGGAAAAATCGGTATTATCTTGGTGAATGGTTGGCCAATAAGTCTCACAATGCAAGATCTTATGCGCAGCCCGAATACCACTATGGTTCTCACGCACACGCGAGGAGTGAAACGCCTCTAGAAAACTGAACATCTCGATCTCTGCTACTAACAAAGGCGAATAATCCCATCTGCACAACTCCGGTATAAGTAAGGCTTATCTCAAAAGAGCCTTTTTTCACAGCGTACACGAAATTTTTCCTATGGTAGAAGGTCAAGTCTGATGGAACTATGTCCCATGAAAGATAATAAGCAAAATTTGTGATAAGCGGCCAGCACACGGGAGTGCATCATCAATTTCAACCTGTTCTCCCAATTATCACATAACATCATCCTCTATCCTAGAAAAATGATTAGCAACTTGGTTCTTGGCTGCCTTTTTTATCTTTTACCTCAAAGTAAAATTCTTGCAGCAATAGCACCCATCTTATCAAACCTTGCTTCACAACTTTCTTCTCCATTAAGTACACTAATAATGTCCGTAATTGTCCAACCAATTCCTTGTTTAAACCTCTTCAATAGTGTCACTAAGTACTCTTAATGTTTTTCATACTTTTTTTCTGAAATTATTACCGCCAAAGTTTAATCTCTACCCAAGAACACATACATAAGATGAGATATTATTGCCTTAAACTATTATTTAGGGGCATCTTCAACAGATGGTTTTAAAGGTGGACAATCACAACACTTCATGTCCAACTGTTATCTCTTTGGCATTGATCAAAATTTGTTTCGTTCAAGTGCTTCCACCAAAGACACATACTCTTTAATATAATCACTATCAAAATTCATGATAACTGCGCCTAGTGCCCCAACACCTAGTCGCGTTTCAATTTGCACCTAAGATATACTCTCAACCTTGTAGGATATAGCAGAATTCATTTATAGTTCACCACTCTACTTCATGTATCTACATATATTGAAAGTTTTTCTTCATTGTTAAATTTCATCTACCCCTTTTCCATGTCGATTAACGCACGCCTTGTGGGAAGGGATAGTATTCCTAGAATGATGGGACCTCAAAGTCAACCTTAAAGTCATGAATGCGAAATCGGCCGTAAATATGAATGACTTCACTTTAACAAGAACATCATGGAGTATAACAACGAGCCTCTTCAAAATTATATGAGACATCAGTAATATCATTATAGTAGGCTTTGGGTCACCAAAGCCTAACTTCATATAAATGGACAGAGGCATGACATTTATGATCACAAAAAATCACATATTAGCATAGAAAAGTGTACAAACCCTATCGTAGATGGAATAGTTGAGGTACCCAATCTTCTTTCTTTTGTACAAGAGACATTATAGCAATATCACTACGATACTACATTTTTTTCATCATCTTCAAAACTCACCGATGTCTTCTTAGTCACCATGTCCTTCATAAACAAAGCATAAACGGGCATGTCCTACATTGACAGAAAGTTTGCTGAACATAGTGATAAATTAGAGGTATTTGCCACTTCAATCTTCTTCACTAATATTTGAGGAAATGGTGGTGACGATATAAGAATGAGGACCCCTTTTTAAGATACTTCTTCTTCTATCACCTCTTAGTCCACCAATTTCCACTTGGATCTACTACCTTTTTGTCTTTTCTCATATTACCTTCTACTATAGATAACATAGGTGGATTAACTGTTTGCTTACCCCCTTGAGTCGTGACAGCCATGCCATTCCCGCCATTTTAAGGATTATTTAAAGTGTTTCTAGGAAGAGTGCCTTGTTGGCGTGGGTTCATAGTAGTAGATAACTTAGCAATTTTTAACAAAAGGAGCTAATTTGAAACCGTATGTTCATCAACCTTTTTCCCAATGTTATCTGAGTAACCTTTAATCTCCTTGACATTCTCATAACTATCATCAAACCTCCTTATCATCTTTTGCAGCACATCCTCAACTCGCGCCATACTATCTCCACCATCCCTATGAGCAACATCATGATTTTGAGGGGGAACATAGGTCCCACTTTGATCATTTATGCTACAATTGTTATTCCAATTAAAATTGTTGTTGTTGTTGTTGTTGTTGTTCCCATCTCAAACATATTGACCCTCTCGGTTGTAGTTACCATAGTTCCGACCATCATTAACTTGACCTTGGCAACAATTCTTTTGATTGGGGTTTTGGATGTTTTGTCAGAAACCCCGTGTTTGATCATTCACTGCATAAGCATCATCATCATAATTATACTCATGTACCGGCAGTGGTGGTTTAGTCAAATAGTTTACCGTGTTTACCTTCTCTACACCTCCAATCACATGCTTCAAGACAAACCTTATCTAAGTTCTCATTTGTGCCAACTTTTAACTCATATCATCTATTGTATAGTTTTTGTATCTCGTAGAACAAAGGTGTTTCTCCCAATAACCGACTTTCTAATGTTCCAAGCCTTGTTTTTACTAGATATCTTCTCCAATTTTTACGCTATCTCAACATAAACACATTCTCTATAAGAGCCACCCATAATAGTATCGAGCACTATTTTGTTGTGGTCATCCTAACCGCTGTAAAAGTAACTTTTTTAGAAATTCATCATCGATGTGGTGGTTTGGGGAGAATATCATGAAAGTAGTAATTTTATCCCAAGAGATACTCATCGACACTCCCGGTAGCACCACAATTTTATTTACCTTATCTTTGTGGTTGAGCTTCTTGCACAGTGGATAGTACATTTCCAAAAACACTTCTCTCAACTTATCCCAAGTATGAATTCTGTTGTAAGGCAGCTCGAAGAACCATGTAGCGGCATCTCCTATCACTGATAAAGGAAACACACATAACCCAATGACATTCATATCCATGTCTGGTCTACCCACACAACATTTGCAAACATACCTCAATTTTTCTATATGAGCATGCAGGTCCTCCGATGGCATTCCCAAGAATAAGCCCCTTTAGTGAGCATCAGCATCAAGCAATTTGTCACCATGGATGTGTGCCAAGGTTGCAAATATTCTAGGATAAGAGGTCCATGAGAATCTACAATGTCTATGTTGCCCGTGTAGTAATTCTTAAGTCTTGGGGCAGGAGGTTGCATCCTTAAATCATTATCCAATTGATTATAAATCTTAATCAGTAATAGAGGTTGATGGATTGCCCCAACACCTTTATTTCCTTTAATAGGTTTCGCTTGTGTTTCTTGATTATCCATTCTTCATAAGGTACAATTAATTCTAGGATCGAATGGAATGAATGGTTCTCCATGGGTCTGATTTTGGGCATATACTAGAGATAGACCTAAAAGAAACAAAAAAAAGTAAAATCAGGAAACCATTGACTAAATTTCAATAATGTAACGAAAGTTACTATAGAAACCAAGACTCCCGGCAGTGGTTACTGTAAAAACCAAGACTCCCTAAATAAGTATAAGCAATCGTAATCAAGTAGAGAAAAAAAATAATAAGTTGGGGTCAATCTCACAAGGAAAATGGTCTAGATTTCATTTTAACTTACAATAACATATATTTAGCCTATGTCTTTTCTAAAACAAGTACTTAAAGGGTTTCCTTTTTTATGAAATCAGATTCTAAAAATAACCTAAGTTACAAAGTAAACGAAAGTAAATGTTGTTTTTTATCAACATTTTAGAATAACTAGGGTTTATGTGTTCCCTAGAGGTTGATAACATTGTATTCCTAGCAAAAGTAATTCATTCCTGGTGTTTTTGCATGCAAAGTAGTAAGTTATGCATTTCTAAAACCGTGGTACGCCATCTAGAAAATTTCACCCTATAACTTCGTCTGACTACGTGTGTATAAGATACTTACCTTTACCTTTACCTCATATTAGACATCATCGATGTATTACTTAATTATTACTTTGGACCAATCAAAATTAACCTATTAGATAGTATCACACTAAATCTATGTTGATAATTCTTTTCCTATTCCTACCTCCTTGGTCCAGCAAGTGGCAACAAGGCGAGTTCTAAAATGTGCATTTATTAAAAAGATTTCTCAACGAAAAAATTATCAATATATGCAAAGAACACTAATTGAGAATCGCTAGGATTACTTTGTTTATTACCTATGGTTGCATAACACTAGTTGTGGATTTAGTAACCAATGCTAGCAAGATCACAATTCATAATATTGAATAAAGAAATCATGAACTTACTTAATTATAAGTAGAAATATAGAAATTCAAGTTAAAATTGCAAAAAGATAGCTTCAAGCAAATCTGGAAAATGATTAATTAATCAAAGTTTAAAACCAATAATATCCAACAAAAAATAATACAATAATAGTAGTAGCTAACCCAAAAATGAGATTTGAATCCCCTCTTTCTAAAAAACATAGTCCTAATTGAAACATGAATTAAAATAAAGAAGGCTTTGTCAAGAAACATATATTCAATGGATGACCTCACTGTCCGTCGAAGGCCTCCATTAGTCCATACTTGGAATAATCTTTATTCACCAAATAGCACCTTCTTTGTATAAAACGACGGACAACAAGTATGGTTCATGGATCCATCTACGCACAATCGATTCTTTATGTCGTTCCACACATAAAATCTTGAAGAAGTAAGGTATTGGAACCGTGCCTAAACAAATTGAAGGTTCACCTGTATGGTCCGTCGATCATTCGACAAACCATCCTTTGCTCTCGTGGTCCCACACTTGGTCAAATTTCTTTAGTTTTCCCGTAACTATGAATTGATGGTTATCACCTAAGGTCCGTCAATGGACTTTTTAGGTGTCAATATGTACTTTTTTCCAGCTGCCTTCTACTTCATTAACATAGACAAAAAGTCTCTAGACACAGAAAACTATTAAGCAAAATGCATTGAAAAGACTATGTTACCAGGGTACATAAGTCGTTTCACTGGCCTATCTTCTATCATCAACCTTATCGTTGTAGGTTTATGATCACACATACCTAATTGCTTATATATAGATAGAGGCATAATATTGATACTCCTCCCTAGACATACGACTTATTTAATCTCGAATGTGCCTATGGTGCATGGTATAGTGAATGCACATGTCCAATTCCTTTTCTGCATGAACGATCATGTTGTGATAGCACTACACTGTTTGACATTGAAAGTCAATTCAAAAGTTACAACTCTTTATTTTTATGAACTCTTTGACAAACAATGCATATCCTCACATCTTCTCCAGAGCTCCTACCAACGAGGATTAAAGGTATTATTTCTGCAGTATTTTTATAAACATTGCAAACTTCCCATATTAAGCTTTTTTGTCTAAGCTTTGAGGGAACGGAGGAGGGAGTCTTTGTACCTATGATAAAGGGAAATTTTCATCTATTTCAGTTTCCTTTACATTTGCTAGCTTCTCCATTGGTCAATACACATTTGTATCTTCATCATATTTAGCTTCAACCTAAACTTCCTCATTTCTCCATATGCCATGTTCTTGCTCAATACATTCAGGTTTTGATTCATTCAGGACCTTACCGCTTTAAGTGATGATTTTTGTTTAATTCTCATCCTATTTAGGGTTTTAAATAATTTATCTTTTTAGTGAACTATCTAACCTTGGATTTAGTTTTGTTGATAATTTCCCCAACTTTTTCTCCAACTAACTGATAAAAATGTATGAGAATCCATTATCTGAATTACACCGGATAAATCACTCTTTATTTCTTTTCGCAATGCATCAGTTGATTCAAACATTTGCAAGACCTTATATAACATACATCCTATTTTGGATGTGATGCAATCACCACCTACTCATTCTCTATTACCTAGAGGCACATATACACCACTACAATCATTTTTGTAAACATCTTTGTTATGTCACTTGCCTTGTTCTCAGTTTCTTAATCGTTCATATGACCCCTTTCTTGAGATGCTTCGAACTTGATGCAATTACTAATATATTTTGCCTCCTCTATAACTCAATGTCCTAATTAATACACATTTGTGACACACCCTGAGCATTCACCTATTTTATATAGGACATGATGTATTCTGTAAGTAGATCCATTTGAGTCCTCATATGAGCTATGTCATGGTCACTTTCTTCTTATTGCTTCTTCAGTTCAGCTAGAAGTTCAAATGTGAACCCAATTTCCCTGACTTCAAAATCTCTGGTATTCCATGCTCTATTATTGATCGAGACTTCATTTATTATTTGCATAGTTTTTGGGAATCGATTTTCCATAAATAAACCTCCATACACTACATCATAAATAGGCTTAGTTTAAAAATTCAGCGCTTTATAGAATGTCTATTTTAATTGTCTTTTAGTAAGACCATGATTCAGGCATTTCTTCAGCTTTTGGCTTAATATCCACAAAGAATCATGCATTGCTTCCCCTAGTTTGTTCTTGTGTGGAGTTATCTCATCGTTCATATATTGTTCTTTTGATTCTACTTATATTCTGTCCAGGTTCTAATTGAATAATCAGGCAGTTGAGATCAACTAGTACATCACCTCCTCAGTTAGGGACAAATGAAAAAATCTTATCCTCATAACACATTGACTAGTCCAAGGGATTGCCCTCCTTTGTATATTTCTACAAGTATCATTGACACATATCTTAAAATTTCCATAATGTTCAGCAGTTGAATCATCGTACTGGTAATTGTAAATTTCACATTTGTAGGTAATGTAGGCATCATTGTTGCTTCAATGGCTCTAGTTCAATCCAAATGTAATTCATCAATTTCGAACAACATATGAACATGTTGTCGTGCTCGAACTCTTGAAGATAATGAATGTCGTTGGGCAGGACCTATTTCTTCAACTCCTTAAGTTTTCTGGACCACCATAGTTGGTGCATTAGCAACATGTCATTAAACACCAATAGTAGTGGTCTCAGCCTTAAATCCTAGTCTTTCACTTTGTGCCTCAAGTTCTTGTGCATTCACCATTTATTTGGATAGTTTTAATGAATACTAGATCGTAGGAAATTAATGGATCTCCCTTATTTTGGAAATTTGCATATGTCATTGAACTTACTTTTCAAAGGCACGAGAAAAGAAAGGACAAAAAAATAGGAAATATAACTGCTATTAGAATAATCTCTAGTAAAATACTTCTTTACTTTAAACTAACTTTAGCGGCACAAACATTTTATATGTCCGAACTTGCGGATTACTTAAGAAGTGCAAAAAGTATATTTCAAATTATAGAAATATATGTGAGTTAGGATAGATGCACATAATATTTGGCTAACAAACTAGTTTCACTGTCACATTTATTGAACTGTTCTTATTATTTTCTAAAGAAAGTAAATGTGAAATGTAAAAGAAATTAGTTTAATAATAGTTTTCAAGTAACTGAAGTTTGTTATATTACTCTAGATAACACAAGTAAAAATAATTGAATCTTCAAAGTTATGATGATAAATAAATTAAACCATGGTTGTGTTTCCCATTACTTTAACATTTAGTGTTAATGTGTGAATAAGCTTCGCTTGATTGTTTCTTCTCAAATTTCCAGCGATGCATCTAACACTTCTTATTATAGTTGGATAAATTCCACTCGACTCCTATCAGTCCTAGAGTTTAATCTGCTTTTATCCTCGCATGTTTGGTGAAAAAATATTTTCTCCCAAACTCGGGATTTCACCCTAAACCAAGACATTAATTATATTTTTTCCTAACTACAACTTTTCTCTCGAACATGTGGTATATACATGCATGTTTTAATATGTGCACCCTTTAAAAATAATTTATGAATTATATTATGCAAATAGCAATCACACTATACTCGTTTTGTAAATTTAAACTTAGATTAACGTCATTGTTACCACAACCTTAGTTTTGGCGTTTAACCACTAAATTTTATAAAATAATAACCAAATAAAGATGTTAAATATTGTTAATCTAAAACTACACCTCCAGAAAGAGGTATATGTCATTTTTTCCATATAAAGAACCTAACTTTCCAGTTAGTGTCGATCCCTCAAGGAATATTGTTTATACTTAAGATAACTCAGAATTATCTACGTTTAGTTAAACTATTTTCGAGAAAAGGTAATAGAGGGGGAATTTGTAAATAAAATAACAGTATTTCTAATTTGTATCTCAATGTAATAAGAAAACAAGATTTAATGTTTGACATATCAATATGAGATGAAAACTAGGACATATCTGTTCCACGCAATCTTAAAACCCCGTATTTCCAATAATATAAACTCTTTTGTAGTACTAGAATGCAAGGTTTATAAATAAGGAATCCCTACATGATTTTTCCTCGAAGTATGGAATACAACAGGGAAACATCGATCTATGGGTGTATGCTTTACTAACCCTTACCATAAATCTATATTTGCCATAGATTATTTAAGGTCAAGCTATTCGCAAAAATTAAAATTAACTAAATCTCCGTTGTTCAATTGACACGACCCAAAACCGGGCCGGAACTGGCACCCACACTTACCCTCCTATGTGAGCGAACCAACCAATCTAAACCCCAACATTTCTAATGATAATTAACAAAATACAATGCGGAAGACTTAAACTCATTAATAAAATCAATTCAATAACTATTAATATTCAACATCTATTATTCCCCAAAATCTGTAAGTCATCACCACAAGAACATCTATAATCAAATGACTAAACTAAGAGTATTCTATAAACTAAAACAAGTAAAAGCTAGTCCATGCCGGAAATTCAAGGCATCAAGACTTGAAGAAGAAGATCCAGTCCAAGCTAGAAGCATTAGCTTACCCTGAAGATCCGGTGTGACAAAGACTGGCTAGAATTACTATTGAGTTGAAGACGACGACCCGTTTGCTGCACTCCACAAATAGCAAAGAAGAAAACATAAAAGTAGGGGGTCAGTACAAAGCACGGGTACTGAGTAGATATCATCGGCCAACTCAAAATAGAAGACAATACATATCAAGTAACATTATAAAACAACTATAATACGCAACATGTAGCAACAACAAGTACTATAATCATCAATAAGTAATACCAAGTTCATCCATGAGGACTCAAGCCTCAATACCATACTCATTTTGAAATTAGGTTCATTACATTGAGTATATTAACATTCTTTAAGATTCATTATCTTTCTTCCTCTTGGGTCGGTACGTGACACTCCGATCCATATTCTACCCTGGTGCCGGAACGTGGCACTCCGATCCTCATTCTATCCTGCTACCGGAACGTGGCACCCGATCCATATACTATTCTGGTGCCGTAACGTGGCACTCCGATCCTCATTCTATCCTTGTACCAGAACGTGGCACCCGATCCATATACTATCCTAGTGTCGGAACGTGACACTCCGATCCTCATTCTATTCTGGTACCGCAATGTGGCACCCGATCCCCTAATTCATCAAGCCTTCTTTTATACCAAGGCATCATCAATCTCATTATATAATTTATCAAGCCTTCTTTTATACTAAGGCATCATCAATCTCATTATATAATTTATCAAGCCTTCTTTTACACCAAGGCATCATCATTAACAAGTGAATTAGGGTTTCTTTCAAGATTTAGGATTCAATAGCTTCATCATGCTTATTTTATCACAATTTCATAATCACAATCATGCAAGCATACAATTAAGCATATAGAAGGGTTTACAATACTACCAACACATATCATTCACTATTAAGAGTTTACTATAGGATAGCATAAACCATAACCTACCTCCACCGAAGAATTGAATTCAAACAAGCAATTTCCCAAGCTTTTTGTTCTTCCTCTTCAATCGATTCCTCTCTCTCTATCTTTGTTCTTTCTCTTTTTCTTATTCAAACCCTCTTTCTTTTACCCTAATTAGCATATAATTAAGAATAAAAGATGGAAATAATAACCCACTAATTAACTTAAGGTTATCTCTTTTAACCCCAAGTAATTAGACTTATTAATATTAACTCACTAACTTTATAATTAAGGCAGGAATAGTAAAAAACGTCCCTTAAAACGTGTAAAGAAATCCGACCCAGAATGGGATTACGCAACCTGTGACGGGCCGTCGTGACTGCGACGGTCCGTCCTGCAGGTCGTCGCAAAGTTCAGAGACCCAAATTTCCATCAAGGGTCTGTGACGGTCCGTCACGCCTGTGACGGTCCGTCCTGCAAGTTCGTCAGGAAGTTCAGAGAGTAGATTTTCAGTCCCCAATTTCAGAATTTCTAAGTGTTTTGAAACGAGACCCTGCGACGGTCCGTCGTGCCCATGAAATAAAATCTGCTGCTCAAAACGACTAAACAGGTCGTTACAATAGATACCAATTTACCCATCGTTTGTCCTTGAACGATCACAAGAAGGAAAATAAGGGCGGAAAAGAGTACCTGAATCCGTAAACAGATGTGGGTATTTTTCTTGCATGTGAGTCTCCTTCTCCCAAGTGGCCTCTTCAACCGGTTGATTCTTCCATTGAACTTTGATGGATGCAATCTCTCTCGACCTCAGCTTGCGAACCTATCTATCTAAAATAGCAACCGGTTCCTCCTCATAAGTCAAATTCTCATCAAGAAAAACTGAATCCCAACGGATGATGTAGTTTCCATCCCCATGGTATCTTTTCAACATGGACACATAAAATACCGGATGCACTCCGGACAGCCCTGGAGGCAAGGCTAATTCATAAGCCACCTCGCCTACTCGCTTAAGTACTTCAAATGGACCAATATACCTTGGCTTAGCTTACCTCTTTTTCCAAACCGCATCACCCCTTTCATGGGCGAAACCTTCAACAAGACTTGTTCACCCTCCATAAACTCCAAATCTCTAACCTTTCGATCTGCATATTCTTTTTTCCTACTTTGAGCCGCTAGAAGCTTTCCTTGAATGCACTTCACTTTATCTAAAGAATCCCTCAAGAGGTCAGTACCCCAATGTCTAACCTCAAATGCATCGAACCAACCAATGGGAGACCTACACCTCTTCCCATACAATGCTTCAAATGGAGCCATGTCAATACTGGAGTGATAGCTATTATTGTATGGAAACTCTGCCAAAGGTAAGACGCTATCCCAATGGCCCCCGAATTCTATCACACATGCACGAAGCATATCCTCCAACACTTGAATCGTTCGCTCAGACTGACCATCTGTCTGAGGGTGAAACGCAGTACTAAGGTCCAACCTAGTACCTAATTCCGCATGCAATGTTCTCCAAAACTTAGAAGTAAACTGCGTACCTCTATCTGATATAATGGAGAGTGGAACTCGATGCAGTCGAACAATTTCTGAGATGTAGATTTTGGCTAACTTCTTTGCGTTGTAGGTCACCTTGACAGGAATGAAGTGAGCAGACTTAGTTAACCTATCAACAATCACCCAAATGGAATCAAACTTACCCAATGTCTTTGGAAGACCAACCAAGAAGTCCATTGCAATTCTCTCCCACTTCCATTCAGGAATGGGCATTCTCTGAAGTGTTCCTCCGGGCCTCTGGTGTTCATACTTTACTTGTTGACAATTTGGACATTTGGCAACAAAATCAACAATGTCGCGCTTCATTCTACTCCACCAAAAGTGTTGTTTTAGGTCACGGTACATCTTGGTTGCACCAGGATGTATAGAATATCCAGAACTATGAGCCTCTGTCAGAATAGTGGTGATCAAATATTCAATGCGGGGTACACATACCCTTCCCTTTATCCTCAAAACACCTTCCTCATCGATTGTTGCTTCTTTAGCCTCTCCTTGCAACACTTTATCTCGAATTCGACCTAGTTTCTCATCATCAAACTGTTTTCCCTTGATCTTGTCAAGAAAAGAAGATCTTGCCTCTACACACGCTAACAATCCTCCCTTCTCATTTATTTCTAACCTCATAAGGTCATTAGCCAGAATCTGAACCTCTCTAGCCAATGGGCGTCTAGAAGCTTGCAAATGAGCTAGACTTCCCATGCTTCCGGCCATTCTACTTAAAGCATCCGCCACAACATTCGCTTTTCCCGGATGATACAAGATAGTGATGTCATAGACCTTCAGTAGTTCCATCCATCTCCTCTGTCTCAAGTTCAAATATTTTTGAGTAAAGACGTACTGTAGGCTACGATGGTCCATATAGACTTCACATTTAACCCCATACAAATAGTGTCTCCATTTCTTTAGTGCGAATACTACCGCGGCCAACTCCAAATCATGGTTCGGATAGTTACGTTCATGCACCTTTAATTGCCTCGAAGCATAAGCAATCACATTCTTCTCTTGCATTAGCACGGCACCCAAACCCGAATAGGATGCATCACAATAAATGATGAAGTTTTTAGCCTCTACTAGCAAGGTAAGAATTGGTGCAGTAGTCAACAAGGTCTTGAGTTTCTGAAAGCTTTCCTCACACTCATCCGACCATACAAATGGAACATTCTGCTTAGTCAAGTTCGTTAATTGGGAAGCAGTAGAAGAGAATCCCTTGACAAATCGACGGTAGTAGCTAGCTAAACAAACGAAGCTCCTTATTTCTGACACGTTTGTAGGTCTCACCCAATTCTTCAATGTCTCAATCTAAGATGGATCCACCATCACTCCATCCTTAGAAACCACGTGTCCCAAGAAGGACACTGAATCTAGCCAAAACTCACACTTGGAAAATTTGGCATAAAGCTTCTTCTTTCTCAATAACTCTAACACCATTGTCAAATGCTCCTCATGTTCCTTCTTACTCTTCGAGTATATTAGTATATCATCAATAAATACGATCACAAAGAGATCCAGATATGGCTTAAAAATCCCATTCATCAAGCTCATGAAAGTAGCAGGGGCATTAGTAAGACCAAACGACATTACCACGAATTCGTAGTGCCCATGCCTAGTTCGAAAAGCAGTCTTTGGCACATCCGTTGCCCGTATTTTCAATTGATGATAACCGGATCTCAAGTCTATTTTAGAGAAGACACAAGCACCTTGTAACTGATCGAACAAGTCATCAATGCGAGGAATGGGATACTTGTTCTTGATAGTTACCTTGTTCAACTGCCGGTAGTCTATGCACATCCGAAATCTCCCATCCTTCTTCTTCACAAATAATACCGGAGCACCCCAAGGAGATGCACTTGGTCTAATGAAGCCTTTGCTCAAAAACTCTTGAAGTTGTCCCTTTAACTCTCTTAACTCCGCGGGAGCCATTCTATAAGGGGGTATAGAAATGGGGCGAGTACCCGGTTCAAGATCAATACAGAAGTCTATATCCCTATCTGGTGGCATACCAGGAAGATCTACATGGAACACATCTAAAAACTCACAGACTACCGAAATCGACTCGATCGAAGGTACTTGGGTAGTGTCATCCTTGAGGTGTGCTAAGAAGGCTAAACAACCCTTACTAATCATTCTCTTAGCACGAAGAAAGGACACGATACGAACCGGATTGGAAGTGTAGTCTCCCTCCCACACTAACGGATCTGTCCCAGGCTTGGCTAACGTCACAGTTTTAGCATTACAATCCAAGATCGCAAAATTCGGAGAAAGCCAAGTTATACCCAGAATTACATCAAAGTCAACCATTTCTAAGATAACCAAATCTACATAAGTGTTTCTCCCCACAAAATTCACCAAACAAGACCTATATACCTTTTCAACTACCACAGACTCACCCACCGGAATAGAAACACGAATAGATATATCAAGTAATTCACAATGTAAATTAAGACCGTTAGCAAATGAGGAAGATACATAAGAAAATGTGGATCCAGGATCAAAAAATACAGAAGCCATACAATCACAAACCAAAAGATTACCTGTGATGACAGCATCAGATGCCTCCGCTTCAGACCGCCCAGAGAAAGCATAACAATGGGCCCTATCGTTTGTTTGTCCGTTTCCCCTACCATGTTGTGATGTAGTTGCTCTAGTTTGCCCATCACCTCGGCCGTTTTGGTGACCACCTTACCTCGACTACTGCGTCCCCCAGAATGACGGCCTCTTCCATAACCACCTCTACCTCAAACCATTAGAGGTCTGTAACTCTGTTTTGGACAATACCTCTTAATGTGTCCAATCTCCCCACATCCATAACATTCTCTGGGTTCAAGCATTGGTCTCTTAGAGAAGTGTTGACCGGTCTGAGGTGAACCCCCAACTACAGTCTATAGTGAAGACTGAATTGGTCGGGCCGAGTAACCTCCGGAACTCTGTCCTCTAGAGTATGAACCATTAAACTCACCTCCCTTTCGAAACCTTTTAGATGTAGATGTCGTGGTGAAGTCATCTGGCTTCACTCCTTCCACCTCTATCACAAAGTCTACCACTTCTTGGAAGGATTTTGCCGTAGCCGCTACCTGTAAGGCCGAAATCCGCAATTCTGACCTCAACCCCTTCACAAACCGGCGAATCCGCTCTTGTGGACTGAAGCAAAGTTGACTGGCATACCTGGATAATGCACGAAACTTAGCCTCATATGCATTAACCGACATCCTACCTTGCTCTAGGCTCAAGAACTCATCCCTTTTCCTATCCCTCAATGTCCAGGGGATATACTTCTCCATAAACAAACTAGAGAATAAGGCCCAAGTCATAGGTGTTGCCTCTGTCGGTTGACACTCAACATGTGACCGCCACCACATTTTGGCGTTCCCTTGAAACTGATAACTCACGAACTCAACACCGAACCGTTCTACTATACCCATCTTGTGTAGTAGCTCATGACAGTCAACCAGAAAATCGTAAGCATCCTCAGATTCAGCACCCTTAAAGACTGGAGGTTTCAATTTCAAGAACTTACTGAAAAGTTCATGCTGATCATTCGTCATTATAGGCCCAGTAGTCAGACGTGGAAACGTGCCTATGTCCAATGAGGCATCCATACGAGGAGCCATAGTAGCCGCATATCGGATCTCTGAAACTGGAGGTGTTGGTGCAGAAACCACTGGAGGTGCCTGACCGTGATCAGATAACCCGCTAAGATAAGCAAGAACCTGATTGATCATCTCTGGGGTAGGTTGGGGTGGCAATTCCTCATTTTGCACTTATTCATTCTCCCATTCCTCACCCTCTCTTATCACCTCCTCAGTCGGTGGAGGAGTCACCGCCCTAGTATCAGATGGGCTAGGTGCTTGTCCTCTCCCTCTAGAGGACGTCCTCCCACGACCTCTTCCACCGCCTCTTGCCACTGCTCTTCCTCGAGCCACAGCCCAAGTGGCTGGCTCAGACGTTTCTTGTCTTTCCGGTGTTGCTGTTGGCGCAGTCGTTGCTCTAGTTCTAACCATCTGCGAAATAGAGTGAAGATGGTCAAATACCAATTTGTATCACCTAGATACCAATTGGATTCAGGTAATAGCACGAAAGAAAGAAAGAAAGAGTGGAATTTTCCTAAAGTCTTATAGCCTCTCAAGGAAAAGTAAAGGCATCCCCCTACCGTTCCTTAAGACTCTACTAGACCTGTTCTTGTGTGATGAGACCAACGAACCTAATGCTCTGATACCAAGTTTGTCACGACCCAAAACCGGGCCGCGACTGGCACCCACACTTACCCTCCTATGTGAGCGAACCAACCAATCTAAACCCCAACATTTCTAATGATAATTAACAAAATACAATGCGGAAGACTTAAACTCATTAATAAAATCAATTCAATAACTATTAATATTAAACATCTATTATTCCCCAAAATCTGGAAGTCATTACCACAAGAACATCTATAATCAAATGACTAAATTAAGAGTATTCTAAAAACTAAAACAAGTAAAAGCTAGTCCATGCCAGAAATTCAAGGCATCAAGACTTGAAGAAGAAGATCCAGTCCAAGCTAGAAGCATTAGCTCACCCTGAAGATCCGGTGTGACGAAGACTGGCTAGAATTACTTTTGAGTTGAAGACGACGGCCCGTTTGCTGCACTCCACAAATAGCAAAGAAGAAAACATAAAAGTAGGGGGTTAGTACAAAGCACGGGTACTGAGTAGCAATCATCGGCCAACTCAAAATAGAAGACAATATATATCAAGTTACATTATAAAACAACTATAATACTCAACATGTAGCAACATCAAGTACTATAATCATCAATAAGTACTACCAAGTTCATCCATGAGGACTCAAGCCTCAATACCATACTCATTTGGAAATTAGGTTCATTACATTGAGTATATTAACATTCTTTAAGATTCATTATCTTTCTTCCTCTTGGGTCGGTACGTGACACTCCGATCCATATTCTACCCTGGTGCCGGAACGTGGCACTCCGATCCTCATTCTATGGTGGTACTGGAACGTGGCACCCGATCCACATACTACCCTGGTGCCGGAACGTGGCACTCTGATCCTCATTCTATCCTGGTTCCAGAACGTGGCACCCGATCCATATACTATCCTGGTATCGGAACGTGACACTCCGATCCTCATTCTATCCTGGTACCGGAACGTGGCACCCGATCCCCTAATTCATCAAGCCTTCTTTTATACCAAGGCATCATCAATCTCATTATATAATTTATCAAGCCTTCTTTTATACTAAGGCATAATCAATCTCATTATATAATTTATCAAGCCTTCTTTTACACAAAGGCATCATCATTAACAAGTGAATTAGGGTTTCTTTCAAGATTTAGGATTCAATAGCTTCATCATGCTTATTTTATCACAATTTCATAATCACAATCATGCAAGCATACAATTAAGCATATAGAAGGGTTTACAATACTACCAACACATATCATTCACTATTAAGAGTTTACTATAGGATAGCACAAACCATAACCTACCTCCACCGAAGAATTGAATTCAAACAATCAATTTCCCAAGCTTTGTGTTCTTCCTCTTTGATCGATTCCTCTCTCTCTATCTTTGTTCTTTCTCTTTTTCTTATTCAAACCCTCTTTCTTTTACCCTAATTAGCATATAATTAAGAATAAATGATGGCAATAATAACCCACTAATTAACTTAAGGTTACCTCTTTTAACCCCCAAGTAATTAGACTTATTAATATTAACTCACTAACTTTATAATTAAGGCAGGAATAGTCAAAAACGTCCCTTAAAACGTGTATAGAAATCCGACCCAGACTCGGATTACGCAACCTGTGATGGGCCGTCGTGCCTGCGACGGTCCTTCCTGCAGGTCGTCGCAAAGTTCAAAGACCCAAATTTCCACCAAGGGTCTGTGACGGTCCGTCACGCCTGTGACGGTCCGTCCTGCAAGTTCGTCACGAAGTTCAGAGAGTCGATTTTCAGTCCCCAATTTCAGAATTTCTAAGTGTTTTGAAACGAGACCCTGCGACGGTCCGTCGTGCCCATGACGGTCCGCCGTGGGGTCCGTCGCCCCAACCAATTTTCCAGAAATAAAAACTGCTGCTCAAAATGACTAAACAGGTCGTTACATCAATCCTTTCATGTTCATTACCTCCTTGGTCCTGTAAGTATCGACAAAAAGAGTTGTAACATATGTGGCCATAAAAAACATTATAAATATAAGGATCAACAATATACGAACATACAATATCTAGATTTACTTATTAACTAGTCTTACTTTATAAATCACTCATGGTTCCCACAACCCAAGTGTTGATTTAGAGAATCATTATTGATAATTCACAATTGATATTAAGGTTAATAAGATAAATATTAAAGTTCCAATTAAAATAGATGAATTTTAAAATCTTGAACTGAAAATCAAATGCAAATTGGATAAAATACCTCGAATCCAAAAAACAGTTGTTTAAAAAATAACATTAACCCCCAAAAACAAAAATTCAACCTATATTGAATATAACTAACCTAAAAATTTTAGAAAAGTAAAAATGGAAATATTGGTTCAGAAAAGGTTTCAATCAACGACACAAACGATAGATAGTGAATCAACATAATGGCCATGGTTCACCTTTGTGGTTCATTAGTTGGATACAAATCTAGTGTCTTCAAATGATAGTTTTTACCTATGTTTATTGGTTTGGACTAAGATGCTTCTTCTTTATTCACGATTCATCAAACAAAGGTGTATCGGTCAAGATACTAGGCCCCTTGCCTCCTCGCATTAACACTTACTCTTACTTCTTTGAAGTCAAATGTACACAACCCCACCTATAGAGTGTAAACTGAACAATTGTCCATGACTGGGCTGCATCAACTACTTGTTTTGCCATTTTAGCTTTTCTCTCAATCAACTAAACTAATCCTATTTCCTAAAAAAATTACATAAAACACCATCACCTATAATACTAAAATATCGAAGACTCCAGAAACATCCATTTAAATGAATTGAAAATATCACAAACTCACGACTTATCAACACCCTCAAGAAACACAGTAGCTCTAAATGACATTCATTTATAAACAATACAAACACAGGAAATCACAAGGCTTTCTCATTGAATTCTTTCACTTAGCAAAAATATTTTAATTTAGACTCAATAAGCTAACTGATGCGTATCAAAACATTACATAGATAGACCATTCAATATCACCATAAATATTTTCAATAATCACAATCAATCCAATTTTAAAACAATGTAACTACTGCCTTTACAACAACGTAATAATTTTTATCAATCAAAATATGTTTTTTATGTTAAGTATTAAGTAAACACTCACGCTTAAAATTTAATTCATATAAGATTAGTGCTGAATTCCGTATGTTTGCAATTATTTTCACCGCAATAACTGTCCATACTAGTCATTAGAATAATTATAGGGCTTTCTTAGCTTGAAAGGTAGTCTCATGGTATGAGGCATCATTTTCCACCGTGCTTTCTCACATAATCCGACTTCATTGAAGTCATATCTACAAAACATGTCTGGGCTCCATCAATTACTGGTTCTCCCATATTATATTTTTTTTCTCACTTTACCGCTGCAAACCTATTTCAAGCAAAAATTACCTAAAACACCATAATATCTAATAATTTAATTCCCAATTCTCCCAAAAACATCAATTTAAACGCATCAAAATTAGGTAAACTCATGATATATAAAAACCCTCAAGGAACACACTCCCTCTAAATGACATTCATTTAGAAGCAATACAAACTCACACTATTTACCTCTTTTATGAACCAATTCTTGCATAATTTATCTTTCAAATCCTTTTATCTTTTCTTTTTCTTTATCTTATTCTCTCCTAGTCATTATACATCATTATCGTTTTTGTTTCCTTTAGATTTGGTTAGACCTCTTAATATCTTTTTCTTCTTATACACACAACTCTTTTCATACCCAATTATTTTAGTTTCATTCTTCATAGACACCCTCAAATTATGTAACTTGCATGAGTTACGAGAACCATGTCATAGTTATTACCAGGGAAGATATTTAGGTAACTAATAAATTATCCACCCTCAAATTAGGTTGTTCGCGTAACTTAAGATTCACATTGTTCAGGGAGGGAGGCTCCTAGATGAAGGTAGCTTGTCTCGCCCAGGAGGTGAGAAGAGTTGAGAAAAAAGTGGCGAACGGGTGCATAACGCGTGGTAATCTGCCGAACAGTTCGGGCCAAATTGATAAGGGAAAACATAGATTTTTAGGGAAGGTGATTTAGGTGTACTAAAATAAGATTAGACTTGAACAATTGGATCGAAAGGAGCAATGATTTCGTTTTTCTTAGATCTGTTAGGCTTAATCAAAACTTATTGTAAGCAATAGGCGATGATCAATTCAAAAATTCCATCCAAGATTATTTTTGCATGACCAACGAGGTAAGGTCTATAAATGGAACACTCCACATGAATATTGAAAGATCGTGAAAATGAATTAGGTCAAATAGAGCGTAACATGGTTTTCATGATTTTATGAGGTCCTAAATTGGTATATAATGTTTTATCGAGGTAGTTTCTAATAAATTAGGTGCATTGGAAGTTAAACGCCAAGGGACGACCAAGACGTTCAACGACTAAGTCACCTACGTGCCTCACATGTGGTTTTATGTATTTATGTGTAATTCATGAGGTTATAAAGTCCTTAAAGGAGTTATTATAGTGTATTTATTTAGTGTGTAATGTTTTGCAAAGTTTGGAGGTCAAAAGTCCAACAACGTCCATGACGTTCGAATGTTTTTCCTTGTAACGACCTTGTGTGTCTAGGCATATTTTGTCGAGTTATATGTGTTAGTTTTAGATGAAATTCATGTCAGGGTTACTAAACTCCTATACGATCATTTTTGGGTTGGAAACGCCCGGAAAAATAGCCCCAAGGAACATTCAAGGGTCCTTTAGGAAGGACCCAAAGATGGTGCAAAGACTTTCCAAGATAGTCGAACCAACGAATGGCAATCGATGCCTAGTGGGTCAGTCGACGTCCTGTTTGTAGTTCCTAGTTTATTGACACTCAAGAGTATGGGATATAAAAACAAAGACTATCCTCAGTCCCTAGCCATGGAGCAAAAGGACAGTCCGTTGGTGAAGGAACATGCCATCGTTTGGCAACCGTTGGTGGACTGCCTCCCTGCGCTGTTCGCTTTTAAGTTGCGGTGTGAACTTGTTAATTCACTCCACATCCAAATAGGAGTATTGAAAGTTACTTAAGAGTATTTTCGGTATTTTAAAAATGTTTATAATCCCAAAACACTTAGGAGATTTCATTCTTCAAAATCACAAACCTGAATTCCCTTCGAATATCCCTAGAACTCCATTGGTGTAAAACTCAAGGAATGGCTTCGATTTGAGAATTGAGTTGAGATTATTCATCAAATTGAATAAGTATATTATAATGGTTTTTTATCCTTAAAACTCTATTCATGAAGGATCAAAACTTTTAAAGATGTTTTCTAAAGTTTAAAAAATGAAATGTCCAATTTCATGATCTATGCATAGGTTCTTACATAAAGGTATTTAATCATTTATTAGTTATTTAATTGATATTTATTTTATGATATTAACTCAACTAACCTATGAAACAATGAACTTTAATGAAACCTAGTTTTTGACTAAATTATGTGTTACTTGATATTGACTTTATGTTTTTTGAATTCTAGTATAGTTTTCTATGGGCTCTCTAATGATGTAAGAATTGTGTTCAACTAATATCTGGGTTGTATTAAATTGATTTATATATAGTTAATTGACCTAGTTTCATTTAGTATTGTTCAAATTGTATTGAATTGATGTTCATGGTCATTGGTAAGGGCCTTATGGTGTTGAATTTATAAATTTAGCATCGAATTGAGGATTTGAGGATGGTATGGTTGTATGATTCCCTTACCTTGATATTGTAATTATTAGACATCAATTTTGTTGTGATTGGTATGGTCCACTTATAATTGAGGTGTTATGTGCTTTACTTGTAATCGATATTGCCTGGTCGGCGTTATTTTATGTAATATGATGATCATAGTATTGTCTGCAACTACTTGCAGTAATATGACGATTATATGAAATATGATATTGTCTATCTACCTGAAAAATAATGTGAAAGTGTATGTGGTTTGTTCTATTGATGTTATTTAGGTAATCATGTCAGACTATGATTATGACTTGTGTGTATAGTCCTAGGATTGATATATGGTTATTCTTAATTGACCATATGATTCTATGGTTGTCATATTTATGATGATATAATAGTGTATAGCATGAGATAAAGAGGATATGGTTATGTCTATGTGTTTCTATAAGGACATGTAATATGTGTTAAAGTGAAAAATGTAGTGTTTTGTCTTGGTTGACTTTTTTCCCTTACTTTATGCATATATGAATTGAATATTAGATGCATTGAGTTAGTATGCTAAATTCTCTAAGTCTTGAATTTATTAATTTCATGTGACCTTAAGTGTTGTTAAGAGTGTCCTTTATGTGAAACCTTGAACCTATTTTTAAGGTTATGAATATTGAAGTTGAAAGTCGTAAGAGTATCGTTCAAAGTAATGGAATGATATACTTAAGGTTGATTTTCTTGAATTACATCATATCAAACCGTAGCGAAGTCATTATAAGCTTCGTTTGGCCATTCTAAAGTAGCCCTTGTGGACCTTTCTTTGTGCGGCTAATGTGATTGGGTTATGAACTTTATATGTAACCCCTTTATATAAACCTTAAATGTAAATTATTGTATGAGTATGAATGCTAGCACTGAGTGAGTATGGTATGTGATGTTTTTCTAGTTAGAGAATGAGACTATATTACAAAGAATTCCCTTCATATTCCATAACCATGTGCCTACATGGGATGTGTCCATGTTCTACCATTGTCAAGTAGAACACCCTCATCGGAGTAGGTTAGAACTATGGATATAATGCTTTGCTATCATGGTCTATGTTATTTATTGCCTATTCTCATCTTATGTGATACCTACTAGCACATTAGAAGTTATATGAGGTTTAGGTGGTTGTGAGGGATGATATCTAGACATTGCACAATAGAATTTGAAGGTATTAGTGAGAGTCCATAGGTCTTGTCCAATACCTTTACTTGAATGTCCTTTATGTGACGAATGCCTTCTGAATGATCCAATGAATGTAATGACTTAATTAATAAAGTAGTCTAAATAGGTAAGTACTTAACTAGAGTAGTAAAGGGTTTTCTATTTATGGTGTAAAGGGGGCATAGGATAGGTCACTTTCTATCTTACCAAGAGAATTCTTAAGAATTACTCTAGTTAGGGAAGATGGTTATTATGTAGACATGATCTAAGTCTGAGGCAGTCTTAAGGATTATTAGATAGTCTTAAAGAGGTCAATCATGGACATTATCTTATTGATTTACATGAGTATGTGATTGCCCTTGTAAGAAGAATGCCATATTATCTAGATATTGATGTAGAATGTGAGAATGATTCTATGATTGGTAGCCTGTAGGATCTGTTAAGTGTGTGTATAAGGTATTGTATGGGAGGTCGCTTCACAACTCACTCAAATGAGACTTTGAATCACATTTGGTAAAGGAAATCTCATGTTCATATGTTTGGTGTCTTGTAAGTGTGTATCTGTCTTATTGTAAGTAGTGTTGAGGGTTATTTAGGCATGCTTAGGGAGGTTGTATGGGTTGTCACTCTTTGTGTTACTTAAGTGAGTCTTAGCATAGGAAGAGAAAATACTTTATTGTAACAGTGAAACAATTCACTGTACAATGAGTTTAATTTACTGTAATATTGCCTTAAAAATGCTATAAATTGCTTAAATGTTATCTTATGTGATTCTAAGTTGATAAATGTTATTCTTATGATTATGATATTTTTTTAAAATGAAAATATGAATATTGCTAATAAATGTCCATTTTAATGATTTTTGTGCATTATGTCATAATTAGCACATGTGGTTGTACTCATCCATGTTTTTATCTATCTCTATACTTGTTGGTAGGTGAAGAGCATCTGGGAAGCATGAGTTGGATCGTATCACAATTCAAGTCAAGTTTAAGTATGTCCTCAATTGACTCAACGGCATATATAGATGTCTTTTATGTTTCTTATTGAAATATTGTAATAGACTAAGTATTTCTAAATTAGTATGTTATTGGTCGTGTACCAAAAAAATTCTCCTTAATTATATTTGATTAGATTGAGGTTTTGTTATTCCTATAATATTATACGAAAGAGTTATCAAATATTTTGTCAAGAGTTTTAATTGTGCAAAACTTCTCATTATGTATATGCAATGAATTATATGTGAACGCTTGTACAAGACCTGTGAGAGGTCAATTAGGGCGGTTGCAATCCGAGATTGACCCTAATTCTAGAGAATTGTTTTGGGTTGTGCCAAGCTTGATATCTGAGCATAGGTTATGAAAGTAGTCTGATGAATCAAAAACTCTAATCAAGTCATGTTTAGTAGAGTCTTTACTATTAGTGTGAGTAACGACACACCTATGGGCAAGAGCCTATAGGACGATAGACATTCCCTTCTTTTATACTCCTATGTTGTGTCGTAGAGTAAAATTTATTAGTACTCTTTTCTTATTGTTTTCCTTGTGTTTCTAGAAATATGAATACGAGGAGGACACCGTCTATAAGATTTGACGAGAATGATGTGCATTAGGAATTTCCTCCACAAGTAGAGGAAGTTGATCAAGTTCTCAAGGTGCGCAAGGTCCTCAAGGTTACCAAGTCCCTATTGTAGGTAGAGGTAATGATGTTCGGGTTTTTCTTCCAAAGTTTAGTAATAGTTATATTAGAGAAGCTTTATTTTCTTTCGCACGAGTCGTGACTAGTCAGGTGAATTTAAGTATGGTTCCAATGGTGAATGTTGTGGAGAGAACTATGACATCTAGGTCATGATATTTTGTGAAGATGAATCCTCCTATCTTTCTTGGCTCTAAGGTTAAGTTGATCCCAAAGAGTCCCTTGATGGAGTGTACAATGTGTTTAGTTCTATGGGGTTTACATATATTGAGAAGGCGGAGTTAGCTTTGTATTAATTAATGGAGGTCTCTCAAGTGTGGTACGCTCAAGTGAGGGACAATAGGCTTGTGGATCCGGGTTCTATTGAGTGGGAAGAATTTAAGGAAACTTTTCATGGAAAATACTTTCCTCGTGAGAGGAGGGAAGTTAAAGTAGCGGAATTTATCAATCTAAAGCAAGGTAATATGAACACTGAGGAATACTCTTTGAAATTCTAAATGTTATCTAGATATGCCCCATCCCTAGTGTCTTGTCTGATGGATGAGATGAGTCATTTTGTGATGGGTGTTGCCGATTTAGTGAGGGAGGAATGTCGTACAGCGATCCTACATGATAATATGAAACTATCAAGACTTATGGTGTATGGATATTCGATTGAAAGTCTAAACTTAAAGGATGTCTAAAAACTTGAAAATGGGTGGTCGTAGTGACCAAGAGTAATTTAGGTTTAAGAAGAGGGCTAAAGCTCAAGAAGAACCTAGGAGTGCTAAGGTTTAATTGGAGAAAGTATGTGGTTCTTAAAATGTCAAACCTACACGTGTCACTTGTGTAAATAGGCATTATGGTGAGTGGCTAAGGAGTACCGGGAGTTGCTTTAGTTGTTGTAAGGAAGGATACAACATGAGATATTGTACTGCCATTGGTTCTAGAGGAAGAGAGGGTAAACATGTTGCTCCTGATGTTCCAAAAGAGGATGTTCCAAAGGCAAACACTCGTTTTAATGAACTCCAAGAATGAGGATCAAAGACGGATAAGGATGATAATGATGATGTTTGTAAGTAATAGTTTATTCTTTTAAGTGTTATGAGCTCCTTCTAAGTGGGGAAGTATCGTTTGTAGATGGTATAGAATATCAAAGTGGGGGAGAATGCCAGATCCCAAAAATGACATAGGTGAAATAGATCCTAATATAGTTCTCATTATGGTTTAATGTCCTAAATTTGTATATACTTTGGTATTTAGGTAGTGTTTCACAGTTTAGATGCATTGGAAGTCAAACGTCGAGGGACGATTAAGACGTTTGACAACTAAGTCGTATATGTGCCTCATAAGTTGTTTTATGTGTTTATTTATTATTAATTAGGCTATAAGGTCCTTAAATGATATATTATAGTTTTATTTAGGGAGTGTGTAAACTTTTTTACATTTTGAAAGTCTAACGTCCAAGAACGTCCATGACGTTCGAAAGTTTTGCCTTAAAAAGACCTTATTTTACTAGGAATGTTTCACCGATTTTAAAATGTTCTTCTTGGATGAAATTCATTTGAGTGGTCCTAAAATCATATACGAGCTTGTTTGGGTTGGGAAAATCTGGGAATCAACTCCAACGACCATCTAAGGGTCCTTGAGGAAGGACCCAAAGTTTGTTCCAAGGCTGTCCAAGACTGCCCACCCAACGGATGACAATCGACGCACAATTGGTTAGTAAACGCCTGCTGGTGGTTCCTAATCCATTGAAACTTAGGAGTGTTCGAGAGGAAGCCAAGGACTAGCCTCAGTCCCCAACCACGGACCAACGGGACGGTGTGTTGGTCAAGGGACGGGCTGCCGTTTGGCAACCGTTAGTGGACTTCCTCTCTACGCATTTCAATGTTAAATTTACTGGTGAATTTGTAAATTCACCCCACGTCCATATAAGATTATTGGTGGTTCCTTAAGTTTTTTGTTTTTGGTATTTTAACTATTTTCATAAGCCTAAAATACATAGAAGATTTAATTCTTCAAAATCAAAAATCAAAATTCCCTATAACTCCATTGAAGACAAAACTCAAGGAAGGGCTTGGATTGGATAATCGAGTGGACATCAAACTGAAGAAGTATATTCATTGAGGTATTATTTCTTATCGTTAAAACTCTATTCATTAAGGAACTCAACATCCAAAGATGTTTGCTAAAGTTTTCAAAGTTAAATTGTCCAATTTCATGACCTATGCATGGGTTCTTGCATTAGAGGTTTTAAAGAAATATTAGTGATTTAAGTTTTATTAATTTAATAATTTAAACTCAATTAACCTATGAACCCATGAAATTGATGAACCCTAGTTTCCGACTAAGTTAAGGGTTACTTGATATGAAACTAATGTTTATAAATTCTACTTTAGTTTTATTTGGACTCTCTAATGATGTATGAATTATGTTCAATTGATATTTAGGTTGTATTATATTGATGAATATAGTGAATTTACCAAGTTCATCGATTATTATTATAATTGTATAGAATTGATGTTCCTTGTCATTGGTAAGGGCCTTATGATGTTGAATTGGTTTATTTATATTGAATTGAGGTGTTGAGTATGGAGTGGTGGTATGCTGCCATATTTACCTTTATTTTATGATAATTAAACTTCAATAATATTGTTATTGGTATTGTCTACTTATTGTTGTTGTGTTATGTTCTTTACTTGTATTTGGTGTAGCCTTGTTGGTGTTCTTTTAAGTAATACGATGATCATGACCTTGTCGACAACTACTTGAAGTATTATGATTATTATGTGAAATATGATAATGTCTATTTACATGAAAATTAATGTGAAATTATATGAGGTTTGTTCTGTTGATGTTATTTAGGTTATCATGTTGGACTATTACTATGGCTTGTGTGTATAGTCTTCGGGTTGATGTACAATTATTCCTAGTTTACTATATGAGTATTGTGATAATATTGATGATGATATGATACCATAAGTATGACTTAAAGAGGATATAGTGATGTCGATGTGTTTCTAGAATGGCATGTAATATGTGTTAAAGTGAAGTATGTGGTGTCTTGTGTTGGTTGACTTATCTGCCTACTTGATGCATGTATAAATGTGAAAATGAGACGTCTTGACTTGGGAAGATGAAGTATCTTAGTCTTGAATGTATTAATGATATGTGACCTTAAGTGATAATAAGAGAGTCCTTTATATGATACCTTGAACATGTTTGTAAGGTTATGAATGTTGAAGTTGAAAGTCATAATGGTATCATTCAAAGTAAAGGAATGATAGACTGAAGGTTGATTAGATTGAACGGCATTATATCAAACCTTATGAAAGTCATTACGAGTTTCATGTCGTTATTGTAAAGTAGCCCTTGTGGACATTTCTTTGGTGGGGTAAATGTTATTGGATTATGAAATTGATATGTAACCCCTTTATATAAACCTTAAATTTATATTATTGTATGAGAACGAAGGCTACCACTGATTGAGTATGGGAAGCGAAGTTTTTCTAGTTAATGAATGAGACTATATTTCAAAGCATGGCCTTTATATTCCATAAACAAGTGCTTGCATGGGATGTGTTCATGTTCTACCATTGGCAAGTAGAACACCCTCATCGGAGTAGGTTAGAACTACGGATATAATGCTTTTATATTATGGTCTTTCTTTTTTATTGCCTATTCTCATCTTATCGGATACCTACTAGCACTAGAGAAGTTATATGAGGTTTAGGTGGTGGAATGGGATGATATTAGACAATGCACAATAGGCTTTGAAGGTGTTAGTGAGAGTCCTTAGGTTTTGTCCATGACCATTACTTGAGTGTCATTAATGTGAGGAATGTCTCCTAAATGAACTAATAAATGTAAAGACTTAAATAAGAAACTAGGTTAAATGAACAAGTACTTAACTAGAGTAGTTAAGGGTTGTTTAGCTATGATGTGAAGGCACAGGAATGGTCACTTCGTATCTTACCAAGATAAGTCTTAAGAATGACAGTAGTTAGGGAAGATGTTGATTATGTGGATATGATTTAAGCCTTAGGTAGTCTTAAGGATTATTAAGATAGTCTAGAAGAGGTCAATCATGGACGTTATCTTCTTAATTTACTTAAGTAAGTCTTTTGATAGACTTGGTAAGAAAAATGCCGTATAACCTATGTGTTCATGTAGCATGTGAGAATTATTAGATCATGGGTAGTCTGTAGGATCTCTTAAATGTGTGTATAAGGAATTTTATGGGTGGTATCTTAACAACTCACTCAAGTAAGACTTAGAATCACCTTTGGTAGAGAAAATCTCATGTTCATATGTTTGCTGTCTTGTAAGTGTGTGTGTGTCTAATTATAAGTAGTCTTGATGGTCATTATGGCATGTTTAGGGAGGTTGTACGGGCGGTCTCTCTTTGTGTTTCTTAGTTAGTCTTACATACGTTTTAGTAGGATAATTACATGCTAGAAAGTGCTAAAAAGGAAGAAAAAATACTTAACTGTACAGTGAGCTTAGGTTATTGTAATGTTGTTTTTAAAAATGTGATAAATTTCTTAAATGTTATCTTACGTGTTTATAAGTTGATAAATGTTATTTCTAGAGAGAGTATTTTCGGAGGGAAGACTTAATGCATGTGGGTTTATTTTAGAATGGGTTGATCACGTTTTTCATGACATATATACACCCAAGATTACTTAAATAAACTCATAATATTCATATTAGGAGGTGGGTTGAATTTCCCATTCACCTCTTTAATTAACAGTACCCTAGACTGCCAGTTGCAGGACACCTTCCATGATGGTAATGACGTGGCGTCGAGGCCATTACGAATCGTTCCTGGACTCCGTCGTCTGACACTTAGCTAAAATTATATTAAGACCTGACCAAGTCATTTATTCCTAGACGATTCATGCTCGACGGGCCGTTGGTGGACCAATGATCCGTTGTTGGGTCCGTCAATGGACACTGCCCACGCAGGGTCTTATGCAGCTTTGGGTCCTTCTTTTGTCCCTCTTGTGGGGCCCTTTATAAGTCATACCCGTACATTTAAAACAGGGATACAAACCTTAAAAATTTAAAGACCTTACAAATAAATTTCATCCAAAACAAACACCTACAATAAGTCCAAGCAGGCCAAGCCCCATTATGACATACGATGAACATCTTTATGGCTATCTTCCGAACGCCTTGGAGGTTCTTGGGCGTTTGACCTCCAAACATCACGAAACTACATATAAAAGCATTAAACTTAATTCTAAACAATTGAAAGACCTATTAGAGTCATTTCATACAGATTTAGGAATGCACGCATACATGACGCACATAAGCTACCAATCATCGAACGATGTTGACGTCCCTTGACGTTCGACTTCCAAATCACTGAACCTTATACAATGACTCTATATATATAAAATAAGACATTTTTGACCTTATAACACCATTAAACACACATAAACACATAGAATCGCATATTAGGCATCTAGGTGACTTAGTAATCGAACGTCTTAGTCGTCTGTTGATGTTTGACTTCCAATACCTCTAATGTTTTAGCTACTGCCTATATACTATATTTTTTAAAAATATTTACGTAATTAGAAATTTAGTCAAAACATTTCAGTCTGTAGACACCTTATTCTATTTTCCGGGTCATACAATATCCCCCACTTGGGAACATTCATCCTCAAATGACAATTAGTGATCTTTAATCAAAACAAAGACTTCAATGCATATATGAGTATTTCATAAAATTTATAATATAATCAAATCATTTTAGCAGTGAATGCACACAAGCAAGAAAAACCATTACTCCCTCACTCTTTAATGCATCAAACACAAAGTTCCTTTTCATGTTAATAAGAACATTCTTCTCGTAATCATCAAATTATTATTACATCTTAATTCATTACAAGAAAATATTGAAAATCTACTCATAGGAAGATCATAACCCATACACAAGTTACTTACGCACTCATACTTCAATGCACTTAAATTTGACTTCGTTAAATCACAAAGATCTTCATTAGTTAGATCTAGTGCCATGAATTCCATAATCAATCAAACCATGCTTAGTGGTGTCCATGGAGGAATGTCCTTCTCCGCAACACACTTACATGTATCATGACATAAAATCAATACCAAGTACAAGGTCAATTACATCTTAAAATGAGAAATTCTCAACTTTAACCAAGGCATGCTCATGGTTCCTTCCTAGTGAAGTCTAATTGGTAAGTCACAACAAGTACATCACAACAAATAGGAAGTAATTTCACAAAAAATCAATTTCTAACATAGTACTCACCTAAAAGTAAGCATATTTTGAGAAGAATCACACAAATCATAGGAACACACGTGAACACTTAGCTAAACATACTTTAACTTTTCAAGAATGAGCGTACAATAATACATTCCAAATCATAAAAGTCAAATAGTTTTCAAGAGAATGAACATGATTCATTTTAAAGAGACTCAATTTATTTATAAGGCTAAACATTCCACCTCACAAGTGACTTACACAAGATTATCATGAAGTAAAATGCACAACTAGCATATCAAAATGTAATTTAACATAAGAAAACATGGATTTATCAAAAACAATCATGAAATTTTGAATCATTATAATATCCTTAAGGTATTGTCAATCAAGACATACCAAACATGTATAGGTCATGCACTTCATACTTTATGCAAAACTATATTAATTAACAAGCTTACTAAAATTAAAATAGATTCATGCTCAAGTAAGAATAGAAGGTCAATGGTAGAAAATATCTAAAACCTTACAACTCAGCACCATTCCCCACTTAAGGTAAACTCAATTAAGAGCAACTTAAACCCAACTCAAGTGGATCTTAACTAAACAATCTTCATTTGAGTTTGAATAAACTTTACAAGATAAAGAAGATAATGAAAGTGAGCAAAGCACCGATAGACTTATTATGAGCTTGTGCTTGCACGTGTAAGTGTGATGAGACGAGTTTACCACCGAGGTGGATAACTAGTCTCCTTAAGCCCTAGTCTTCGAACAATGTCTAGACAACACAGGAACTAGCATGTGGTTTCCACCTAAGAGAGCTACGTATGTTTTGATTTCACCTTGGCCAATCAGATCTCCTCTTTTCGGTGTGGGGTAGACACTAGATTTCATGTCTAGATCACATGATCTATGTCGGTTAATGCTCAAAACATGTTCTTGGTTCACCATAGCCGTGAACCACTCTTTTTGGTGTGGAGTGAACGCCTGAGATGGATTTGCCTTATCCGTAAGTCATCCCTTTCGGGTGTGGGGAAGACACTTGATTTTATGAGTAGCTCACATTATTTAGATTCATTTTAATAGGTGAATCACCACTTTTCGGTTTGTGGAAGACACTGGATTTCATGTTTTCTTGCATGATCTTCTTCTACATATGTCTCTATGAAAGCAAGAAACAATGATGATGGAATATATATTCAAAGTGAGTTATGAAGAAGAGCATAAGAATGTCAATTACCATTATCAATACTTATGAAGTTTCAACAAATAATAGGCAAGGACAAATATGATTGGCTTTTAATGACTTCTTATATGATGGAAATAAAGGGAAGTAGAAACATAATGACTACTAAAACCATCATAACTTTCCTAACATGAAAGTAATTAAAATGATGGTATAGCAAATAGAGATTGGCTTATGAATTGTTAATGGATACATTTAGTAATGATGACTCATTGTAAGGTAGAAAAATCATTCCTTACTCCTCAGATTACTTACTTGATTCATTGTGTGTATAGGACTACAAGTAATCATTGCATTTGTAAGCAAAACATAGAGAGAAATGAATATTTTAATTACACAACAAAAATAAGGAAAATACTGAAAAAAGTTTTAAGTGTATAAAAAGGGGCTCTCGGTAATGGCATAGCAAAATTTCAAATTTTCGCTCCAGTTGTTCTAAAATTATGTTGATGATTCTAATGTCTTTTAAGACCATATAAAATGAGTTGTGTTCTTTGAATGCATTAAATTACGTCATATTCATACCATAGTTCATAAATACCGAATTAGGAAAGTCTAGCGAAGTCACTTTCCAGAAATGGCATGTTATTTAGGAAGAGCTTTCCTTGATCATGCATATCCTTATGTGTGTGTGCATACACCCATACTTTGTAAAATTGTGTACTAACCCTATATAATTTACTATTCTTATAGGTGTAGGTCATAGAGCAGATTGAAGATTCATTGCAGCAGTTTGGACATGAGTGTTCTCCAGACCATTTGGTAGTCCTCTTAATTTCGAGGATGCTACAATTTAGAGTGTAGCGTTAGTTTTAGACATAGCTAGTGGATATTTTCCCTAGAATTTCTTTCATACGTTTATTTGAAGATTTGTTATAACGCCATTTTGGCAATCTACTATGATATGTTATTCTTTGATTTGAATTGATTCCGTATTTATTAGATCATTGTTTCTTTACATTGAGCTTAGTATATAATGAATCTATGCAAAAACTACATGAAGTCTATGTATACTTCATACGATTGAAAATTAATAAAGTTTCTGCAAATTTAACTATATGAATATGATGAATGCAAGAAAAGTCTTGTATGCGACCTTTGAGAAGTCAATGACGGCGGTTGCGATTAAGATTCTAAAATCCAGGTCGTGACAAACTTGTTGTAAGAGCATCATGTTAAAAAAAACATATGAACTACATCTCCATATAAGCACATTTCGTAGATTCTAGGTTATGGTTGTGAAGCGCGCCACAATCATGACTTAGAGACTATGAGATGATAGGAAATCTTCCCTTATTCTATATCATCCTATATGGAATTGTGACATCTAGTTTCACTAAAGCATCTACATCTCATCTTGTATCTACGTGTAGAAAATAAGTACAATGAGAAATACAGGCAGGAGAGTTGGTGAGGCAGCTGATGGAGGAAACCAAGCTCATCCTCAATCCCTAGCTGCTGCAGATAAAGTGTCTGTCAACCCATCTGGATTTACATATGGTGAAGTGATGGAGGCATTGTTGCACATGGCACAGGACATCACCACTGAGGCCTAGGACATCACGGCTCAAGCCGCAAAAGAGGTTGCTTCGAAGGAGAACCCGCATGCTGGCACCATGGATAGCCGGTTGAGGGACTTCACTATAACGACTCCCCTAGTTTACTACGGATCCAAGACTGATGAGGACCCTCAGGAGTTCATCTATGAGATCAATAAAATACTATGTGCCATGGGAGTTCATCATGAGGCAAATGCTAAGTTAACTGCATAGCAACTCAAAGATGTGGCACAGGTTTGATATCGGATGTGGGAAGATGGACGAGCACTAGGAGATGTTCCCATAACTTGTGATGTTCTAAAGAAAGCCTTTATGGAAAGGTTCTTTCTCATAGGGAAAATTGAAGCAAAATTTGAAGATATGTTCAACCTGACACAGGGAGGTATGTCTATCATGGAGTGTTCATTGAAATTCATTTAACTCTCAAAGTATGTATCTTCTCTGGTAGAAAAAAGCAAGGATGAAATGAGTAGGTTCATGACTGTAGTGTCTGAGGATGTAGTGGAAGTTTTTCGGGAATCCATGTTGAATGAAAACATGGATCTGAGTAGGTTCATCGTGCATTCTCAGCGACTGTAGGAGAGCCTTTGTAAGAGGGAGTTCATGAAGGCTAGAATCCTAAGACTGTGGATTAGACTGGTTCTAGCGCATGTAGGGCCTCAATTAGAGTCCAGAACAGGCCTATGCTCAAAAGGCATTCAGGTAATTATGCCTCTTCAAGAAATTCAAATGTCAAAGTGAAAAATTCTGGCCCAGAAAGGGCAATGATCATAACTTCCAGCTAAAAAGCAAGCCTTGAGGTATATGTGTACATTCTCATAGAGGTGAATGTTTAGTAGGTACTAACACCTGCTTAAGGTATGGAAATTCTGTACACATGGTCCGAGATTAACCTCAAGTTATGAATTAGGCAAAGGAAGATGACTAGCCTCGACCGAATGCAAATGCAGCAGCTAAACCTTCTAAGAGGAACCGATTTTATGCGCTAAAAGGTAGAGAAGAGTATGAGAAGTTAATTGATGTAGTCATAGGTACGTTGCATCTCTTTACTTTTCCTATATATGCATTGTTATCCAAGTTGCACTCTATCATTTGTTACTCATTTGATAGCTAGTAGATTTTATGTGTTTCAAGAAATCTTGTGTGAGCCAATTCTATTAAATACTCCCATAGGGGACGGCAATACAGTAGAAAGAGTGTCTATAAATTGCCCAATTCTAATGCTTGATAGGGTCACTCACGCTGATCTTGTGGAATTAGTCATGCTTTATTTTTATATAATCTTGTGTATGGAATGGCTCCATAAGTTTTATTCCACAATAGACTGTCGACACAGGGTAGTGAGGTTTCAATTTACAAATGAGTTAGAGCTAGAATAGGAAGGGCGTGGTTCAAGTTCACTCGGCCAAATTGTTTCATACTTAAAGACCAATAAGATGATAGATAAGGGGTATTTATATCACTTAGTAAGAGTCAATGACTTAGATCAAGAAGTTCTTTCCATAGACTCTGTGACAATAATGAATGAGTTCCAAGATGTCTTTCCGGAGGATTAACCAGGAGTCCCTCCTGAATGTGAGATTGACTTTGGTGTTGATTTAGCGAAACACCAAGCCAATTTTTATTCCACCAAATTGGATAGAATTAGCTGAACTAAATGAGTTGAAGTTATAGTTCAAAGATCTACTTGATAAGGGTTTCATCCAGCTGAGCATTTCCCCATGGGTGTTGTAGTATGGTTCGTTGTAACGACCTGTTTAGTCGTTTTGGAGCAGCAGAATTATTTCTGGAAAAACTGGCTGGAACGACGAGTGTCACGACGGACCGTCGTGGTCCCGACGGCCCGTCGAGGGGGTGTCGTTCCAGGACACTTAGAGTTCTTCAAAATTTGATATTAAAATTGACTCTCTGTAAATTATGACGGACCTGCAGGACGTTCCGTCATATCCATGACGAACCGTGGTGAGTTTCCGTTGCAAAACACTTCAACATTTTAGAATTCGATTCGAGAAACGAGTTTCTGACCGTCAGGACGGAGGTGCAGGACGGACCGTCACAGGGGTGACGGGCCGTCAAAGCCACCTGGAACACTGGGGAGGTGCGACGACCATCGTGACGGACTGTCGCAGGCACGATGGCCCGTCACAGGTCACGCAATCCCAGGCAGTTTAGGATTTCTCCACACGTTTTAAGGGTCGTTTTTGACTATTCTTTCCTTAATTAAAAAGATTGAGGGGTAACATTAATAAGTCTAATTACTTAGGGGTTAAAAGGGGTAACCTTAAGTGAATTAGTGGGGTTTATTGTCCTTTTTCACACTTAATTATATGATTAATTAGGGTAAAAGAAAGAGGGTTTGAACATAAGAAAACAAAACAGAAAGAAAAAGAGAGAAAGAAAGGGGAGATCGAACGAGAGAGGAGAAGCAAAGAGGAATAACAAAGCTTGGGAATTTCTTGTTGATTTCAATTCTTCGGTGGAGGTAGGTTATGGTTTACGTTACGATATTCGTAGTGAACTCTTAATAGTGAATAATATGTGTTGATGATATTGTAAACCTGTCTATATGCTTAATTGTATGCTTGCATGAATATGATTATGTGATTTTGATAAGACAAGCATGATGAAAACTATCTAATCCCAAATCTTGAAAGAAACTTTAATCTATGCTATTAATGATGATGCCTTGGTATAAAAGAAGGCTTGATGAATTAAAGTGATGGGATTGATGATGCCTTGGTATATAGAAGGCTTGATGAACGGATAGAATGAGGTTAGTGGATCGGAGTGTCACGTTCCGACACATAGTATTAGTGGATCGGAGTGTCACGTTCCGACACATAGTATTAGTGGATCGGAGTGTCACGTTCCGACACATAGTATTAGTGGGACGGGTGTCACGAACCGACACGTAGATATAGGGGATCGGAGTGTCACGTACCGACACATATAGGGGATCGGAGTGTCACGTTCCGACACATATAAGGGAACGGAGTGTTACGTTCCGACACATATAGGGGATCGGAGTGTCACGTTCCGACACATGTAGGGGATCGGAGTGTCACGTACCGACACATAGTGGTAGGGGATCGGAGTGTCACGTACCGACACAAGAGGAAGAAAGATAATGAATCTTGAAAGATGATAACATATACTCAACATAATGAACTTAATCCCCAAATGAGTATGGTTTTGAGGCTTGAGCCCTCATGGATGAAATTGATGGTATTTATTGACGATTATAATATTTGTTGTTGCTACAAGTTGAGTTTATAGTTGATTTACATTATTATTGATGTATATTGTTCCCTATTTTTGAGTGAGCCGATGATATCTACTCAGTACGTGTGGTTGTACTGACCCCCTACTTTGATGTTTTCTTCTTGTTATTTGTGTAATGCAGCAAAAGTTACGTCAACTTCAATTCAACAGTAGATCTAGCCAGTCTTCACTTCATCGGAAATTCAGGGTGAGCTAATGCGTCTAGCTTGGACTGGGTCTTCTTCTTCAAGTCTTGATGCCTTGAACTTCCAGCATGGACTAGCTGTTATGTATTTTTAGTTCTTAGACATTCTTAGTTTAGTAATTTGAGATAGATGTTCTTGTGATGATGACTTCCAGATTTTGGGGATATTAATAATAGTTTTGAATTGTTTTATTAATGAGTTTAAGTCTTCCGCATTTCTTTTGTTGATATTGTATTAAAATGTTACGTTGTAGATGGGTTGGTTCGCTCACATCGGAGGGTAATTGTGGGTGCCAGTCGCGTCCCCGATTTGGGTCGTGACAGACTTGGTATCAGAGCATTAGGTTCGTTGGTCTCATCACACAAGAACAGGTCTAGTAGAGTCTTAAGGAACGGTAGGGGGACGCCTTTACTTTTCCTTGAGAGGCTATAAGACTTTAGGAAAATTCCAATTCTTTCATTCTTCTTTCGTGCTACTACTTGAGTCCAATTGGTATCTAGGTGATACAAATTGGTATCTGACCATCTTCACTCTATTTCGCAGATGGTTAGAACTAGAGCAACGACCGCACCAGCAGCGACAACGGAAAGACATGAAACTACTGAGCCAGCCACTGGGGCTGTGGCTCGAGGAGGAACAGCGGCAAGAGGCCGTGGAAGAGGTCGTGGGAGGACGTCCTCTAGAGGAAGAGGACGAGCCCCAAGCCCATCTGATACTAGGGCGGTGACTCCTCCACCGACTGAGGATGTAGTAAGAGAGGGTGAGGAAGGGGAAACCAAACAAGGGCAGAATGAGGAAATGCCACCCCAACCGACCACAGAGATGATCAACCAAGTACTTGCTTATATTAGCGGGTTGTCTGATCAGGGTCAAGCACCTCCAGTGGTGTCTGCACCAACACCTCCGGTTTCAGAGATACGACATGCGGCTACTATGGCTCCCCGCATGGATGCAACATTGGGAATAGGCACATTTCCACGTCTGACTACTGGGCCTATTATGACAAACGATCAACACGAACTTTTAAGTAAGTTTTTGAAATTGAAACCTCCAGTCTTCAAGGGTGCAGAATCTGAGGATGCTTATGATTTTCTGGTTGATTGCCATGAGCTACTACACAAGATGGGGATAGTAGAGAGGTTTGGTGTCGAGTTCGTGAGCTATCAGTTCCAAGGTAACGCCAAAATGTGGTGGCGTTCACACGTTGAGTGTCAATCAACAGAGGCACCACCTATGAATTGGGAATCATTCTCTACCCTATTTATGGAGAAATATATCCCAAGGACTTTGAGAGATAGAAAGAGGGATGAGTTCTTGAGTCTGGAGCAAGGTAGAATGACGGTTAATGCATACGAGGCTAAATTTCGCGCACTATCCAGATACGCCACCCAACTCTGTTTTAGTCCACAAGAACGGATCCGCCGTTTTGTGAAGGGGTTGAGATCAGAATTGCGGATTTCAGCCTTGCAGATAGCGGCAACAGCAACATCCTTCCAAGAGGTGGTAGACTTTGTGATAGAGGTGGAAGGAGTGAAGCCAGATGACTTCACCACGACATCGACATCAAAGAGGTTTCGAAGGGGAGGTGAGTTTAATGGTTCCTACTCTAGAGGACAGAACTCCGGAGGTCACTCAGTTCGACCAATACAGTCTTCACTACAGACTGTAGTTGGGGGTCCACCTCAGAACGGTCAAAACTACCCCGAGAGACCTATGCCCGATTCCAGAGAGTGCTATGGATGTGGGGAGATTGGACATATTAGGAGGAATTGTCCAAAACAGAGTTACAGAGCCCCACTAGCTAGAGGTAGGGGTGGTCATGGTAGAGGCCGTTTTTCTGGAGGACGCGGTGGTCGAGGTAATGGTGGTCACCAAAACGGCAGAGGTGATGGGCCAAACGGAGCCACTACTACACAACATGGTAGGGGCAACGGACAGACGAATGATAGGGCCCATTGTTATGCTTTCCCTGGGAGGTCTGAAGCGGAGGCGTCTGATGCTGTTATCACAGGTAATCTCTTGGTTTGTGATTGCATGGCATCTGTGTTATTTGACCCTGGCTCCACGTTTTCATATGTATCTTCCTCATTTGCTAACGGTCTAAATTTACATTGTGAATTACTTGACATGCCTATTCGTGTTTCTACTCCGGTGGGTGAGTCTGTGATAGTCGAAAAAGTGTATAGGTCTTGTTTGGTGAATTTTGTGGGGAGCAACACTTATGTAGATTTGGTTATTTTAGAAATGGGTGACTTTGATGTAATTCTGGGTATGACTTGGCTTTCTCCAAATTTTGCGATTTTGGATTGTAATGCTAAAACAGTGACGTTAGCCAAGCCTGGGGCAGATCCGTTAGTGTGGGAGGGTGACTACACTCCCAATCCGGTGCGTATTATCTCCTTTATTCGTGCTCAGAAGATGGTTAGTAAGGGTTATCTAGCTTTCTTGGCACATCTCACGGACGACACCACTCAAGTACCTTCGATTGAGTCAGTTTCGGTAGTCTGTGAGTTTTTGGATGTGTTCCCTGCAGATCTTCCCGGTATGCCACCAGATAGGGATATAGACTTCTGCATTGATTTGGAACCCGGTACTCGCCCCATTTCTATACCCCCGTATAGAATGGCTCCCGCCGAATTAAGAGAGTTAAAGGCACAACTTCAAGAGTTGTTGAGCAAAGGCTTCATTAGACCAAGTGCATCTCCTTGGGGTGCTCCGGTGCTATTTGTGAAGAAGAAAGATGGGAGTTTCCGAATGTGCATAGATTACCGACAGTTGAACAAAGTAACTATTAAGAACAAGTACCCCATTCCTCGCATTGATGACTTGTTCGATCAGTTACAAGGTGCTTGTGTCTTCTCAAAGATTGACTTGAGGTCCGGTTATCACCAATTGAAAATACGAGCAACGGATGTTCCAAAGACTGCTTTTCGAACTAGGTATGGGCATTATGAATTTGTGGTGATGTCCTTTGGTCTTACGAATGCCCCTGCTGCCTTCATGAGCTTGATGAACGGGATTTTCAAGCCATATTTGGACCTCTTTGTGATTGTGTTTATTGATGATATACTGATATACTCGAAGAGTAAGAAAGAACATGAGGAGCATTTGAAAATAGTGTTAGAGTTGTTGAGAAAGAAAAAGCTTTATGCGAAATTCTCCAAGTGTGAGTTTTGGCTAGATTCAGTGTCCTTCTTGGGGCACGTGGTTTCTAAGGATGGGGTAATGGTGGATCCATCCAAGATTGAGACAGTGAAGAATTGGGTAAGACCTACAAACGTGTCAGAAATAAGGAGTTTTGTGGGGTTAGCTAGCTACTACTGCCGATTCGTCAAGGGATTCTCTTCTATTGCTTCCCAATTGACGAACTTGACTAAGCAGAATGTTCCATTTGTATGGTCAGATGAGTGTGAGGAAAGCTTCCAGAAGCTTAAGACGTTGTTGACTACCGCGCCTATCCTCACCTTGCCGGTAGAGGGTAAAAACTTCATTGTTTATTGTGATGCATCCTATTCTGGGTTGGGTGCAGTGCTAATGCAAGAGAGGAATGTGATTGCTTATGCTTCGAGGCAATTAAAGGTGCATGAACGTAACTATCCGACCCATGATTTGGAGTTGGACGCGGTAGTATTTGCACTAAAGCAATGGAGACACTACTTGTATGGGGTTAAGTGTGAAGTCTACACGGACCATCGTAGCCTACAGTATGTATTCACTCAGAAAGACTTGAACTTGAGACAGAGGAGATGGATGGAAGTACTGAAGGACTACGACATCACTATCTTGTATCATCTGGGGAAGGCAAATGTTGTGGCAGATGCTTTGAGTAGGAAGGCCGGAAGCATGGGAAGTCTAGCTCATTTGCAAGCCTCTAGACGCCCATTGGCTAGAGAAGTGCAGATTTTGGCTAATGATCTTATGAGGTTAGAAATAAACGAGAAGGGAGGATTGTTAGCTTGTGTAGAGGCAAAATCCTCTTTTCTTGATCAGATTAAGGGGAAACAGTTTGATGATGAAAAACTAAGACGAATTCGAGATAAAGTGTTGCAAGGAGAGGCTAAGGAAGCAATAATCGATGGGGAAGGTGTTTTGAGGATTAAGGGAAGAGTATGTGTACCCCGCATCGATGATTTGATCACCACTATTCTTACAGAAGCTCATAGTTCCGGATATTCTATACATCCTAGTGCAACCAAGATGTATCGCGACCTAAAGCAACACTTTTGGTGGAGTAGAATGAAGCGAGATATCGTTGAGTTTGTTGCCAGATGTCCAAATTGTCAACAAGTAAAGTATGAACACCAGAGGCCCGGAGGAACACTTCAGAGAATGCCCATTCCTGAATGGAAGTGGGAGAGAATCGCGATGGACTTCGTGGCTGGTCTTCCCAAGACCTTGGGTAAGTATGACTCCATCTGGGTGATTGTTGATAGGTTAACTAAGTCTGCTCATTTCATTCCGGTCAAGGTGACTTACAATGCAGAGAAGTTAGCCAAGATATACATCTCAGAGATCGTTCGTTTGCATGGAGTTCCACTCTCCATCATATCAGATAGAGGTACGCTGTTTACTTCTAAGTTTTGGAGAACATTACATGCTGAATTAGGTACAAGGTTGGACCTTAGTACTGCATTTCATCCTCAGACCGATGGTCAGTCTGAGCGAACGATTCAAGTGTTGGAGGATATGCTTCGAGCGTGTGTGATAGAGTTTGGTGGTCATTGGGATAGCTTCTTACCTTTGGCAGAGTTTTCATACAATAATAGCTATCACTCTAGTATCAACATGGCTCCATTTGAAGCATTGTATGGGAGGAGATGTAGGTCTCCCATTGGTTGGTTTGATGCCTTTGAAGTTAGACCTTGGGGGACTGATCTGTTGAGAGATTCTATGGAGAAGGTGAAAGCTATTCAAGAAAAGCTTCTGGCGGCACAAAGTAGACAAAAGGAGTATGCAGACCGAAAGGTTAGAGACTTGGAGTTCATGGAAGGTGAACAAGTCTTGTTGAAGGTTTCACCCATGAAAGGGGTGATGCGGTTCGGAAAAAAGGGGGTAAGTTAAGTCCAAGGTATATTGGACCGTTTGAAGTGCTTAAGAGAATAGGGGAGGTGGCTTAAGAATTAGCCTTGCCCCAGGGCTGTCCGGAGTGCATCCGGTGTTCCATGTATCCATGTTGAAGAGATACCACGGAGATGGAAACTACATCATCCGTTGGGATTCAGTTTTGTTGGATGAGAACTTGACTTATGAAGAGGAACCGGTTGCTATATTAGATAGAGAAGTTCGCAAGCTGAGGTCAAGAGAGATTGCATCCATCAAAGTGCAATGGAAGAATCGACCGGTTGAGGAGACTACTTGGGAGAAGGAGGCAGATATGCAAGAAAAATACCCACATCTGTTTACAGATTCAGGTACTCCTTTTCGCCATTGTTTTTCTTCTTTTGATCGTTCGGGGACGAACGATGGGTAAATTGGTATTTATTGTAACGACCTGTTTAGTCGTTTTGGAGCAGCAGAATTATTTCTGGAAAAACTGGCTGGAACGACGAGTGTCACGACGGACCGTCGTGGTCCGACGGCCCGTCGAGGGGTGTCGTTCCAGGACACTTAGAGTTCTTCAAAATTTGATATTAAAATTGACTCTCTGTAAATTATGACGGACCTGCAGGACGTTCCGTCATATCCACGACGAACCGTGGTGAGTTTCCGTTGCAAAACACTTCAACGTTTGAGAATTCGGTTCGAGAAACGAGTTTCTGACCGTCAGGACGGAGGTGCAGGACGGACCGTCACAGGGGTGACGGGCCGTCACAGCCACCTGGAACACTGGGGAGGTGCGACGACCACCGTGACGGACCGTCGCAGGCACGACGTCCCATCACAGGTCACCCAATCCCAGGCAGTTTAGGATTTCTCCACACGTTTTAAGGGTCGTTTTTGACTATTCTTTCCTTAATTAAAAAGATTGAGGGGTAACATTAATAAGTCTAATTACTTAGGGGTTAAAAGGGGTAACCTTAAGTGAATTAGTGGGGTTTATTGTCCTTTTTCACACTTAATTATATGATTAATTAGGGTAAAAGAAAGAGGGTTTGAACATAAGAAAACAAAACAGAAAGAACAAGAGAGAAAGAAAGGGGAGATCAAACGAGAGAGGAGAAGCAAAGAGGAATAACAAAGCTTGGGAATTTCTTGTTGATTTCAATTCTTCGGTGGAGGTAGGTTATGGTTTACGTTACGATATTCGTAGTGAACTCTTAATAGTGAATAATATGTGTTGATGATATTGTAAACCTTTCTATATGCTTAATTGTATGCTTGCATGAATATGATTATGTGATTTTGATAAGACAAGCATGATGAAAACTATCTAATCCCAAATCTTGAAAGAAACTTTAATCTATGCTATTAATGATGATGCCTTGGTATGAAAGAAGGCTTGATGAATTAAAGTGATGGGATTGATGATGCCTTGTTATATAGAAGGCTTGATGAACGGATAGAATGAGGTTAGTGGATCGGAGTGTCACGTTCCGACACATAGTATTAGTGGATCGGAGTGTCACGTTCCGACACATAGTATTAGTGGATCGGAGTGTCACGTTCCGACACATAGTATTAGTGGGACGGGTGTCACGAACCGACACGTAGATATAGGGGATCGGAGTGTCACGTACCGACACATAAAGGGGATCGGAGTGTCACGTTCCGACACATATAGGGGATCGGAGTGTCACGTTCCGACACATATAGGGGATCGGAGTGTGACGTTCCGACACATGTAGGGGATCGGAGTGTCACGTACCGACACATAGTGGTAGGGGATCGGAGTGTCACGTACCGACACAAGAGGAAGAAAGATAATGAATCTTGAAAGATGATAACATATACTCAACATAATGAACTTAATCCCCAAATGAGTATGGTTTTGAGGCTTGAGCCCTCATGGATGAAATTGATGGTATTTATTGACGATTATAATATTTGTTGTTGCTACAAGTTGAGTTTATAGTTGATTTACATTATTATTGATGTATATTGTTCCCTATTTTTGAGTGAGCCGATGATATCTACTCAGTACGTGTGGTTGTACTGACCCCCTACTTTGATGTTTTCTTCTTGTTATTTGTGTAATGCAGCAAAAGTTACGTCAACTTCAATTCAACAGTAGATCTAGCCAGTCTTCACTTCATCGGAAATTCAGGGTGAGCTAATGCGTCTAGCTTGGACTGGGTCTTCTTCTTCAAGTCTTGATGCCTTGAACTTCCGGCATGGACTAGCTGTTATGTATTTTTAGTTCTTAGACATTCTTAGTTTAGTAATTTGAGATAGATGTTCTTGTGATGATGACTTCCAGATTTTGGGGATATTAATAATAGTTTTGAATTGTTTTATTAATGAGTTTAAGTCTTCCGCATTTCTTTTGTTGATATTGTATTAAAATGTTACGGTGTAGATGGGTTGGTTCGCTCACATCGGAGGGTAATTGTGGGTGCCAGTCGCGTCCCCGATTTGGGTCGTGACATTCGTAAAGGTAAAGAATAGAACCCTAGAATGTGCATCGATTATCGCCAATTCAACAAAGTCACTAAAAAAATATGTACCTTTTTCCTATAATTTGTCGATCTATTTGACAAATTAATAGTTTCAACTTTTCCTTTCCAAGATAGACCATGAATCAAGCTATTGTTATCTTGGAGTGAGGCGAGAACGTATCTCTAAGACAGCATTTCATACTAGATATGGTCCTTATGAAATTCTTGTCATGTCAATCGGTCTCACTTAGGAACAAGTCGCGTTTATGGACCTTATAAATAGAATCTTCGGTGAGTACCTTGATTCCTTCGTCATAGTAATCATTGAAGACATCCTCATATACTTTAAGTCTAGAGAAGAGTATGAATAACACTTAAGAAAGAGATTGCAAGTACTTAGAGAATATCGGTTGTATGCAATGTTCTACAAATGTGAATTCTGATTAAGATCAGTGACCTTTTCTTGTCATGTTGTGACCGACCACGGTGTAGAAAGTTGATCCTAAAATGGTTGAGGCAGTGAAACAATGGCCGAGATCCCTTACTCCTTCAGATATTCAAAGTTTTTAGGGATTAAGACCTAAACTACACAATATAGAGAGAGTTAGGTCAACATACCAGCATTCCAATTTCAAAACTCCATTGCATAGTCCATTAAACAAACGCAATACACAAAGGCTCTTACAAATATTCATAATCAACAATTCAATCAAATAATCACAATATACCATCATCCAACTAGACCCAATAAGAAAATTTTTAAATAAAGATATCCTATATTAAATTCTACCACAATTCATACATGTAAAAATATCCCAATATAAGAAATTAATACAATTGATACTTGATCAAATCACCCATATAATGGTTAAATTAAGGCAATGATTATTTTCATGGCTTCATGGAGTTTTTTTTTAGAATAAAAATCATCAAATTTACATCAAATAAATCATAATAAACTTACTAAAATTTTTTATGAAAGAACCCATGGATAGAATTTAAAATCAAGGAATTCAACCTTTTCATGATCTTTGAAATCATTAAAAAAGACTTGTTAAATGGAGGATAATCCAAGATTGAAAACCTTAACTTAATTGTAATACTCCTAAAAGACATAGGTGAAACTATATCCTAAAATGTTTTTCATGAGGTTATAATGTCCTCAAAATTTTTATAACGTGTTAATCAGGCAGTGTTTAATGATTTAGGTTATTTGAAAGTGAAATGTCAAGGGACGATCAAAACGTTCTACCTAAGTCACCTATGTGCCTTATGTGTTTTATGTGCTTATTTGAGTGTCATTACTTTATGAGGTTCTTATATGTGTAATGATAGTGTTTATAGGAAATGTGTCAAGTTTCTTAAGTTTTGCATGCCAAACATCCATGACATTCTAAAGGTTTGCCTTAAAATGTCCGGGCAAAAAGTTCCCAATGTAAGGATCCTTCACAAGAGACTAAGGTTGTCTAGACCAGCCCAAACGACTGAGCCAATAACAGGCTAGTAATCTTGTTGATGCCCTGTCGATGGTGGGCGTTGGTCAAGAATTATCCTAGGGAGATTAATATTCCAAATACAAGTCTCTCATACCATCAACAAACAGCTAGGATGGTCCGTTTTTAGACCTACAACCCGTCGATGGCAATCGTAGGTTGTTGTATGCAACTTCGCTGTTCAATGTAAAATGTAATGGTGAATTGGTACATTCACTCCAAATACAAATAACCATTTGGGAGGTTTACTACGGGTATTATAGGTATTTTAATAGGATTTATAAGTCCTAAACACCTAGATTAATTCATTCTTCAAAAATCAAAACCCAAAACCTCTAAAGAGCTCTCTAGAACTCCATTGAAGCTTGGAGGTTGATTTCTCCACAAACATCTATCAATTGTGATGGATTAACATCAGTTAAGGTATCTTTCTTAATTCTTGAAACTCTTTTCTACAAGGCTCCGATCTTCAAAGTGTTTTTTAAAGACTTCTCAAAAGATAAGTTCTCTAAATTAAAATATATCCACGAGTTCTTGCATTAAATGTTATAGACCATTCAATATAGATTGAATTGTTATTAATGAGATTATTTTAACTTAAAAACTTCATGAACCCATGCAAAACCTAGATTCCTCAAACTTGCTATATTATGGATTTTATGATCATGTCTGAATGCTTATGAATCCTATTATAATTTTCCTTGGGTCATTGAATGATGTAAGAATTGTATTATATTGATGTATAGGATCTATTATATTAATATATATATTTAATTGATTTAAATTCATCGAATATTGTGGTTTTTGTATTGAATGGACGATCATGGCCATGCGTAAGGGCCTTTTGGTATTGTATAGGATTATTTAGATATGGATTGAAGTGGTGAGAATGGATTGGTGGTACTCTGCCCTAATTATCTTTATATTCTGTTTATTAGGTCTTGAGTTATGTTTTGATTGGTATATTCTTCTTTTGGTGGTCGTGCTATATGCTTTACGTGTAACTAATGTTGCCTTGTCCGCGTTACATTATGTATTATGGTAATCATTGCCTTGTCAGCATAACATTGTATACAATTTTGGTCTGTGTAGTTAATATATGTGATTTATGATCATATATATGTATATGCGATTAAGGTTCACGAAGTATGTGTTCCTCTATTGATGTTGTTAGGTGATTTTGTTAGACTATGACTTTGTAATTATGTATGTAGTCTTAGAGTTGAAGCATGATTTTTCCTAATTAATTATGTGATTCATATGATAGTTATATTAATGATATCATAAAAGTTTGTAGGATGACTAGTAAGTACGGTTATTTGATCTTATAAGCTTCTAGAATGATATATTATAAGTAAGGTATATTGTGTCTTGTTCTGGTAGACATTTGTCCATAACTTCATACATGTATAATGAGAATATGACCTCTAGTATGATAGTTCTTTTTAATGTTTTTTATGTATGAATGACATGTGACCTTGAATGATGCTAAGAGGGTATTTTATGTGGAGCTTCAACCTAGTTTGAAGTTTATGATAACCTTGAAGTCAAAAATCGTAATTGTATCCTTCTTATATGAATGGAGGACTAACGTATTGATTTTATTGAATGAAATGAAATCATACTTAAGAAAATCATTAAGCTAACCTACTTACCATTGTAAGGCAACCCTAGGGGACCTCTTTGGTAAGTTGAATGTGACTGGGTTATGAACTAGAGATGGAACCTCTTCATGTACTCCTTTATTGAAATACTCTATGAGTAAGGTAAGGAGAGTGCTTAATGTGCCTACATGGGATGTCTCCAAGTTCTACCATTGGCAAGTAGAACACCCTCCATCGGAGTATTTTAAAACTCTTGAATCCATGATTATATAGCATGGTCTATGTCGTTTATTGCCTTTTCTCATCATACTGGATAACCTCTAGTATTGGAGAAGCTCTATGATGTCTAGGTTCTGGTATGGGATGCTATTTAGACATTGCACAATAGTCTTTGAATATGTTAGTGAGTGAGTCCCTAGGTCTTCTGTAAGACCATTTCTTTAATGTCCTTATGTGATGAATGTATCTTTAATGAATTAAAGAAGATGATGATTTAAGTTATAAAGCATGTTAAATGAATATGTTTTTACCTAGAGTAGTTTAAGGGTTGTCTAGTTGAAGCGTGAAGGGGTCATAGGTATTGTCACTTCATATCATACCTATGTAAGTCTAAAGAAATACTCTAGATAGTAAATTTTGTTGATACATTAGACATGATCCAAACTTTGGTAGTCATAAGGATTATTTACGTAATCTTGGAGAGGTTAACAGAATTCTCTTCTTGATTTACTTAAGTTAGTCTTTCGATAACCTTTGGGAGGAGAATTCCATAATTTATATACATATATATATATATATATATATATATATGTATATATAAAATTGAATAAGGTGAAAATGATTCTGTCCTAGGTAGTCAAAAGGATCTCTTAGGTGTGTGTGAAGAAATTTTATGTACGGTCGTTTTACAAGTTGTACAACCCGAAAATGAATTAGGTGAACTAGAGACTACAATTTTGTTATTGATTATATAAGGTACTAAATAGATATACTATGTATTAATGAGGCAGTTTCTAACAGTTTAGGTGCATTGGAAGTCAAACGTCAAGGATGACTAAGACATTCGACGACTAAGTCACCTTTCTTTCTCATATGTGGTTTTATGCGTTTATGTTTGATTAATGAGGTTTTAAGGTATTTAAATGATCTATTATATCATATATAGTAAGTGTCTCAAGTTTCGTGATGATTTGAGGTCAAACGTCTAAGAACGTCCATGACGTTCAAAAGATGTGCCTTGAATTGACCTTGTGTGTTTAAGCATGTTTCGTCGAGTTTTATGTTGTTTTTTCGGATAAAATTCATGTGATAGGTGCTAAAATTGTAAACGGTCATGTTTGTTTTTGAAATGTACGGGAAAACATCCCCATGGACCAACAAAGGTTCCTTGAGGAAGGACCCAAACTTGGAGTCAAGACTGTCCAAGGCAGCCCCAAACGACGAAGGCATCAATGGCTCGTGGGCCTATCGACGCCCCATTGATGGGTGTCGTAATTTGGGACTTAGATTGAGAATGGAGGAGAACCATGTCAAGTCTCTGATCCAACCAATGGAAGGACAGGATGGTTTGTTTATGGACAAAGTGTCCGTCGACTACCAACTATTGGTGAGTCTAAAATCTGCGTGCAATTCACTGCCAAGTTAGGGGTGAACTTGTAATTTCACACCACTTTAAAATAAGAGTATGGGAGGTTAATTAGGGGTCTTTTGTGTATATAAAATGTGTTTATAATCCTAAAACACTAAGAAGGTTTCATTCTTCTAAATCAAAATGTCAAATCCCTTAGAATTCTCTCTAGGACCTCATTAAAGTCCAAAGTCAACGAATATCTTGGTGTTACGAATTGAGTGGAGATTATTCATCAATGTAAAGAATTATCTTCATCAAGGTATGAAATTTGATCCTTGAATATCTATTCATCAAGGAACCCCAATTCTGAAGATGTTTTCTAAGGTTTTCAAGTTAAATTGTCCAATTTAAAGATTCTACCATAGGTTCTTGCATTTATGATTTATAAACATTCAATAATGATTTAGCTGATATTGAAATGATGATTTTAACCTAAATTACCTATGAACCCATGAATTTGATAAACGCTAGTTTTTTACTATGTTATGTGTTACTTTATATTGACCTAATATTGTTGAATTCTAGTGTAGATTTCAATGGGCTTTCTAATGAAGTGAGAATTGTGTTCAATTTATAACTAGGTTTTCTTATCCTTATTGAATATATCTAGTTTCATTTATTTTAATAGTTTGTACAATGAATTATTGCTCATGGACATTGGTAAGGGCCTTATATTATTGAATTTGAGGATTTAGCTTCAAATTGAGGTGTTGAGGATGTTGTGGTGGTAAGCTGCAATCCCTTTATTTTGATGATGCTGTAGTAATGTACAGGATTTCATAAAGATAGTAAGGGACATCCTAAGTGCTTTAATAAATGATATGTTATATGTGATAAGGTGAAAAAAATATAGTGTCTTGTTTGGTAGATTTGTGTCCCCTAAGTTATATATGGATGAATTTTATGAGATTATGATATGTATTTACTTGGTAGGCTTAGTGAACACTTGTCATGTATGAGTGAAATATATGTGAGATCTTACAAGATGTTAAGAAAGTCATGTACGTTGTAAAGGTCATGTTATGAATGTTGAAGTCGTGTACCGTAATGGTATCCTTCATGAAAAGAAATGATGGACATAAGGTTAATTATCTGGAATGACATCATATTAATCTTTAGTAAAGTCATAATGAGATATCTTAGTCGCAATTGAAAGATAGCCCTAGTGGACCTCTTTTGTAGGGTGAATGTGATTAGGTTATGAATTAGATTAGAAACCTCTTCATTTGATCTATTAGTGATAATTACTCTATAAGAACCAAGGCTAGAACCGAGTGATTATGTTATGGGAAGTAGCTCTACTTGAGAATGAGACTAGAGTACAATGTACCTCTACTTGAGAATGAGACTAGAGTGCATAAAAGACCTTCATATTCCTTTTCAATGTGCCTCAATGGGATCTGTCCTAGTTCTACCCTTTGAAATTAGAACATCCTCAGTCGAGTAGGTGCTAACTCCGGATTCCAAGCCTATATATCATGGTATATGTCGGTTATTGTTTATTATCATCATGTGGGATACTTCCTAGCATTAGAGAAATTCTATGAAGTTTAGGTGGTGGTATAGGACACTATCTAGACATTGCACAATAGGCTGTGAAGGTGTTAGTTAGAGTCCTAGGTATTGTCTAAGACCATTACTTTAATGTCCTTTATGTGATGTATGAGTCTTAATGAATTAATGAACTAATGACATATGTTATGATGTATTTAAATAAAACAAGTACTTATCTAGAGCTGTTAATGGTTGTCTAGTTAAGGTTTGAAGGGGGCATTGTGATGGTCATTTTATATCTTACCTAATGGAGAATTAAGAATGACTCTAGTTAGGGAAGATGTTGATTATGTGGACATTATCCAAACATAGAAGTCTTAAGGATTATTTAGGTAGTCTTGAAGAGGTCAATCATTGGGAGTTATATTTTTGATCTAGTAAATTTAGTCTTTTGATAGACTTGGATGGGGAAATTTTATATTATCTATATGTTTATATGTTTCATGTCTTGAATTGTGTTTGTGACTTACTATAAGTGTTGTTTAGGGTCATTTAGGTATGCTTAGGGAAGTTGTATGTCTTTGTGTTTCTTAAGTAGGTCTTAGAATAGCTTTAAGTGAGAAGATTATATAGTACTTGAAGTTAAAGGTGAAGAGAAAGTACATCACTGTAATAGTGAAGGACATCTTTGTACAGTGAAGTGAAGATACTGTAAAGTTCATCCAAAAATATGTTAAATTCCTTAAATGTTATATTATGTTTTTCTATGTTTTTCTTATGATTATAATATTATTTTTAAATGAAAAGATGTATATTATCAATAACTGTCCGTTTTCATGATATTTATGCATAATGCCATACTTAATGCATGTGGTTGTACTAATCCATGCTTTCATCTTTTTCTATAGTTGTTTGTAGGTGAGGTACTTTAGGGAAGTGAAGACTTTGACCTTAGCATAGTTAAGGAGAAGTTGAAGTATGTCCTCATTTTACATGAGTGCTTATATTACTTTTATGTTTCTTATTTGATTAATGTAATAGACTAAGTAATTTTATATTTGGATTTTCTATAGGTTGTGTCTCAAGTATTCTACTGTCTGAATATGATGAGATTGAGACTTAGTATTTTCTATTACTATATATAAATGAGATTTTAAATACTATGATATGATTTGTGAAGTGTTTTAATTCAGCACCCCTTTTAAATATGTTTATACAATGAATGATATTAAAGGCATGTACAAGATATCCAAGAGGTGAAGTGCGCGGGTTGCAATACAAGATCTCCCAAACTTCTTGGGTGTCATTTAGGGATGTGAAAATCTTGGTATCAGAGCATAAGTTGTGAAAGTTGTATTAGGAATCAAAAAGACTCATCGAGTCATGTCTAGTAGAGTCTTGACCACTGGTGTGAGTCACGACACATCTATGGGCGATAGGCTTTAGAACGATAGAGTCTCCCTTATTTTATACTCCTATATCGTGCCGTAGAGTAAAAGTTAAGAGTACTCTTTTCTCATTTTTTCCTTGTGTTTCTACGAAGATTAATACGACGACAACAGTAGCTAGGAGAGTTTAGGAGAATGAGGTGCAATAGGATAATCCACCTCAATTTGAGGAAGTTGAGCAAGTTCCTCAAGGTGCTCAGGGTGATCAAGTCTTGTGGGAGGAGGTTATGAGCCCCCTGAATTGAGTAATAGGGATGTTAGAGAGGCTTTTCTTGCTTTAGCCCGAGACTTGACTACTCAAGTTAATTTGAGTATGGTGGCTAGGGCAAATGTGGTGGAGAGCACTATGTCTTCTAGGTTGAGAGGATAAATCATCCTATCTTTTGTGACTCTAAGGTGGTAGAGGGTCCCCAAGAGTTAGATGAGGTGTAAATTATAGTGAATGATTTGGGAGTGATATCTAGGGAGAAAGAGTAGTTTTTTTTTGTATCCATTGAAAGATATGGCTTAAGTGTGGACACACAATGGAAATGCAATAGGTCGGAGGAGTCGAGTCCTATTGAGTGAGAAGAATTGAAGGAAGTTTTTCTTGGTAAGTGTTTTCCTTGTGAGATTATGAAAGTTAAGGTAGAGGATTTTATGAAGCTCAAGCAAGGCAATATGTGTGTTGAGTAATACAAAATGAAGTTCTCTAAGTAGTTCCCGTGAGATGATTGAAGTTAAGGTAGAGCAGTTTATCACGCTCAAGCAAGGCAATATGAGTGTAGAGGAATTCTCTTTGAAGTTCTCTAAGGTATCCAAATATGGCCCTTCTCCTCTGTCAAATCGAAGAGATTAAATGAGTTGCGTCGTGATGGATGTTGCCGACTCAGTAAGGGAAGAATGTGATACGGTGATGCTACATGATGACATAACTGTAGCTAGACTCATGGTGTATGCACAAAAAATTGAATATTCTAAACTTAACAGGATGGCTAGAAACATGAAAGGGGTGATTCTAGTTACCATGATCAAACTAGGGTTATGAAGAGGGCTCAAACTCAAGAACAACCTAGGAGTGTTAAGGTGATATTTGAGAAAGGAGGTGGTTCTCAAAATTAAAAGCCTTCATGTGTCACTTGGGGAAAGAGGAACTATGCAAAGTGTCTAGCCGGTACTATTGGTTTTTTTTGTGCGAAGAACAATCATAAGGTGAGAGATTGTCCTATCTTTGCTTCTAGAGGAAGAGAGTGTAAGCAAGTTGCTCCTAGTATTCCAAAAGATGATGTACACGCAAAGAGGCGTTTATATGCACTCCATACTAGAGGGGAGAAGACGGATGGTGGTGATTATGATGAGGATATGTCCTTGAATTTTCTTTCTAGAGATATGATTTCCTTCTATGTGAGGGAGTATTGTCAGTAGATGGGAAAGAAAGTGATAGAAGTATGTTGCATGTGCATGGTGATTAGGAGATTGGTTTTAATTGAATTTCATTAACTTCTTGCATTGTGTGTTTTGAAGAAGTTATGATTATTATTTAAAGTGTGCTTATATCGTGCTACCTTGCATAATAACATCTTTATATCATGAATTGACTAAAAGATGGATTTTTGGAAAAATGACGTAAATCATGTAATGTTTTTTGCTGCTCGCTATAAACTTTTTAGATATTTCACTATTTGATTCAATTGTCTAAAATTATTTTAAGGTGGTTAGAACTGATGTATATAAGTATGATATTGAATATATAATGAGTTTTTGTTATTTAGAATGAACCATATGTGTTTTGTAGCATGATGTGTAATTGTTTTCTAGTTCTTGTTGTTGTTGTGAATCACTTTACTGTGTGAAATTGATGTTTTCTTATTTAGTATGTGTTGTATGTTCTCGTCATGAGCTGCTAGTTTGATCTCTAGTATAGTAAGTGATTGGAGAGTGTAAAATGTCATTCGAGGACGAATGTTATCCAAGTAGGGGAAAGTGTAAGACCCTGAAAATGATTTAGATGAACTAGAGCATAACATGTTGGTCTTGATGGTCTAAGGTCCTAAATAGGTCTACTATGTGTTATTAAGGCAGTGTCACCTATGTGTCTCATATGTGGTTTTATGTGTTTATATATGATTAATAAGGTTTTAAGGTCTTTAAATGAGTTATTATGGAGTATATAGGAAGTGTGTCGAGTTTCATGAAGTTTGAAGGTCAAACGTCCATGACGTTTGAAAGATGTGCCTTCAAAAGACCTTGTGTGTCTAAGAATGTTCCGTTGAGCTTTATATGTTAGTTTTGTATGAAATTTATGTGAGAGGTGACTAACTCGTATACGGTCATTTTGGGTTGGAAAAATCAATGCAAACATCCCCAAGGACAAACCAAGGGTACTTTAGGAAGGACCCAAAGTTGGAGTAAAGACTGTCCCATGCAGCCCCAGATGACGGTGATATCAACGACTTGTGGGCCTATAGAATCCCCCATCGATAGGTGTCGTTGGTAGGGACTTAGATGGGAATAAAGGAGAACCATTTCAAGTCTCTTATCAAACCAGTGGAATGACATGATGGTCCCTTTGTGGACAAACGGTCCATAAACTGCTAGACGTTTCTGAGTCAGTGTTTTGCGTGCATTTCACTTCAAAGTTAGAGGTGAACTTGTAATTTTACCCCACTTCCAAATAAGAGTATTTGCGGTTAATTAGTAGTCTTTTTTGTATTTTAAATGTTTTTATAAGCCTAAAACACTAACAAGATTTCATTATTCTAAATCAAAATTCCAAATCCCTTAGAATTCTCTATAGGACTCCATTTAAGTCCAAAGTCAAGGAGGAGCTTGGTGTGACGAATTGAGTGGATATTCTTCATAGAGGTGAAAATATCTTCATCAAGGTATGTATTTTAATCCTTGCAACTCTCTTCATCAAGGAATCCCTATTCTCACGATGTTTTCTAAGATTTTCATGTTAAATTGGCCAATTTCATGATTCTACCATAGGTTCATCATTAATGTTTTCTAAACATTGAATAATGATTAAATTGATATTGATGATTTTAACAAAAAATACCTATGAACACATTAATTTGATGAACCCTAGTTTTTGACTAAGTTATAGGTTACTTCATATTTACATAATTCGATGAATTGTAGTGTTGATTTGTATGTGCTTTCTAATGATGTAACAACTGTGTTCAATTGATATGTAGGTTTTATTATCCTTATTGAATTTACCTATTTTCATTTATTTTCATAGTTTCTACATTTATTAGTGTTAATGGCCATTAGTAAGGGCCTTATGGTATTGAATTGGATTATTTAACATCGAATTGAGGTGTTCAGGATATTTTGGTTGTAAGCTACCCTAATACCTTTATTTTGATTATGTTGTAGTAATGTATAGGGTTAAATATATATAGTAAGGGTCATCCTAAGTGCATTAATTAATTATATGCTATATGTGATAAGGTAAAAGAATGTAGTGTCTTGGTTTGTACTATTGTGTCACCTACTTTATATATGAATGAATGTTATGAGCTTATGATATGTCTTCCCTAGGTAGGTTTAGGGAACCCTTTTCATGTGTGATATAAATAAAGGTTATGTTATGAATGTTGAAATCGAGAACCGTAATGGTATCCTTTATGAAAGGAAATGGTGGACTTAAGTTTAATTGGCTCGAATGACATCATATTAATCCTTCCAAAACTCAGAATGATCTATCATAGTCGCCATTGAATGGTAGCCCCAGTCGACCTCTATTGTAAGGTAAATGTGATAAGGTTGTGAACTAGATAGGATCCTCTTCATGTGATCCTTTAGTGTCAGTTACAGTATGAGAACCAATGTTAGCACTGAGTGATTATGTTACAGGAAGTATCTCTACTTGGGAATGAAATTAGAGTACAATGTACCTCTACTTGAGAATGACACTAGAGTGCATAAAAGCCCTTCATGTTTATAGAGTATAAAGGACCCCCTTCATATTCCTTAACCATTTGCATACATGGGATGTGTTCTACTTATACCATTGGCAAGTAGAGTACCCTCATCGGAGTAGGTTACAACTCACGATTCCATGTCTAGCTATCATGATCTATATCGGTTATTGCCTGTTCTCATCATCTGGGATACTTACTAGCATTAGAGAAATTCTATGAAGTTCAGTTTGCGGTTGAGACGTATTCTAGACATTGTACTATAAGATTTCAAGTTGTTAGTTAGAATCCGTAGGTCTTGTACATGACCGTTACATTAATGTCTTTTATGTTATGTATGAGTCTTAATGAACTAATGAACTAATGACTTATGTTATGAAGTATATAAATGGGATATGTACTTATCGAGAGTAGTAAAATTATGTAGTTAAGGTGTTAAGGGGGCATAACAACGGTCACTTTATATGGTTCCTAGATGAGTCTTAAGAATGAATATATTTAGGGATCATGTTGATTATGTGGACATGATCCGAACATAGCAAGTCTTAAGGATTATTTAGGTAGTCTTGAAGAGGTCAATCATGGGCATTTTTGTCACGACCCAAATTGGGGACGCGACTGGCACCCACATTTACCCTCCTATGTGAGCGAACCAACCAATCTAACCCTTATCATTTCAACATATATCGACAGAAAGTAATGCGGAAGACTTAAACTCATTAATAAAAACAATTCAAAACTATTATTATCCCCAAAATCTGGAAGTCATCATCACAAGAACATCTATGATCAAATTACTAAACTAAAAATGTCTAGGAAACCAAAACAACTAAAAGCTAGTCCATGCCGGAAGTCAAGCCATCAAGACTTGAAGAAGAAGATCCAGTCCAAGCTAGACGCGTTAGCTCACCCTGAATTTCCGATGGAGTGAAGACTGGCTAGATCTACTGTTGAGTTGAAGTTGACGGAACGTTGGCTGCATTACACAAATAACAAAGAAGAAAACATAAAAGTAGGGGGTCAGTACAACCACAAGTACTGAGTAGATATCATCGGCCAACTCAAAATAGAAAACAATATACATCAACTAATACCATAAATCAACTATAATACTCAACATGTAGCAACAACAAGTACTATAATCATCAATAAGTACTAACAAGTTCATCCATGAGGACTCAAGCCTCAGTATCATACTCATTTGGGAATTAGGTTCATTACATTGAGTATATTCATTAACATATTTCAAGATTCATTGTGTTTATTCCCCTCGTGTCGGTACGTGACACTCCGCTCCATCTACTATCCTGGTGTCGGAACGTGACACTCCGATCCTCATATACTATCCTGGTACCAGAACGTGGCACCCGATCCATATACTATCCTGGTGTCGGAACGTGACACTCCGATCCTCATTCTATCCTGGTACCGGAACGTGGCACCCGATCCATATACTATCCTGGTGTCGGAACGTGACACTGCGATCCTCATTCTATCCTGGTACCGGAACGTGGCACCCGATCCATATACTATCCTGGTGTCAGAACGTGACACTCTGATCCTCATTCTATCCTGGTGTCGGAACGTGACACCCGATCCCCTAATCTCACCACTTTCGTTCATCAAGCCTTCTTTTATACCAAGGCATCATCATTAACAAAGTAGATTAGGGTTTCTTTTCAAGATTTGGGATTCAATAGCTTCATCATGCTTATTTATTCACAATTTCATATTCATATTCATGCAAGCATACAATTAAGCATATAGAAGGATTTACAATATTACTAACACATATCATTCGCTATTAAGAGTTTACTACGAATAGTGTGAAAACGATAACCTACCTCCACCAAAGACTAGTGATCAAGCAAGAATTTCCAAAGCTTTGTTTTCTCCTCAGCCTCGTTCGATTCAATCCTCCCTCTCTCTCTGTTCTTTCTGTTTTCTTATTCAAACCCTCTTTCTTTTACCCTAGTTAACATATAATTAAGTGTAAAAGAATACAATAATACCCCACTAATTAATCCAAAGTTACCTCTTTTATCCCTCAAGAATTTAAGTTATTAATATAAACCCACGAAATCTATAATTAAGGAAAGAATAGTCCAAAACGTCCCTTAAAACTTAACCAGTATTCTGACTCCAACTGGGATTACGCAACCTATGACGGGCCGTCATGCCTGCGACGGTCCGTCACGCAGGTCGTCGCAGCCCCTTAGAACTCAAGTGGACTGTGACGGTCCGTCACACCTGTGACGGTCCGTCCTGCCAGTTCGTTACGAAGTTCAGAGAGTCGATTTTCAGTACCCAATTTCAGAATTCCTAAGTATATTGAAACGAGACCCTGCGACGGTCCGTCGTGCCTGTGAGGGTCCGTCGGGGGTTCCGTCGTTTCAGCCAATTTTCCAGAAATAAAATCTGCTGCTCAAAATGACTAAACAGGTCGTTACAATTTTCTTCTTGATCTACTTCAGTAAGTCTTTTGATAGACTTTGATAAGGAAATACCATATTATATATAAGGTTATATGTTTGATGTCTTGAAGTATGTATATGACTTATTAAAAGTTTTTTTAGGGTCATATAGGTATGCTTAGGGAGGTTGTATGGGTGGTCTCTCTTTTCTTACTTAAGTGAGTCTTGGGATATCACTGTAACATTTGCTTATTTACTGTAATATTCCATAATTTTTGATAAACTTCTTATGTGATATCTTATTTTTTTTGAAGGTTTTAAATGTTATTCTTATGCTAAATATATGATTTTTTAATCAAAATGATCATATTTCCAATAAATATTTGTTTTCATGATTTTATGCATTAAGCAATACGCAATACAAGTGTTTGTACTAATTCCATACATTTTTCATTTGTAAAGGTGTAGGTTGAAGATGAGAATCATCTTGAAAGAAAGCTTGGATTCTAGTTATCGTTGAAGCAACCTCACTTGACTCGAGGGCATCATAGTTTTTAGCTATCTTTTATTTCAAGTTATTGGATTAGATTTCTATATTCGTATTGTATGAGTCGTTTCCCAACTAATTTTTAGTCTAAGACAGGTTTATGTTGAAAATTAGTGTTTCTATAATTTTAATATGAAAGATGATTTAAGAAATTTCATGTGAAAAAATTTGATTCTGCACTACTTTTCATGCATGTATGCGATGAATGATGTCAAAGGGCTTGTACAAGACCTCCAAGAAGTCAAGTATGCCTTGTTGCGACCGAAGAAATTCCCTAACTTCTTTGCTATAGGTAAGGGTCGTGACAAATGTGGTATCCAATCATATATAATGAAATTTTTCTTAAGAATGAAAATGTCTCATAAAGCCACGTCTTGTAGAGTGTTGACCATCGGTATGAGTCGTGACACACATATGTTCAGAGGTTATCGGAAGATAGAGTTTCACATTCTTCATCAATCATGTGTCATGCCTGTAGAGTTGAGGTTATAAGTGTCTATTCCTAATCTCTTCTCTTGTGTTTATAGGGGATGAATACTAGAAGGATGGCCTCTAGAAGGTTGGAAGAAGGAAGGGTGGATGAGGAAGTTCCATCTCAAGTTGAGCAAGGTGCTCAAGCTTCTCAAGGAGTTCAAGTTTCTATTGGAGGTCAAGGATGAGGTTCCGTTGGTTCCCCCAGAAATGACTAAAGAGGAGATTACAGAGAGGCTTTATTTACATTAGCTCGAGTTGTGACTACCCATGTCAATAGGGGTATTGAGCCTAGAGTGAATGTTGTGGAGATCACTATGAGATCTAGATTGAGAGCTTCCGTGAGGACGAATTCTACTATCTTTCTTGAATCTAAGGTGGGATAGGATCCATAAGAGTTTCTAGATGGTTTGTACAATTTGGTTAGTGCCATGGGGGTGACTTCTGTGGAGAGTGTGGACTTGGCTTCGTATAAATTGAGGGAGGTTGCTCAAGTGTGGTATATTCATGTGATATATAATAATCCGGTTGAGTCGTGTCCTATAGAATAGGAAGAGTTTAAGGAGGCTTTCTTAGGAAAGTATTTTCCCCCTTAGAAGAGGGAGATGAAGGTTTAGAACTTTATTATTCTTAATCAAGGAAATATGTGTGTTGAGGAGTAATCCTTGATGTTCACTATGTTTTCTAGGTATGCCCCGTCTTTAGTGTCTAACCACAGAGAGGAGATGAGTAGGTTAGTGACCGGTGTTTCCGACCTTGTTAAAGAAGAGTGTCGTACAACCATGATCCATGATAATATAACTCTATATAGGATCATTTTTATGCTAAACCCATAGATGTGTCCAAACTAAGAGGATCACTAGCAACTTGAAGAGGAATCGAACAAGTGGGCAAAACCAACCTAGGTTGAAGAAGAGAGCTTCTATGAAATATGGACCTAGTGCTCCTGATATAAAATTTGAGAATGGAAGTGGTTCTTAAAATGGTAAGACTACTTCTGCTACTTGTGGGAAGAAGCACTTTGGGAAGTGTCTAGTTGGTACCGAGAATTCCTTTGGTTTTGGTAAGGATGGACATAAAGAGATGGATTGTCCTTTGATTGATTCTAGAGGAAAAGAGGGTAATCAAGTTACTCCAAGTGTTCGGGGTAATGATGCCCTAAAGAAGAATCGTTTCTATCCACTCTGGACTAGAGGATCAAAGCCGTATGAGTTTGATGATTATGATGATGATGGTAAGCTCTTGTATTGCTGTCTTTAGTGTAATGATTTCTTTCTAGGTGGGGGAGTATGGTGAGTAGTGGAGTTTTTCTTGATTGTCTCATCTCTTCTATTGAACTCAAGCTTGAGAATTAGAAAGTCATAATAGCATGTTATATGTTTTATTTTGTTTACGATTCTTGTTGGAATTGAATTTCATTGATTCCTTACATTGTGAATTTTATGAAGTTATAATTATGTTGTAAATTGAGTCTATATGATTTTATATTAAACATTAACATTTTTCCATCATCAATTACCTAAACGTTGCATATTTGAAAATTGTGGCATAGTTCACTTTAAAGCTGCCAGTTCTGTATGAAAATAATTTGAAAATTGACTAAATCATTTATTGGTTTAAAATTGTTGTAATGTATATAGAACTGATGTATATGAGCATGCTAATGAATATTATATGAGTTTTTGCTAATCGAAATGAAGAAGGTGAGTCTTATTGGCATGATAAGTTATAGATTTGTTTCTAGATTCTTGTTATGTTGTGAGTCTCTTAATTATGCGAAATTGATGTTTTCTCCTTATTTGTTTAATGAGTTATATTTTACGCTTATGAGTTGTTAATTTGATCTCTATTCTTGGAAGTATTCGGAGAGTGAGAAGTGTCATTCGAGGATGAATGTTGTCCAAGTGGGGGAGATTGTAATACCACTAAAATGACATAGCTGAAACTAGATCCTAAAAAGTTTTTCATGAGGGTATAAGGTCCTAAAATGGTTTATAATGTGTTAATCAGGCAGTGTCTAAAGATTTAGGTGAATTGGAAGTGAAACGTAAAGGGGAGCAAACGTTTGACGACAACCTATGTTCCTTATGTGTTTTTATGTGCTTATGTGTGTTTCATGACCATATGATGTCCTTATATGAATAATGATATATGTTTATAGGTACTGTATCAAGTTTCATGAGGTTTTTAGATCAAATATCCTTGAAGTTCAAAAGGTTTGCCATGAAACAACCTCGTGTGTCTTAGTATATTTGGTGAAGTTTTATTTCTTAGTTTTGGATGAAATTGATGTGGGAGATTCTAAAATCGTATACGATTATATTAGATTTGAAAATGTCTCAGCAAAAATTCCCCAAGGACCAACCAATGGTCCTTGAGGAATGATCCTTCACAAGAGCCTCAGGTTGTCTAGACCAGCCTAAACGACTGAGGCAATCGACGGCCAGTAGTCTGGTCAACGCCCCGTCAATGGTGGGGGTGGGTCAAGACATATCCTAGGAAGCTTAAGCTTACAAAGGTAAGTCTCTGATCCAATCGACCGGTAGCCACGATAGTCAATTTGTGGACCTACGCCCCATCGATGGGCAGTCCTAGGTTGGTGCCTTCAACTTCAAACTTCACTGTAAAATGAAAGGGTGAATTGGTAAATTCACCCCACGTCCAAATAATTGTTTTGGAGGTTTCCTAAGGGTATTCTAGTTATTTTAAGAGGATTTATAAGTTATAAACACCTACATAAATACATTTTTCAAAAATCAAAACCCAAAACCTCTAAAGAGCTCTCTTGAAACCCATTGAAACATGAAGAGAGATTTCTCCACAAAATTCTAACCATTTACGTGGATTAAATTCCGTTAAGGTATGGTTCTTCATCGTTTTTACTCTTTTCTTCAAGGAGCCAATCTTCAAAGTGTTTTTCAAAGACTTCTTAAAAGATGATTTTTCTAAATTTAAATCAATCTATCGGTTCTTTTATTAAATGTTTTGTATAATTTATTATTGGTTGAATTATAGTTAAATAGATTATTTAAACTTAAAATATTAATGGACCCATGCAAAACGTAGATTCTTCAAACTGGCCATATTATGGTGTTATGATCATGTCTCTATGCATATGAATTCTAGTGTAGTTTTCCTTAGTCCATTGAATGATGTAAGAATTGTATTATATTGATCTATATACCTTTATTATATTGATAAATCTTTGTTAAATTGATTTAGATTCATTGATTATAGTTGTTTTGTGTTGAATTGATGATGATGGCCATGGGTAAGGGCCCTTTGGTATTGTATTGGATGATTTAGCCACGAATTTAAGTGGTGAGAATGGATTGGTGGTACGCTGCCCTAATTCTCTTCATTTATGTTAATTAGGTCCTGAATTATGTTGTGATTGGTATGGTCCACTGTTGTTGGTGGTTCTATTTTTTTTTTAGTTGAAACTAATTTGGCCTCGTCGGCATTACTTTATGTATTATGGTGATCATAGACTTGTCGGCATCACTTGGTATACTATGATCGTTTGTGTAGTTTATTTATATGAATTATTATCATATCTATCTACATTTGATTAAGGTTCATGTATGTGTTTTTCTACTGATGTTGTTAGGTGATCATGTTCGACTATGACTATGTCATTATGTGTGTAGTCTTAGAATTGATGCGTTATTCTTCCTAATTGACTAGTGAGTCTTGTGATGATTATATTAATGATATCATAGAAGTATGTAGTATTACAAGTAAGTATGCTTAATTGATCTTATGTGCTTCGAGAATGATAATTATATGTGAAGTATGTTGTGTCTTGTTTTGGTAGACTTGTGTCCCTTACTTGATATGTATAATGAGAATATGACTTCTTGACTTAGTATGTAAGACTTCTTAGTTTTGTATGTATAAAAGACATGTGAAGTTGAATAATGCTAAGAGGGTCCTTTATGTGGAGCCTTCACTAGTTGTAAGGTTATTATACCCTTGAAGAGAAAGAAGTAATGCTATCCTTCTTGTGTGAATAGTGGAGTTAGGGATTGATTGGCTGATACAACATGAAATCATACCTAGAAAAATCATTAAGTTATCCTATTTTCCATTGTAAGGCAACCCTAGGGGACCTCTTTGGTAAATTGAATGTGATTGGGTTATGAACTAGATATGGAACCTCTTCAAGTACTTATTTATTGAAATTTCCTATGAGAAAAAAGGCTAGCACCAAGTGAGTATGGTAAGAGGAGTAGCTCTATCTAGGCATGATCCTAGACTACAAAGTAACCCTTCTTATTCCTTAACTATGTTCCCGCATGGGATGTGTCCAAGTTCTATCATTGGAAAGTAGAACACCCTCCATCTGAGTAGGTTACAACTCCGTATTCCATGCTAGCTACCATAGTCTATGTTAGATATATCCTATTCTCATCCCATGGGATACCCTCTAGATTGGAGAAGTTCGATGAAGTTTAGGTGGTTGTATTGGACGCTATGTATGCATTGCACAATAGGCTTTGAAGATGTTAGTGAATAAGTACCTAGGTCTTCTCCTAGACAATGAATTGAATGTCCTTATTTACTGAATGTATCTTAAATGAATTAAAGAAGATGACGACTTAAGTTAGAAAGCATGTTTAATGAATAAGAACTTACCTAGAGTAGTTAAAGGGTTATCTAGTTAAGGTGTGAAGGGAGCATAGAAATGGTCACTTCATATCTTACACAGGTATGTTATAAGAAAGACTCAAAATAGGAAATTTTGTTGATACATTAGACATAATGCAAATTTAGGTAGTCTTATGGAATATTTAGGTAATCTTGGAGTGTTCAAGTAAGGGAATTCTCTTCTTGATTGAGTAAGTAAGTCTTTTGATAACCTTTTGGAGGAGAATGTCATTATACATGTATGACCCCAAAAGAGTTAGGGTGTATGTATCCTAAAATATTTTTCTTAAGGTTATAAGGTCCCAAAATTAATTATAAAATGGTTTAGAGGAAGTGTGTAAAATTTGAGGTGATTTGGAAGACAAACGTCAAGGAACGACCAAGTCGTTAAACGACTAGTCACCTATGTGTCTCATGTGTCGATGTGTGTTTAGATATTGCATGATATGAGATTATGAAGTTTTTAAATGATTTATAATTATTTTTTATTATTTTACATGGAGTTTCTAGAAGTTTGGAGGTCAAACGTCCAAGGCGTTCAAAAGATAGACCTTAAGATGCTCAATGTGTGTCTTGATGGGGCCTAGCATATTTGGATATTTTACATGTATTTTTTCTGGGTGAATATCATGTGGGAGGTTTAAAACTTTATAAGGGTTGTATTTACGCTTGAAACGTGAGGGTACGACTTCTAAAGGGACCCGCTAAAAGCCCCACAAAAAGGACCCAAAGCTGGTCGAGACACTACCTTAGCAGTGTCAATCGACGGACCAAACGATGATCAATTAGTTGACCAACTGACCATTGGTGAAGTCTCATCGATGAATACTTGGATTGGGCAGGTCTCAACAAAAAAATTTGTGCAGAACCAACCGATGGAAGTCAAAGGACGGCCAGTTGATTGACCAACGGCCAGTCGATTGAGTCCGTCTATGGTTTAATTAAAGGGTGAATTGGGAAATTCATCCCACGTCCTAACCTGATTCTAATAGGTTTATTTAGATAATTTTGGATGTACATACTTCATCAAAAACGTGAACACCCCATTCCCAATACCTTCTCACGAAATTGAATCTTTCCCTCCAAAATACTCTCCCTACAAACCTCCATTGTTGTTGAAGCTCAGGAACAGGTTGGAGATTGGATTGTCATGATTTCTTCACCGTGTTTTAGAAATTTTAATGTAGATAAAGGTATGTTTATCCTTCATCTCTAGGTATCCTTCCATCTAGAGAGTTAATCTCAATGTTTTCAAAGAAAGTTTATGATCAAAGTTATTCTTTTTAGGTCTATCCATGAATTCTTTCTCAAAATGTTTTAAATGATTGAATAATGATAAATTTATGTTAATTTATTGGTGTGAACATGATTTTAATACAATTTCATGATGAACTCATGTTCCCTCCCTAAATCGATTTAGTCTTTGCATGGGCTTTGTGATAATGACTTTTTACTTGTTGAATTGTGATCCTTACGTTGAATTTTTTATATCTAATGTTATTTACATGAACTGATGTTGTATTTATTATTAAAGATTCATGTGGATCGATGTCTGAATATTTGAACATGCTTAGTGTAGTTTTCCATGATTCATTGTAATGTTGGTCTTTTTATGATTCAACATTGAATTCGAATGGGTGTTGATCATTGTAGCTACTGCCTTAAGGTGATATCTTTGATAAATTATGGGTATAAATTCTTGATGATCAAATTAAAGAAATACCTAAATTAATGTAAATAGGTTCTTCTAGTCTATGGATTGACAACGTTAAGTACATGATGAAATCTAAGTTCTAGGTTTGATAAAGTATGACTTAGATGTGATATACATGACATTAGTTACTTCCCTAACTTGGATTTATTTGTATATTATGAAAATTAGCTATGGTAATCAATGAAAAGAATATTACTTGATGATCTAAGACTCTCTACTTTCTAGTACATATGAGATGCCTTGTATTATGTTATAGTATGATCTTGTAGGTATGTGTACATGGTTATTTCAATGATTAAACTACATTTATATACTACCCTATATATGAATTGTTGATATATAAGTTGTATTGGTCAATGATGATCAAAGGTCAAAAAGTTTGTAAGAGTGTTTATCTCCTCTTCTTCTGTATATTAATTTAGTTTATGGAGCCTTGAATGACACTGTGTGGTATGATCCTCTTATGGTGGAATTGATTTCTTTATTTTCATTATATATGTGTTGACCATGGCCTTGAAGGAAAATTGATTAATATTTGAACATGTGCCTATGAAGATACTATGAGAACTGTATGCCTACTTTCCTATTATAGTTGTAATTTATTTGGCATGGCTATTGTATATGAATGTTTATATCTATGTTAGGATAAAGTATAGGTGTTGAAATTGATGAGTTAAATTGGTTAATAATCCCTTACCTATGTACCCCTATGTGTATGCATGAATAGAACATGTTAGGAGTCTTCAGTGTAATATTACGTTGACTTGTCTCCTATGCTATTGTGTGATGTGGTTTATGCTTGATAGGGTATTATGGTCTAAGAGGGTGTCTGCATAAATGTGTTGTTCATAGCCATTATGTGATCATGTTGACCAACGTAAACAAATACTCACTTTACATGCATGTTACAAGTAGTGTAAGTCATGGTGTATAATAAAAGGTAGTTCTTATATCCACTAGTGTATACTAAAATGCATGCTGCGATGATGTCTATGTTGTTAAGTATATGATATGCTGAAGTATGAATGTACATATTAACTTGTAGTGTTGATATGAAAGGATTGATCACATAGGTACACATAAAGACTTATGTATTGATATAAGAACATGTGTGACATTATGTATTATGTGAAAGGTTTTCTCACATATATGAATACAAAAACACACCTGAATGATGATCCAGATACTAGAGGGGCCTTGAAAGGTATGATCATGAATACTCTAAATATGAGATGCCTTGACTTAGGATGGTAAAGCCTCTTAGTGTTGTATTTATGTATGACATGAGACGTTAAATGATGTTAAGAGTGTTCTTTGTGTTAAAACATTAACCTAGTGGAAAGGCTATGAATGTTGAAGTTGAAAGTCGTAATGGAATCCTTCAAGTAAAGGAATGATAGACTTAAGGTTGGCTTGATGGAATTGCATCATATTAAACCTCGGGAAAATCATTATGAGATTATTCTTGTCATTGTAAGGTGACCTTAATGTACCTCTTTGGTAGGGTAAATTTTATTGGTTTATGAAATTTATATGGAACCCCTTTATATGAACCTTTAGTATAATTACTCTATGAGGAAAAAGGCTAGCATCGAGTGAGTATGGTAAGGGAAGTAGTTCTAGTTGAAATTTTATAATAAAGAACAAAGCACACCCTTCGTATTCCTTAACCATATGCCTGCATGGGATGCGTCAAAGTTCTACCATTGGCAAGTGGAACACCCTCATCATAGTAGGTTAGAACTCTGAATTCCATCTGTAGATATCATGGTCTATATTGCTTATTGCCTATTCTCATTATAGGGGATACCTACTAGCATTATCGAAGTTCTATGAATATTAGGTGGTTGTATAGGACACTATCTAGACATTGCACAATAGACTGTGAAGGTGTTAGTTAGAGTCTCTGGGTCTTGTCCAAGACCATTACTTGAATGTCTTTATGTGATGAATGAGTCATAAATGAACTAATTGATGTATTGACTTAAGATGAGAAAGTATGTTTAATGAATAAGTACTTACCAAGAATAGATAAATTTGTCTATGTAATGACCTGTTAAGTCGTTTTGAGCAGTAGAGTTATTTCTGGTAATAACTGTCTGGGTTGACAGATCCCACGACGGACCGTCATGGGCACGACGGACCGTCGAGGGGGTCTCGTTCCAAAACACTTAGATTATGAAAATTTGGATACTGAGAGCGACTCTCTGAACTTCACGATGGAATGGTAGGACGGACCGTCGTTGGAACGACGGACCGTCACAAATCTTTCCACAGAATTAACTCTCTGAACTCTGTGACGGACCTGCAGGATGGACCGTCACAGGCTGCGTAACCCTGACTGGGTCGGATTTCTGTTAAAAGTTTTAAGGGGCGTTTTGGACTATTCATGCTTACAATTATAAAGTTAGTGGGTTAATTTAATAATTCAATTACTTGGGAGTTGAAGGAGATAACCTTGAAATAAATAGTGGGTTATTTTTATCATCTTTTATACTTAATTATATGACAATTAGGGTAAAAGAAAAAGGATTTGAATAAGAAAAATAGAAAGAACAGAGAGAAACGGAGTAACGAACGATCGAGAGAAGAGAGAACGAAGAGGAAAGCAAAGGCATTGGGAAGTAGCTTGCTTGATCACGATTCTTCTGTGGAGGTAGGTTATGGTTTATGCTATTTCATAGTAAACTCATAATAGCGAATTATATGTATTGGGTAGTATTGTAAAGTCTTCTATATGCTTAATTGTATGCTTGCATGATGTGATTATGTAATTGTAATGGGTTCGAAAGATGAGGCTGTGAATCTTAAACCTTAAATCCACTATGTTAATGATGATGCCTTTGTATAAAAGAAGGCTTGATGAACTAAAACAATGAGGGTAATTGATTGGTGTCACGAACCGACACGTAGAAATAGGGGATTGGAGTTTCACGTATCGACACTAGGAATTAGTGGATCAAGTGTCACGAACCGACACGTAGTAGTAGGGGATCGGAGTGTCACGTTCCGACACCAGGATAGAAGTGTATCGGAGTGTCACATTCTAACACCAGGATAGTAGTGGATCGGAGTGTGACGTTCCGACACAAGGATAGAAGGGGATAGGAGTGTCACGTTCCGACACCAGGACAATAAAGAGAACGAATATTGATGTGATCAGAGTGTCACGTTCTTACACCAGGATAGTAAAGAGAATGAATCTTAAATTATGTTAATATACTCAACTTAAAGAACCTGTTTCCCAAATGAGTATGGTGTGGAGGCTTGAGTCCTCATAGATGTGCTTGGTGTTGTTGACAATGGTTATGGTACTTGTTGTTATCACCTGTTGAGAATATTAGTTGATTTTATGTTATTATCTGACATATATTGCTTTCTATTTTTAGTTGGCCGATGATACCTACTCAGTACTTGTGCCTTGTACTGACCCCTACTTGTATTTGTTTTTCTTTGTTAATTGTGGAGTGCAGCAAACGTGCCATCGTCTTCAACTCAACCGCAACTCTATCCAGTCTTCATCACGTCAGATTTCAGGGTGAACTATTGTTCCTAGCTCGTACTGGATTCTCTCTCATTCATGTCTTGATGTCCTTGAAGTTCGGACATGGACCATGTGATTACTTATTTTAGCTTCCTAGATACTCTTAGATTTAGTAATTTGAGGATAGATGTTCTTGTGGTGATGACTTCAAGATTTTAGGGAATAGTAAATGATAAATTTTAGAAGTTATTAATTGATTTTGTTAGTGAGTTTTAAGTCTTCCGCATTATATTCAGTTTATATTGTATTGAAATGTTGGGGTTTAAATTGGTTGGTTCGCTCAAATTATAGGATAAGTGTGGGTGCCACTCGCGGCTCGTTTTGGGTCGTGAATAACTTGGTATCAGAGCATTAGGTTCGTTGGTCTCATCACACAAGAACGAGTCTAGTAGAGTCTTAAGGAACGTAGGGGGACGCCTTTACTTTTCTTTGAGAGGCTAGAGGACTTTATGAAAATTCCATTCTTTCTTTCTTTCGTGCTATTACTTGGATCCAATTGGTATCTAGGTGATAAAAATTGGTATCTGACCATCTTCACTCTATTTCGCAGACGGTTAGAACTAGAGCAACGAATGCGCCAACACCAACACCGGCTAGACAAGATGCGTCTGAGCCAGCCACTGGGGCTGTAGCTCGAAGAGGAGCAGTGGCAAGAGGCAGAGGTAGAGGTCGCGGGAGGACGTCCTCTAGAGGAAGAGGACAAGCACCTGGCCCAACTAGTACCAGGGCGGTGACTCCTCTACCGACAGAGGAAGTATTAAGAGAGGGTGAGGAAGGGGAGAATGAGCAATTGCAGAATGAGGAATTACCACCCCAACCTACCCCAGAGATGATTAATCGTGTTCTTGCTTATCTTAGCGGGTTATCTGATCAAGGCCAGACACCTCCAATGTTTTCTGCACAAGCACCTCAGGTTCTGGGAGTACAACATGCAGCTGTTGTGACTCCCCGCATGGATGCCTCATTAGAAATAGGCATGTTTCCTCGGTTGACTACAGGGCCTATAATGACAAGTGATCAGCATGAACTTTTCACTAAGTTCTTGAACGTGAAACCTCCAGTTTTCAAGGGTGCTGAATCTGAGAATGCCTATGATTTTCTGGTTGATTGTCATGAGCTTCTACATAAGATGGGCATAGTGGAACGATTTGGCGTTGACTTTGTAACCTATCAGTTTCAGGGAAATGCAAAAATGTGGTGGCGATCGTATGTTGAGTGTCAACCAGCACAGGCACCACCTATGACTTAGGCATCATTCTCTAGCTTGTTTATGGAGAAGTATATACCCCGGACTTTGAGGGAGAGAAGGAGAGATGAGTTCCTGAGCCTAGAGCAAGGCAGAATGTCAGTTACTGCTTATGAGGCTAAGTTTTGTGCCCTATCCCGGTATGCCACCCAGCTTTGCTTCAGTCCACAAGAGCGATTCGCCGTTTTGTTAAGGGGTTGAGGTCAGATATGCAGATTTCAGCCTTACAGGTAGCTGCTATAGCAAAATCTTTTCAGGAAGTGGTAGAATTTGTGATAGAGGTGGAGGGAGTGAAGCCATATTACTTCACCATGGCATCAACAACTAAGAAGTTTCGTAAGGGAGGTGAGTTTAGTGGTTCTTACTCCAGAGGGCACAGTTCAGGAGGTTATCCAGCCCGACCTATTCAGTCTTCACTGCAGGCTGTAGGTGAGGGTCCATCGCAGATCGGTCAACATTTCTCTGAGTTTGGGGGTTATCCCTAGGCTTCGTCGTTCTCACAGAGACCTATGCTTGAATTCAGAGAGTGTTATTGATGAGGAGAGACCGGACATATTAGGAGGTTTTGTCCAAAACAAGGTTACAGACCCCCAATAGTCAGAGGTAGAGGTGGTCATGGGAGAGGCCGTCATTCTGGAGGATGTGGTGGCCGAGGTAATGGTGGTCACCAAAATGGCTGAGGTGATGGGCAAACTGGAGCTACTATACCACAACATTGTAGGGGCAACGGGCAGACAGGTGATAGGGCCCATTGTTATGCTTTCCCTGGGAGATCTGAAGCGGAGACTTGTAATGTTATTATCACAGGTAATCTTTTGGTTTGTGATTGCATGACTTCTGTATTATTTGATCCTGGCTCCATATTTTCATATGTATCTTCCTCATTTGCTACTGGTCTTAATTTACATTTTGAATTGCTTGACATGCCTATTCGTGTTTCTACTCCGGTGGGTGAGTCTGTGATAGTTGAAAAGGTATATAGGTCTTGTCTGGAGACTTTTGTGGGGAGCAATACTCATGTAGACTTGGTTATCTTAGAAATGGTTGATTTCGATGTAATTCTGGGTATGACTTGGCTTTCTCCGAATTTTGCAATCTTAGATTGTAATGCTAAAACTGTAATGTTGGCCAAGCCTGGGACAGATCCGTTAGTATGGGAGGGTGACTACATTTCCACTCCAGTTCGTATCATCTCCTTTCTTCGTGCTAAGAGAATGGTTAGTAAATGGTGTTTAGCTTTCTTGGCACACCTCAGGGATGATACTACCCAAGTACGTTCAATAGAGTCGGTTTCGATAGTCCGTGAGTTTCAGGATGTGTTTCCTGCGGACCTTCCTGGTATGCCACCGGATAGAGATATTGATTTCTGCATTTATCTGGAGCCGGGTACTCGCCCCATTTCCATACCCCCTTATAGAATGGCTCCATCATAGTTAAGGGAGTTAAAGGCCCAATTTCAAGAATTGTTAGAAAAAAGGCTTTATTAGACAAAGTGCATACCCTTGGGGTGCTCCTTTTTTGTTTATGAAGAAGAAGGATGGAAGTTTTTGGATGTGCATAGACTACAAACAACTGAATAAGGTAACTGTTAAGAACAAGTATCCTCTTCCTCGCATCAAAGATTTGTTCGATCAGTTACAAGGTGCTTGTACCTTTTCAAAAATCGATTTGAGATCTGGTTATCATCTATTGAAAATACGGGCAACGGATGTGCCCAAGACTGCTTTTCGGACCAGGTATGGGCATTATGAGTTCTTAGTAATGTCTTTTGGGCTTACGAATGCCCCTGCTGCTTTCATGAGATTGATGAATGAGATTTTTAAGCCATATCTAGATCTCTTTGTCATTGTGTTTATTGATGATATACTGGTATACTCAAAGAGCACGACAGAACATGAGGAGCACTTGAGAATTGTGTTGGAAGTGTTGAGGGAGAAAAGGCTTTATGCCAAATTCTCCAAGTGTGAGTTTTGGCTAGATTCAGTGTCCTTCTTGGGGCACGTGGTTTCTAAGGATGGGGTGATGGTAGATCCCTCTATGATTAAAGCAGTGAAGAGTTGGGCAAGACCTACTAATGTTACAGAAGTAAGGAGTTTTGTTTGTATAGCTAGCTACTACCGTCGATTTGTCAAGGGATTTTCTTCCATTGCTTCTTAATTGACAAATTTGACTAAGCAGAGTGTTCCATTTGTATGGTCGGACGAGTGTGAAGAAAGCTTTCAGAAACTCAAGACCTTGTTGACTACTGCACCGATTCTTACCCTGCCAGTGAAAGGTAAGAATTTCATTGTTTATTGTGATGCATCCTATTTGGGTTTGGGTGCAGTGCTAATGAAAGAGAAGAATGTAGTTGCTTATGCTTCGAGCCAATTAAAGGTGCATGAATGTAATTATCCAACCCATGATTTGGAGTTGGCTGCGGTAGTGTTTGCATTAAAGCAATGGAGACACTATCTATATGGGGTTAAGTGTGAAGTCTATACGGATCATCGTAGCCTACAGTATGTCTTTACTCAGAAGGATTTGAATTTGAGAAAGAGGAGATGGATGGAACTACCGAAGGAATACGATATAACTATTTTGTATCACCAAGGAAAAGCTAACGTTGTGGCAAATGCGTTAAGTAGAAAAGCATGGAGCATCGGAAGCCTAGCTCACTTACAGGTTTCCAGACGCCCATTGGCTAGAGAGGTTCAGACTCTGGCTAATGACTTTATGAGGCTAGAAGTAAATGAGAAGGGAGGATTTTTGAACTGTGTGGAGGCAAGATCTTCCTTTCTTGACAAGATTAAGGGAAAGCAGTTTACTGATGAGAAACTGATCTGGATCCGAGATAAGGTGTTGCGAGGAGAGGCTAAAGAAGCAAGAATCGATGAGGAAGGTGTTTTGAGAATTAAGGGAAGGGTATGTGTACCCCGCGTCGATGATTTTATTCACACTATTCTTACAGAGGCTCATAGTTCAAGGTATTCTATACATCCTTGTGCAACCAAGATGTATCGTGACCTAAAGCTACATTTTTGGTGGAGTATAATGAAGCGTGACATTGTTGAGTTTGTTGCTCAATGCCCGAATCGTAAGCAGGTAAAGTATGAAAACTAGAGGCCTGGAGGGATACTTCATAGAATGGAAGTGGGAGAGAATTTCAATGGAATTCGTGGTCGGTCTTCCCAAGACAATGGGTAAGTATGACTCCATTTGGGTAATTGTTGATAGGTTAACTAAGTCTTCTCACTTCATTCCTGTCAAGGTGACTTACAATGCAGAGAGGTTAGCCAAACTTTACATCTCGGAAGTTGTTCGATTGCATGGAGTTCCACTTTCCATCATATCAGATAGAGGTACGCAGTTTAATTCTATGTTTTGGAAAACATTGCATGCTGAATTGGGTACTAGGTTGTACCTTTGTAATGCGTTCCATCCTCAGACCGATGGTCAGTCTGAGCGAACGATTCAGGTTTTGGAGGATATGCTTCGTGCATGTGTGATATAATTTGGTAGTTATTGGGATAACTTCCTACCCTTAGTAGAATTCTCATACAATAATAGCTATGACTCAAGTATTGGTGTGGCCCCATTTGAGGCACTGTAAAGGACGAGATGTAGGTCTCCCATTGGTTGGTTTGATGCATTTGAGGATAGACCTTGGGGTACTGACCTTCTGAGGGAATCGTTAGATAAAGTGAAATGCATTCAGGAAAAGCTTCTAGCAGCTCAAAGTAGGTAGAAAGAATATGCAGATCGAAAGGTTAGAGACTTGGAGTTTATGGAGGGTGAACAAGTCTTGCTGAAGGTTTCGCCCATGAAAGGGGTGATGCGGTTTGGTAAGCGAGGTAAGCTTAGTCCGAGGTATATTGGTCCATTTTAAGTTCTGAAGCGCGTGGGGGAGGTAGCTTATGAATTAGCCTTGCCCCCAGGACTGTCAGGAGTGCTTCCGGTATTTCATGTGTCTATGTTGAAAAGATACCATGGGGATAGAAACTACATCATTCGTTGGGATTCAGTTCTGCTTGATGAGAATTTGTCTTATGAAGAGGAGCCTGTTGCTATTTTAGATAGAGAAGTCCGCAAGTTGAGGTCAAGGGAGATTGCATACATCAAAGTTCAATGGAAGAATCGACCAGTTGAAGAGTCCACTTGGGAGAATCGCCCTTGTTTTTCTTCTTGTGATCGTTCGAGGACGAACGATGGGTAAATTGGTATCTATTGTAACGACCTGTTAAGTCATTTTGTGCAGTAAAGTTATTTCTGGTAATAACTGTCTGGGTCGACGGATCCCACGACGGACCGTCACAGGCACGACGGACCGTCGAGGGGGTCTCGTTCCAAAACACTTAGATTCTGAAAATTTGGGTACTGAGAGCGACTCTCTGAACTTCACGACAGAATGGCAGGACGGACCGTCGTTGGCACGACGGACCGTCACAAATCATTCCGCAGAATTAACTCTCTGAACTCTGTGACGGATCTGCAGGACGGACCGTCACAGTCATGACGGACCGTCACAGGCTGCGTGACCCTAACTGGGTCGGATTTCTGTTAAAAGTTTTAAGGGGCGTTTTGGACTATTCATGCTTATAGTTATAAAGTTAGTGGGTTAATGTTAATAATTCAATTACTTGGGGGTTAAAGGAGATAACCTTGAAATAAATAGTAAGTTATTTTTATCTTCTTTTATAATTAATTATATGAAAATTAGGGTAAAAGAAAAAGCGTTTGAATAAGAAAAATAGAAAGAACATAGAGAAAGGGAGAAACGAACGATCGAGAGAAGAGAGAATGAAGAGGAAAGCAAATGCATTGGGAAGTAGCTTGCTTGATCACGATTCTTTGGTGGAGGTAGGTTATCGTTTATGCTATTTCATAGTAAACTCTTAATGCGAATGATATGTATTGGGTAGGATTGTAAAGTCTTCTATATACTCACTTTACATGCATGTTACAAGTAGTGTAAGTCATGGTGTATAATAAAAGGTATTTCTCATATCCACTAGTGTATACTAAAATGCATGCTGCAATGATGTACGTGTTTTTAAGTATATGATATGCTGAAGTATGAATGTACATATTGTCTTGTAGTGTTGATATGAAAGGATTGATCACATAGGTACACATAAAGACTTATGCATTGATATAAGAACATGTGTGACATTATGTATTATGTGAAAGGTTTTCTCACATATATGAATACAAAAACACAACTGAATGATGATCTAGATACTAGAGGGGCCTTGAAAGGTATGATCATGAATACTCTAAATATGAGATGTCTTGACATAGGATGGTAAAGCCTCTTAGTGTTGTATTTATGTATGACATGAGACGTTAAATGATGTTAAGAGGGTTCTTTATGTTAATACATTAACCTAGTGGAAAGTCTATGAATGTTGAACTTGAAATTCGTAATGGAATCCTTCAAGTAAAAAAATGATAGACTTAAGGTTGGCTGGATGGAATTGCATCATATTAAACCTCGAGAAAATCATTATGAGATTATTCTTGTCATTGTAAGGTAACCTTAATGTACCTCTTTGGTAGGGTAAATTTTATTGGTTTATGAACTTTATATGGAACCCCTTTATATGAACCTTTAGTATAATTACTCTATGAGCAAAAAGGCTAGCATCGAGAGAGTATGGTAAGGGAAGTAGTTCTAGTTGAAATTTTATAATAAAGTACAAAGCACACCCTTCGTATTCCTTAATCATATGCCTGCATGGGATATGTCAAAGTTCTACCATTGTCAAGTGGAACACCCTCATCATAGTAGGTTAGAACTCTAAATTCCATCTCTAGATATCATGGTCTATATTGCTTATTGCCTATTCTCATTATAGGGGATACCTACTAGCATTATCGAAGTTCTATGATTATTAGGTTGTTGTATAGGACACTATCTAGACATTGCACAATAGACTTTGAAGGTGTTAGTTAGAGTCCCTGGGTCTTGTCCAAGACCATTACTTGAATGTCTTTATGTGATAAATGAGTCATAAATGAATTAATTGATGTATTGACTTAAGATGAGAAAGTATGTTTAATGAATAAGTACTTACCTAGAATAGTTAAGTTTGTCTATGTAACGACCTGTTTAGTCATTTTGAGCAGTAGAGTTATTTCTAGTAATAATTGTCTGGGTCGACGGATCCCATGACGGACCGTCATGGGCACGACGGACCGTCGAGGGGGTCTCGTTCCAAAACACTTAGATTCTAAAAATTTGGGTACTAAGAGCGACTCTCTGAACTTCACGACGGAATGGTAGAACGGACCGTCATTGGAATGACGGACCGTCACAAATCTTTCCACAGAATTAACTCTCTGAACTCTGTGACGGACCTGCAGGACAGACCGTCACAGTCATGACGGACCGTCACAGGCTGCGTAACCCTGACTGGGTCGGATTTCTATTAAAAGTTTTAAGGGGCGTTTTGGACTATTCATGCTTATAATTATAAACTTAGTGGGTTAATGTTAATAATTCAATTACTTGGGGGTTGAAGGAGATAACCTTGAAATAAATAGTGAATTATTTTTATCATCTTTTATACTTAATTATATGACAATTAGGGTAAAAGAAAAAAGGTTTGAATAAGAAAAATAGAATGAACAGAGAGAAAGGGAGTAACGAACGATCGAGAGAAGAGAGAACAAAGAGTAAAGCAAAAGCATTGGGAAGTAGCTTGCTTGATCACGATTCTTTGGTGGAGGTAGGTTATGGTTTATGCTATTTCATAGTAAACTCTTAATAGCGATGATATGTATTGGGTAGTATTGTAAGGTCTTCTATATGCTTAATTGTATGCTTGCATGATTTGATTATGTAATTGTAATGGGTTGGAAAGATGAGGCTGTGAATCTTAAACCTTAAATCCACTATGTTAATGATGATGCCTTGGTATAAAAGAAGGCTTGATGAACTAAAAGAATGAGGGTAATGGGTCGGGTGTCACAAACCGACACGTAGAAATAGGGGATCAGAGTGTCACGTACCGACACCAGGAATTAGTGGATCGGGTGTCACAAACCGACACGTAGTAGTAGGGGATCGGAGTGTCACGTTCCGACACCAGGATAGTAGTGGATCAGAGTGTCACGTTCCGACACCATGATAGTAGTGGATCGGAGTGTCACGTTCCGACACCAGGATAGAAGGGGATCAGAGTGTCACGTTCCGACACCAGGATAGAAGGGGATCAGAGTGTCACGTTCCGACACCAGGATAGTAAAGAGAATGAATCTTGAATTATGTTAATATACTCAATTTAAAGAACCTATTTCCCAAATGAGTATGGTGTGGAGGCTTGAGTCCTCATAGATGTGCTTGGTTTTGTGGCCAATGGTCATGGTACTTGTTGTTGTAACCTGTTGAGAATATTAGTTGATTTTATGTTATTATCTGACATATATTGCTTTCTATTTTTAGTTGGCCGATGATACCTACTCAGTACTTGTGCCTTGTACTGACCCCTACTAGTATTTTTTTTTCTTTGTTAATTGTGGAGTGGAGCAAACGTGCCATCGTCTTCAACTCAACCGCAACTCTAGCCAGTCTTCATCACGTCAGATTTCAGGGTGAGCTATTGTTCCTAGCTCGGACTTGATTCTCTCTCATTCATGTCTTGATGTCCTTGAAGTTCGGACATGGACCATCTGATTACTTATTTTAGCTTCCTAGATACTCTTAGATTTAGTAATTTGAGGATAGATGTTCTTGTGGTGATGACTTCCAGATTTTGGGGAATAGTAAATGATAAATTTTAGAAGTTATTAATTGATTTTGTTAATGATTTTTAAGTCTTCCGCGTTATATTCTGTTTGTATTGTAATGAAATGTTGGGGTTTAGATTGGTTGGTTCGCTCACATTATAGGATAAGTGTGGGTGCCACTCGCGGCTCGTTTTGGGTCGTGACAGTCTAGTTAAGGTTTGAAGGGGGCATAGGAATGGTCACTTTGTATCATACCTAGAAAAGTCTTAAGAATAACTCTAGTTAGGGAAGATGTTTATTGTGGGGACATGATCTACGCCTTAGGTAGTCTTAAGGATTATTTAGGTAGTCTTGAAGAGTTCAATCATAGAGGTTATCTTCTTGATTTACTTAAGTCTTTTGATAACCATTCGAAAGATAATGTCATATTATTTATATGTTATGGTGTAAAGTGAGATTTGTTAAGGGTTTTTGTAAGGGATTGTATGGGTTGTCTCTTTACAACTCACTCAAGTGAGACTTAGAATTACCTTTGGTAGGAGAATCTCATGTTCATGTATATAGTGTGTTATAAGTGTGTATGTGTCTCATTATTCTTATTGTTGAGGATATTTTAGGCATGCTTACAGAGGGTGTATGGGATGTTTGTCTTTGTGTTGCTTATGTGAGTGTTTGGATAGATTTTAGCAGGATAATTACATACTAGAAAGTGTCAAAAGGGAAGGGAAGGCACTTCACTATTATAGTGAAGCAATTCACTGTACTGTGAATATAGGTTATGGTAAAGTTGGTTGAAAATGTCGTAAATTGCTTAAATTTATTTTTTTGTGATTTTAAGGTGTTAAATATTATTCTAATGATTATAATATATTGTTTTAAATTAAAATATGCATATTTCTTGTAAATGTCCATTTTCATGATTGTATGCATAATGTCCTCAATTCAAGCAAAAGTTTAAGTACGTCCTCAATTGACTTGAGGGCATATATAGATGTCTTTTATTTCGTTTGAAGTATTGTTAAAGATTAAGTATTTCTATATTAGTATTGTATGAATCATTTCCCAAAGTATTCTAGTGTCTATGTTTGAAAATATTGACACTTTGTATTACTATGATTTCATATGAAAAATATTTTAAATAAACATGAAATTTGTTGTGAAACTTTTAATTCTACACTATTTTTCACATATTAGATACGACGCAGATATGTAAGCGCTTTTATAAGACCTCTGAGAGGTCAAGTGCAAGAGATTCATATCTTTATGGTGTGGTCTCGGGATGTGACAAGCTTAATATCAGAGAACAACTTATGAAAGTAGTCTTAGGAATCGAAAAGTCTCATCAAGTCAAGTTTATAAAAGTGTTGACCATCGGTATAAGTCGCGACACATCTATGGGCGAGAGGCTATATGACGAGAGGGATTTCCTTCTTTTCTACTCCTATGTCGTGTTGTAGAGTAAAAGTTACAAGTACTCTTTATTATGGTTTTCCATGTGTTTCTAGGAAGATGAATTGGACGAGAACACAAGATAGGAGAGTTGAAGAGAATAATGTAAATAAGGAGATTGCTTCTCAAGTTGAGCAAGATGAGAAAGTTTCTCAAGGTGCTCAAGATGATCAACTCCCTATTGTTGAAGGAAGTGATGATGTTCCGGTGGTTCCCTTGAGTTGAGTAATAGTGATATTAGAGAGGCTTTGCCTGCATTAGCCCGAGCCATTACTACACAAGTGAATTTGAGTATAGTGCCTAGGGTGAATGTCGTGGAGAGAACATTGATGTCTAGGTTAAGAGACTTTGTGAGGATGAATCCTCCCATTTTTCTTGGCTCTAAGGTGGGATAGAATCCCCAAGAGTTTGTAGATTGAGTGTTAAACATGTTGAGTGCTATGGGTTGACTTGTAGGGAGAAGGCAGAGTTAGCTGCGTATCAATTGATGGAGGTTTATCAAGTGTGGTAAACTCAGCGGAAGGAAAACAAGTCGGTTATGTCGGGTTTTATTTAGTGGGAAGAATTTAAGAAAGCTTTTCCTAGGAAGTACTTTTCCCGTGAGAGGACATAAGTCAAAGTACAAGAGTTTATAAATCTCAAGAAAGGCAATATGAGCGTTGTGAAATACTCTTTGAAGTTCTCTATGTTATGTAGATATTCCCCATCGCTTGTGTCTAATCTGAGGGATTAGAATAGTCCTTTTGTAATGAGTATCGCCGATCTAGTGATGGAAGAATGTCGTATGGCCATGTTACATGATGATATGACCGTAGATAGACTCATGGTATATTCCTTATCAATTGAAGATTCTAAACTTGGAAGGATTGCTAGAAACATGAAAATGAGTGGTTCTAATAATCAAGGTCAACCTAAGCTCAAGAAGAGGGCTCAAACTTAAGAAATACCTAGGAGTGTTAAGGTGAAATTGGAGAAGGGAGGTTGTTTTCTAACTGGCAAACCTACGTGTGTCACTTGTGGAAAGAGGTACTATGGGGAATGCCTAAAGGGTACGAGGAGTTGCTTTTGTTTTGGTAAGGAAGTACACAAGGTTATAGATAGTCCTACCATTGCTTCTAGATGAATATAGATTGATCAAGTTGTTCCTAATGTTCCAAAGGATAAAGCTTTAAATAAGAGGTGTTCATATGCACTCTGAACTAGAGGGGGAAAATCCGGATGGTGATGATGATGGGGGTAAGTCCTTGCATTTATATTTAAGTGATATGAGTTCCTTTTAATGGGGGAGTATGGGTATAAGATGGGATAGAAAGTCATAGAAGCACGTTGCATGTGCACAGTGTTTAGGAGTTCTGTTGAAATTTAATTTCTTTAACTTCTTGCAATGTGTACTTTATGATGTTATGATTATGTGGAAAATGTGTTTGTATGATATTCACTCGCATATTAGCATGTTTCTATCATAAATTGCTTAAACGATGAAGTTTTGAGAAAAATTTTCCAATTCACTTTAGATTCGCCTGCTTACTGTGAAAATTTTGGTAATTTGGATAATTCATTATTTGGTCTAAATTTGTTTCAATGTGGTTAGAATTGATGTATATGAGTATGATATTGAATATAAAATGAGTTTTTCCTATTTGGGATGTAGTATGTGTGTTTTGTAGTATGATGAGTTATAGAATGTTTTCTAGTTTGTTTTTGTGTTGTGAATCTCTCGACTATTTAAAATTGATGTTATTCTATATGTTTGTACAGTAAGAGATATTATATGTATGGTTATGAGTTGATGATTTTATCCATATTTCTCGAAGTTATCAGAGAGTGGCAATTGTCATTCAAGGACGAATGTTTTCCAAATATGGGAGATTGTAATACCTCAATAATGACTTATGTGAACTAGAGACTAACATGTTGGTCATAAATGCCTAGGGTCCTAAATTTGTCTATAATGTGGTATTGAGGTACAGTCTAGAGTTTTAGGTGATTTGGAAGTGAAACGTCAAGGGATGAGTAAGACATTTAACGACTAAGTCACTTATGTACATCATATGTGGTTCTATGGGTTTATGTGTAATTCATGAGGTTATAAGGTCAATTAATGAGTTATTATAGTGTATCTAGTCTGCGTGTAATGTTTCGTGAACGTTGAAGGTTATACGTTCATGACGTTCGAAAGGTTTTCCTTGAATTGACCTTGTCTGTCTAGGCATATTTCGTTGATCATTGTTCGGTTGGAAACGTCCGGGCAAACATCCCCTAGAACCATCCAAGGGTCCTTGTGTAAGGACCCTAGATGCTGCCCAAGATTGTCCAAGACAGCTAAACCACGAAGGCAATCGACGCCCAATGGGTCAGTCGATGCCCCGTAGGTGAAGTCTAGTCGATGGACTCTTAGGCGTGGGATAGTAGATGCCAAATACAAGACTCATTCCCAAACCACAGACCAATTGGACGGTCCATTGGTCAAGTGACGGGCCGTCGGTGGCCATTCGTCTCTGAACTTGTTCTCCTGCGCAGGTTCACTGTAATGTTAGGGGGTGAAATTGTAAATTCAACCCACTTCCAAATAAGAGAAGTTGGGTATTTAAAATATTTTTATAAGCCTAATACACATAGAATATTTCATTCTACAAAATCAAAACCCAAATTCCCTTAGAAATTCGCTTGAACTCAATTGGAGCAAAAACTAAATGAATGGCTTTGATTTGAGAATTGAGTGGAGATTCACCATCGAATTGGAGGATTAGATTTATTGAGGTATGATTTGTGATTCTTGAAACTCTATTCCTCAAGGAACCCAAATTCAAAGTTGTTTTCTAAAGTTTCAAAGATGAATTGTCCAATTTCATGATCTATGCATGGGTTCTTGCATTAAAGGTTTTTAAGCATAGAATATCAATTGAATCTTTATTAATTAGATGCTTTGAACTCAACTTACCTATGAACCTACATAATTGATGAATCCTAGTTTTTGACTACTTTATGGGTTAAGTAATATTGATCTAATGCTTGTGAATTCTAGTGTAGTTTTCTATAGCCTATTGATTGATGTAATAATTTCATTGAATTGATATATTGGTTGTTTTAGATTTATGAATTTATATTTTATTGACCTAAATTCATTGCGTATAATAGGTTTTATATTGAATTGATATTCATGGCCATTAGTAAGGACCTTATAGTATTGAATCAGATGATTTATCATCGAATTGAGGTGTCGAGGATGGAGTGGTTGTACACTGACCTATTTCCCTTTTTTTAATGTTTATTAGACTTCAATTGTGTTGTGATTGGCATGGTCCACTTATGGTGGCGGTGTTATTTGCTTGCAATTGATGTGGCCTTGTCGACATTACTTTATAAATTATTATGATCATGGCCTTGTTGGCAACTAATTGAAGTATTATGATGAATATGTGAAACTGAATAATGTCTATATACATGATATGTAGTGTGAAAGTATATGTGTTCTTCTATTGATGCTATTTAGGTGATCATGTTAGAGTACGTTTATGGATTTTGCGTATAGTCTTATGGTTGATGCATGTTGATCCCTACATGACTAAATGAGTTTATGATGGTTATATTGACGATGATATGGTAGTTTATAGGATGACTTAAAGACAATAATCGTTATTGCTATGTGCTTCTAGAATGACATATAACATGTTTGAAATAAAATATGTTGTGTCTTGTCTTTGTTGGCTTACGTCCCTTACTTGATCCATGCATAAATGTGAATATAAGATATCCTGACAAAAGATGCTTAAGACTCTTATTCTTGTATGTATGAATGACATGAGCCCTTAAATGATGTTAAGATGGTTGTTTATGTAAAACATCGAACCTAGTAGTAAGGTTATTAATGTTGAAGTCAAAAGTCGTAACGGTATCTTTCAAGTAAAAGAATGTTAGACTTAAGGTTGGTTGGATGGACTTGAATCATATCAAACCTTGGGAATGTAATTTTGAGCTTTTTCGCCATTGTAGGGTAGCTCTAGTGGACCTCTTTGGTAGGGTAAATGTGATTGATTTATGAACATGATATAGAACCCCTTTATATGAACCTTTAATGTAAATTAATCTATGAGAACAAAGGCTAGAACCGAGTATGTTAAGGGAAGTAATTCTAGTTAATGAATGAGACTCTAGTAGAAAGCACGCCTTCATATTCCTTAAACATGTTCCTACATGGAATGTATTGAAGTTCTACTATTTGCAAGTGGAACACCCTCATCAGAGTAGGTAAGAACTCTGTATTTCATGTCTATTTATAATGTTCTATATTGGTTGTTGTCTATTCTCATCATACGAGATACCTACTATAATTATAGAAGTTCTATGAAGTATAGGTGGTGGTATGGGACGCTGTCTAGACATTGCACAATAGGCTTTGAAGGTGTTAGTTAAAATCCCTAGGTCTTTACCAACACCATTACTTGAATGACTTTATGTAATGAATGAGTAATAAATGAAATAATTAATATAATGACGTATGTTGAGAAAGTATGTTGAATGAATTAGTACAGACTTAGAGTAGTAGGCTTTGAAAGTGTTAGTTAAATTCCATAGGTCTTGTCCAATACCATTACTTGAATGACTTTATGTGATGAATGAGTCCTAAATGAACTAATGAATGTAATTACATAAGTTGATAATGTATGTTAAATGAATAAGTATTGAACTAGAGTAGTTAAGGGTTGTCTTGTTTAGGTGTGAAGTGGGCATATGAATTGTCACACTGTATCTTACATAAATAATTCTGAAGAATGATTGTAGTTTGTGAAGATGTTTATTATGTGGGCATGATCTAGGCCTTAGTTAGTCTTAAGGATTATTTAGGTAGTCATGAAAAGTTCAATCAAGGATATTATCTTCTTGATGTACTTAAGTAAGTCTTTTTATAGCCTTTGGAAAGAGAATGTCATATTATGAATATGTTGTTGTGTTAAGTGAGAATGGTTATATCATAACTAGTCTATAGGATCCCCTAAGTGTGTAAACGAGATTATATGGCCGGTAGATTCACAACTTACTCAAATGAGACTTTGAATCACATTTGGTAGGATAATCACATTTTAATGTGTATGGTATCTTATTAGTGTGTATGTGTTTCAATATAAGTAGTCTTGAGGATCATTTTGGAATTCTTCGAGAGGGTATATGGGCGGTCTCTCTTTGTTTTACTTAAGTGAGTCTTAGGATAGATTTTAGTGGGATAAATACATGCTAGAGAGTGTCAAAGGGAAGGAAGGCACTTCAGTGTTACAGTGAAGCAATTCACTATAAAGTGAATATAGGTTACTATAAAGTTTGTTGAAACATGTCCTAAACTTCTTAGACGTTATCTTATTTGATTCTATAGTGTTAAGTTTTTTTGTTATGATTATAATATGATGTTTTAAAAGAAAAGATGTGTTATTCTTATAAATGTCCATTTTCATGATTTTATGCATAATGCCATACTTAGTACAATTGTTTGTACTAATTTCATACTTTTTGTTTTCTCAAAAGGAGTAGGTTAAAGGTGAGAAAGATCGTGAATGAGATATTGGATTCTAAAGACATTCGAGCAATAGTTGAAGTATGTCCTTAATTCACATTAGTGCATATATAGGTGTCTTTTATTTCCTTCGAAGTATTATAATAGATTAAGTATTTGTACATTAGTTTTTTGTGGGTCGTGTCCCAAAGTATTCTCAAGTCTATGTTTGATGAGATTGAGACTTACTGTTTCCTATGACTGTATATGAAAGATATTTTAAAGACTATCAAATGTTTGGTGAAAAGTTTTAATTCCACACTACTTTTCACCATTTATATGCGATGAACGATACATAAGGGCTTGAATAAGACCACCGAGAGGTTGAGTATGCCGGTTGCACTCGGAGAGTGTCATATTGTCTAGGGTGTGGTCTCGGGATGTGATAGTATGTGTGTGTCTCTCTTTGGTAGACTTGTGACCCTTTCGGAACGACATGAAATCATCCTTAGGGAAAGATATTGAGATATCCTCTTAAAAATTGTAAGGCAACCCTAGGGACCTCTTTTGTAAAGTGTAATATGATTGGTTTATGAACTAGATATTGAACCTCTTCGTGTACTCTTTTATTGAAATAATATATGAGAACAAAAGGCTAGCACCCAGTGAGTATTCATGGTAGTAGCTCTAGTTAAGTATGAGGCTAGAGTACACAAAGAACCGTCGGTATTACTTAAACACGTGCTTACATGGAATGTGTCACGTTTTACCATTTGCAAGTAGAACACCCTTTATCGTAATAGGGTTGACTTCGGATTCAATGCTTAGCTACGATGGTCTATATCGGTTATTTCATATCCTTATCTTATGAATACCTACCTGTATTAGAGAGTGTTCTAGGAAGTTTAGGTGGTGGTATGGTAAGCAATCTAGAGATTGCACGATTTGGCTTCAAAGATGTTAGTGAGTTAGTCCCTCGGTCTTCTCCAAGATCATTACTTGAATTAACTTATGTGATGAATGTATTTTAGATGAACTAATAAAGATAATGACTTAAGTTTGAAGGTATGTTAATGACCATGTATTTACCTAGAGTAGTTAAAAGGTTGCTTAGTTATGGTATGAAGGGGGCATATGAATGGTCACGTCATGTGTTACCTAGGGAATTCTGAAGAATGACTCTAGATAGGGAAAGTAACTATAATATGTTGACATGATCTAAACATAGGTACTATTAAGGATTATTTAGGTAATCTTTGAGAGGATGTATGGGCATTCTCTTCTTGTATTACTTAAGTAAGTCTTTCGGATAGCCATTGGAAAGATAATGTCATTTGTATACTTTTAAGTGTAGTGAGAATTATCTTATCTTAGGGCATTCTCTTCTGGCATCACAATTCACGCAAGTGTACCGTAGAATCACCTTTGGTAGGAGGATCCCATGTATATGTGTTTTGGTATATTGTAAGTGTATTTATATAATTATATGTTTTATTAAGAATCATTTAGGTGTTTTTAGAAAGGGTGTATGGTTGGTCTATCTTTGTCTTACTTAATTGAGTCTTAGGATAGTTTTTACTGAGAAGGTTTTATGCTAAATGGGCTTACTGTACTGTTGGGTTTAGTTCACTGTAAAGTGACTTAGTTTACTCTATTATTTCTTAATGTTTCACAAAATGCTTATGTGATATCTTATATGTTTAAAAGATGCTATATGTTAATTTTATGCTTATACCATGATGTTTTGTTCAGAAAGAGCATGTTTCTTATAAATGTCTGTTTTCATCCTTTTATGAATTAGGTAATACATAGTACAAGTGTTTGTACTAATTACATACTCTTTCTCTATCTATAAAGGTGTGTATAACAAGTGAGAAGAGTCTATAAGGAAATCTTGGAATCTAGTTATCGTTAAAGAAAAGTTGATGTATGTCCTTAATTGACTCGATCACAAAATCTTCTATAAATTTCTTTTAATTCAAAGTATTGTAATAGACTAAGTATATCTACATTCCTATTAAATGTGTTGTTTCCCATGTATTCTTGAGTCTACGATTTGCATTTTTTGAGACTTAGTGTTTTTTATGATTTTAATATTAAAGATATTTCAAGATATTTCTTATGAAAAGTTTTAATTTGAACTACTTTTCATACATGTATGCGCTGAATGATGTCTAAGGGCTTGTATAATACCTTAGAGAGGTCAAGTATGCCGGTCGCACTCCGTGAAAGCCATGTCTTCTAGGGTGTGCTCTCGGGGTGTGACAAACAACTATACTAAGTACCCTTGGAGTCACCTTAGTAACACATATCATCTTTGGACCTCATCATAACCAATAGTCATAAATAAAGGAATAATCATGTACATTATTTTACCATAGGAAAGTCATACATTACCGATAATCAATTGAACATACAATGTCTTACCATAGCATAAAGATCTAAACCGTAGTCCCTATCAAAGTCCACTTGCTCAATGTAATAGTGAAGTCTGATACTAAGTAAAATCGTCAAGAAATCATATGTATAATACATGTCATATTCATTATCTGATTACATAGGGATAATATGATATCCGACATAGATCATGTGATTTACATGCAATAGAGTATGATATCACCCTACAATGAAAGAAGCCGTCCTAGTGCCCCATGGTAGAGATAAACATATATCTATAAGGTGGATCCACTTGTTGAGACCTATGCAGTCACATAGTTATGGTTTATGGAGACTTCTTGTAGAACTACGACCTATTATATTACTGGGAGAGATTTAATCTCATGACATCATATGAAGAAGACCCGACCTATTGTATTAGTATGAAGGACTCTACATTATTTTTCATATCCTCTAGGTGCTAAGAATTATTCCCCAATTTATACATAGTAAATAGTGAAATGCATTTACATGTGTGTATGAGTACTTGTCCATTCATTCAGTACAACTCATAACGTACCTTATCGATTCAATAAAGTGAGAACAAACTTTCAACCTTAGAATCATCGTATATATGTGAGCATTTCATTTGTAGTTTTGTCATGATAAAAAAGATTCAATCAACACAATATCATTAGCATCATCCTAGACAATTCATACATAATCCAAGCTTCGAGTCATTGCTTATTTTTACTACCCCTAGTTAAGGCTATATAACCAGAATAAACTACAACCTCGTTCAATCCCATGTATTTTTCTTGGATACACATAAAATCAAAGTGCTTATCTGTTTCTGGATCCTTTGAAGTCTAGGTTATCTGTATCCAGACAAGTGGACTTTGTGGAGCATCATTTTCAATACTCATCTATGGAAATTAAGGCCAATAAACTTGAGTATAACACTATTGATGTATGGATTCCCTCTCATCACATTGTTCATGTTACATCAAGCCCATTTGCTAAGTAATCCCATGATATATCTACAACATCGAATTCAGGAAATACCGCTCACGAGGTTGCCACAAGCAATCGGTCATCATCACATGAGCCTAAGAACTCAATCACATCTTTCCTAGGTATGTCTTCTTCCACATCATCTTCTATCTCTTCTTCTTCATCCTCATTATAAGTAGCAACCCATTCCACTTCATCCATACCTCCTTCTGCCCTTACACCAAATCACTCCATGGTTACCCATTCTAAAGACAATATTAGTAAACCAATTCAAAGACATTGTTTTAATGCTACTTTAAATTCTATTGTTCAATAATCCCCTACTACAAAACCTTCTAAATTACAAGCCACTTCCTCAAATTCCCATTGTTTCCAAAACTACAAAATTCTTGGTTTCTTTCAATTTAATTTCAAAATATATTGAGCCTAGGGGTGTTAGTAAAGCTTTAAAAGATACTAATTGGTGTGCAGAAATGAATGAAGAGTTATCAGATCTTAAGAGTCAAGGAACATGGTCTCTCTACCTGCAAATCCACCCATAGGGTCTTAATTTGTTTTTCGAGTTAAATACAACTTAGATGTAAGTATAAGCCGCTATAAAGCATGAATTGTTGCTAAAGGTTTCTTGCATTGTCCAGGTGTTGATTATTGTAAAACATATTTTCCAGTAGCAAAGCATTGAAGAGTGCGTGTGAGTCTCTTAATGGGTTCCATATTAGACTCTAGATAAAAAACTTTATATGTCTCAGCCTCCTGGGTTTGTCAATGAGACATATCCCAATCACTACACCATTTTATGCCTACGGCCACACCAAATCTGAGCAACACTTAAAAAGTGTTGTCTAAAATATTTTTGGGAACACTTTTAAAATGTAGCCTAAATTTTTAACTTTTGGCAACGACAATATTAGCAACACTTGTAAAGCGTACTCTTTAATGGTATTGGTTACACTTTGTAAGCGTTGTCATAATATGAAATAAATGGCAACATCTATTTACATATATGACCACACTTTTAAAGTGTGCTATTTTTTACAATTGTAAAAACCACACATTACAAGTGTGGCCTAAATTTTTCACTAAAATTTTATATTCCCTCCAACATTTTCAACTCTCCCTCCCATATTTTATTGGCCAAAAAAATTATTAATAAAACATTTCCAAAAACTTCTCTCTCTCTCCTTTCCTGGAACAGGGCTTCTAAAAGTTTCTTAAAACATCCATTTCTAAAGAGCAGCTGAAGAACGTAGCTGAAGTGAAGATCGAAGAGAACTAGCTGAAGAACGTAGCTGACTGAAGAACGTAGTTGAGCTGAAGAACTTAGGTTAACTGAAGTACTGATCAACATCTGAGCTGCAGATTGTCTTCTCTAGAACATGATTTTCTCAAAGGGATGAAATGCTGAAGCTTAAGAATTGTGGATCGAAGAACTAAAGTGTGGAATCTGAAAAATCTAAAGAGCTTAGCTGAAGAACTAAAGTGTGGATGAAAGTGCCTTCTGTCGCTTGTACTAGTAGAGTAGTTTTTTTTTTCAATTCTCTACAGAATTCACCTCGGAAATTTTGTAGCTTATTTCCCTTCTATTGGTTTTCCGAGAAACCGTTCAAATTATGTACCAAATATTTGTTAGTTCATGTGAGACTCTTTATTATTTACAGGTTCTTGGTTGTTCGAATAAGAATAAAGGATTGGTTTTTATCCGTTAACCGCATTGCACTTTGTATATCTTACTTGTTACTGCAATGGGTCGGAAGAAATCTAAGCCAAATCGTTCTGTTGGAATTTTGGAAGGAGAAGTTCCTAAGGGGAAATTAAACGGTGAAACAGATGCTGGAACTGCAGAAAAAGATGAGTCTTTTGTAGTTGATGTGCCATTTTTTGTTGAAATTGATAGGTCTAATTGGTTATCGGACAAACATATGGATATTTCTGAAATTGTTTTATCAGACTTGAATGTTAGTGATGAGTTTGGTACTTATGTATTGGATGAGGATTTTTTTAGGGATTCTAGGTATTTATTGAGGTTTAGGGTCAGTAATGTTAATGAGCATCTTACTAGGATAAAGTTGGGTCATTGGCCTGTATTATCTGCTACTAGTGTATGTCTTGAAATTGTAGCAAAGCAGGAGAAAGAGGGTTTGGAGGAAACGGTTGTGTTGATAGAGGGAAGTTTTGATGCACCTGATGAGGGTATATCAGGGTTAGTCCATCTGGCTAGTTTGAAGTTCTTCACATTGAGGCCTGTTATTGTTCCGAGTTATTTAGCATCTATACGGATGAAGGTCGAGATTTTGAAAAGTGCCTTTGATGGGTGTGAGTCACTTCTGGATACATCCAGACAGCTATGGAAAAAGAGCATGATGAATGTGATGGCTTGGCTACGTCCAGAGGTTGTCACAGCAGAGGCTAGATATGGATACCAGGTGGCAGCACATGTGGATATTGGTCTAGCTTCGGGGCTGGATGAAAGTTCTTCTTCTGCAAGGAAACTTTCTAGGTTTGATGTAGCTAGTTTCTATGAAGCTATTAAGCCATCAAAGTGAGTGGTTCTGCTGACTTAAGTTTCAATTTATGTTGGATATATGCAAATTTCCTCATACTTGGCTTTCATTTGTGATGTTGTCTGCAGGGAGGAGCCGATGCTTGATGATGACCTCCCTGGTTTGCTTCCTAATCTTAGACCTTACCAGCACCGTGCTGCTTATTGGATGGTGCAGAGGGAGAAAAGAAATTCCGATGGCTCCTTGCTAAGCAAAATAAATCACGTTATTTCTCCTCTGTGTATGCCACTGAGTTTAATTGACACCCCTATAACAATATATTACAATCCATTTTGGTATGTTTCTCTTTCTATGATCTACAGAAAATGTTATCATTGGATTCACTTTACTTCTACCATCCGTTGAAGTTTTTCATCCATGGTTCATCCATTATGTCCCTTATGATAAAATGGACACTTTCAACTGTTGGCACTAACTGAATTTGATTTTGCTATCGTGCATTTTATGAATTCAAAATGTGGATGATCAACTTCTCGTCATCTTTTGTTCTTTGGATTGGGGTGTGACTTGCTATGTACATCCCTAATTCCAGAACAAGTATCCATGTTCCCCTTCTTTTTTCTTGCAAATATGAATGGTAAAATTCGTCTTCCTGATGGCTTAGGTCACTATTGATTGGTGCTTCTTCCTCTTTCTTAAGTACACAATTCTATTGTTCTTAACTCAAAATACAAGGGGTCGAAAAATTGAAATAGAACCTTTTCAGATTGAACTGATATCTCTCTTACACATCTCTTTTGTTAAGTTATATTCTTCATACTTTGTTAACCGTCTCAAGAAGAATTCTTATTTAATGATCAGTTTCTGATGTTACTTTTCAGTGGAAATGTATCCTTGCATCCAGAGAGCGCCCCACCAGTTGTTCCTGGTGGTATATTAGCTGGTAAGTTAAATGACTGAATTTTCCAGTCTTTCATCGTTGATCTACCTTTGTATGTTATTTCATTCAATGCACAGGAAGACAATAAAAAATGTGTTGGACATCGCAAATACTTTAAGATAGATAGGATCATACATTATTTTATCCTTTTTTTTGGGGGTTTTCTTTGCGATGGTTGATCCTCTTTACATAGTAGGACCTTCTTTAATTCAATTCTAAATTACGGAATAGGAAAAACAAAGAACGGAAATTACGCAAGGAAGAGAAAAAGGATAGAAAGGTAGGCACAAAGTGGAAACAAAGGCAACCAAATCTATTAAGAGAATTGACCTCCTAAGAATATCCCAAGGGCACCTATCCTATTAGCTAAGATTTTGCTTCTTTTGTTTCACTGTTTTTTTGGCATTTGTATAGAACATTACAGGATGCTATAAGTCTGTACTAGCTTGCAAACTGGTATAGAACATTACAGTACAAATTATTGATTAGTCGTGTTGCTACCCTTACGTTAAGGTTGGTGTTTCCAAGGAGCCTTTTTAGTTGAATAAAGATTTGAATGTTTAGTAGAAATCATAGATAACCTTCAGAGTTAAAGGATCCTTTGTCTTAAAAATACAAATTATTGAGTTCTCTAAAAGTATAGATCCCGATGAAGTGAAATGGATATTGAGGATTCAGTCAGTTAACTGTTCTACAGTCACAAAAGCTTGCACAGCAGGCACCATCTGTGGCTGTGCTCCTCATTAGCCTAATACAAATAAGATAGAATTGCTTTTATATGGTTCAAGTTTTGGCTTCTATAGAACATGCAATCTGCACCATCTGTGGTTGTGCTCCTCATTTGCCTAATACAAATAAGATAGAATTGCTTTTATATGGTTCAAGTTTTGGCTTCTAGTGAAATGGATATTGAGGATTCAGTCAGTGTGGAATCTGCAATCTGCAATCTGCAGATTTGTTGTTAATATTTTCTGTAACTGCTGCTGCATTCTGTAGAATATCCATGTTGTTAGCATAACTGCTGCTGCAATCTGTAACTTTTGTTAATGTTTTCACTATGCCTTTTGTGCTTCTATATATCATTATTTCCGTCAGTAAAGCATGCTTCCATAACTACAAACAAATACACAAATAATTATAGGAGAATCTAATTGTTTGTGTCTCCTCATTAATTCCTTTTCTCTATAACTGTTGGATTTCATTGTTGCAATCTGAAAGTCTTACCTCTTCTATATAACTGCCAATATCTTATTTGTGTAGGGAAATGGAGGTGATCAAATTTGAAGTGGATGATGAAGAATTTTTGAACTATTGTAAAAGTTTAAATACATATTTGATTTATGTGTACACATTTAGAATATTGATGTATAAGTATGGGTATGTGTACACAACACATACTATCTTTTGAAGTACTTTATGGGAAATCTATAAATTTGAATTACTTACTAGCGCTAGAGATTATTTATTGCAATATAATATTGGAGTATTTTAATTAGAAATTGTGGCATAGGACTGTAAATTGTGTATGCACTTGAGCAAGGACAACACTTCAAAGTGTTGTCATACATTAGATAGAAAAGGCAACACTTGATAAGTGTGGGCAATATGGTAGCAAAGGCCACGCTTCAAAGTGTAGCTTATAAAGCAACACTTATAAACGTAGCAGCAGAAGTGTGACTTTTTCTCTTTTAGGCTACGCTTGTAAGTGTAGCTGATAAGGCAACACTTCTAAGCGTAGCTACAAAGTGTGGCCTTTTTGACTTTGAGGCTACGCTTAAAAGTGTTGCTCATATGGCAATACTTCTAAGCGTAGGTAAAAAGCGTGGCCTTTTTTCCTTTTGGCTACGCTTTTAAGCGTAGCTGATAAGGCTACGCTTGTAAAGCGTCGCCTAAACTCTAAGGTTTCGCTGCTTTCGGCCACACCTGGAAAAGTGTGGCTTAAAGTCAAAAAGTGTGGCTTTTTACCAAAGGCCACACTTTTTCATAGTTTAGGCCACACTTTTCTAGGGTGGTTGGAGACATAAAATGTTGTAGTGAATCATGTTTGTCGGCTTCACAAAGTAGTTTATGGGCTTAAACAAGCTCTGCGAGCATGGTATAAGGAACTCCAATCCTTTATTATTTCATATGTCTTTTGCCACTCTCTGTCAGATCACTGCTTGTTTATGTATGCTAAATTTGGAGTTATGCTCTAGGTCAGTGTCTATGTTGATTATCTAATTAACATGGGTAATCATCAAAGTTCGGTGGAAGGATTAATTAGGTGTCTTGCTAATCATTTTTCTATTAAAGATCATCGTGATATTTCTTGGCCGTTCACGTTATTCTCTTACCTTATGGAGTTTTCTTAAGCGAGCGGAAGTATATCTATGAGATCTTAGACCGAGCTATGACGGTTTATGCTAATCCTATGGGCCCAAAATGGCAAGTGAATCTTGTCCCATGAGTAGTGATCGTTGTTTCTTGAGGATCTTATAGAATATCACAGTATAGTTGGATGTTTTCAATATGTTGATCTTACCAGACCTGATGTTTCCATTGTTCTAAACTAATTGTCTCAATTTACAAGTTCTCCCACAACTAGACATTTTGCTATGGTCAAACGAGTTCTTCTCTATCTTGCTAGCACATCTGCTTATGGTCGTTTCTTCATAAAGGTAAGTCACTAAATTTACACGTCTTCTCTGACTCAAACTAGAAAGGTAATCTCTTTGAGCTCTAAGAAGCAAAGTGTTTTTATTCGCTTGTCCACAAAATCTTAATATCGTGGTATTTCTTCAGCATCAATTTAAAATTGTTGGTTCCATAATTTGCTTCAGGAGTTAACTATTTTTCTCAAGGAACTGCTAGTTATCTATTGTGATAATATTGGTGCTACCTATCTGTGTGCTAAATGAACTTTCCACTCCAAAATGAAGCACATCGAGATTGACTATTATTTTGTTTGAAATCTCTGTCAACAAGGCCTGCTACGTGTATCTCATGTTTTTAACAATATCTGCTACGTGATCTTGTCACCAAGCCACTTACAAAAGCTTCATTTGAAGCATTAAGATCAAAGATTGGCATATCTGACCATTCTACCATCTTGCGTGGTCATAGTAGTGATATCTCTAGATTTATTTTAGGATATCTCTTGATTGATATTCAATATTTTAGTATCTCATTAGTGATTTAGTTTCTATTATAATTAAGTGAAGATCACAATCCATTAGTAGTGGATTCTTTCCTTGTTTGTACTTTACTCTCTTGTATAAAAATACACCTACATATTAATAAAACTCATACTTCTCTCCAAAAGTAAAACTTATACTGTATGAGAATCATAAAAGAATAATAAAGGATGAATTTGCAAGTATTTCTATTAGAATATGTTTGACAACTTATGTGTTGACTGCAATCACCTCTGGTGGTAATATGTGTGTAACAACTCATTATGTTGATACATATTTGTTTTTTCCTTAGAGAATTGTGGTATTTCGTCATGTGTCTACTACTCATAGCGGTTACGTTCCAGGTCAAAAATTTATCATTATCCTTACTGATTGAGGAATCGAGAGGAAAGTATATTAGATAACCCTAGATAATGCTCGCTATGATGAAGGGATTGTAGAGAGGTTTGATCGATCATTTTACGTTGATGGGTTCTCTACATTCTGTTGGAAAGTTTGTGCATATTCATTGTACAAATCATATTTTAGATTTTTTGTGAAGGAATATCTGAATATTATTGAAACATTACATTAGGAAAGCATCAAATACATTAAAGGCTCAAAGGAAAGGAAAATAAAATTTGTACAGTGTATTAAGAACCTCATCTTGAAGTTAATTTGAAGGTACGTCAAGATATATGGACGAGATGGAATTCCATACACTTGATGATTAATAATTCCATTCCCTATCGTCATGTATTTTATGATTTTAAGGTACTTGATGCTGACTTTGGATATTGTCGTTCGAAAGAGGAATGTGTTAGAGCTAAAAGGATTTTTATATTTTACAACTTTCTATGAGGTCCCTACTTTGTTTACAGGAAATTACTATCCTGCTTCCAATATATATTTTCATAAAATTCGGAAAAGTCATATGATGATAATTGAAAAGAACCAAACTGAGGATCCTAGTATCAACGAAATAGAAATTTAAATGGAAGATTGTTGGGTTTTATTTGCCCTGATTTCTTACCATAAATAGGTTTTCCTTTTAAGAAAAGGTTTTGAATTGACTAATTCTTTTTTTGGTAGGAAAAGGTTTAGGACTTTATAAATAGAGACATGTTCCTTCTAACTTAATTCAGCATTCACAAAGTAGTGTTAAGATCTTTGAGAGTTTTGGTTAGAGGGAGAATTTGTGGGTCACAAGCTTGATACGTTATCACTTGTGTGAACCTCTCATGTATTCCGAGTGAATTGGTTGAGGTGGTTTCCCTTTGTATTTTGTACTCTCATGTTTATAGTGAATTGCTCATCTCCTTTGTGGATGTAGGTCGATTGACCGAACCACGTTAAATCTTTGTGTCTTTTGGTATATTTCTCGTTGTCTTCTTACTAGTGGTCTTTCGAGATTTGCTTTGCTAGCTTCTGCATTTACACCTGCTTATTTAGGGTCCTAACAAGTGGTATCAGAGCCAGATTCAATGATGGAGTCAGGTTTAGTGGTTCAATAATCGATAATTGAACCAGGTTCAAAAGAGGTGTTCATCTTGACAGGTGTAGTTCTAGCCGCAACCTTTTTGACAGTAATGAAGATTTTGTTGAAGAAATTGTTTCGGAGAGGTTCTTTGTGTTGAGACATAAAATTTGCAAAAGAGATTATGGAAAGGAGAATCAAGTTGTTGAAGATTAAGTGAAGAAGGTGGACAAATTTATTTTGTCAGATATTCAGGCCAAAGGGGAGATTTGTTGGGTTTTATTTGCCCTGATTTCTTACCATAAATAGGTTTTCCTTTTAGGAAAAGATTTTGAATTGACTAATTCTTTTTTTTGGTAGTAAAAGGTTTAGGACTCTATAAATAGAGACATGTTCCTTCTAACTTAACTCAGCATTCACAATGTAGTCTTAAGAGCTTTAAGAGTTTTGGTTAGAGGGAGAATTTGTGGGTCACAAGCTTGATACGTTATCACTTGTGTGAACCTCTCATGTATTCCGAGTGAATTGGTTGAGGTTGTTTCCCTCTGTATTTTGTACTCTCATGTTTATAGTGAATTGCTCATCTCCTTTGTGGATGTAAGTCGATTGACCGAACAACGTTAAATCTTTGTGTCTTTTGGTATATTTCTCGTTGTCTTCTTACTAGTGGTCTTTCGAGGTTTGCTTTGCTAGTTTCCGCATTTACACCTTCTTATTTGAGGTCCTAACAAAGATAAGTTTAAAAATATTTGTATGAAGACTATTGTCCGATTTCTTCAATGGCGGTAGTCCTTGACCATCCATAAAACTTAAAACTTGTAAAATTTTGCTTCCGAAAATATGATCCACTCGTTTGTATTAAAAAGGTCAACACTATTGAGAACAATATGCATGCATTATTAAATAGTACTTGAAAAATTAAATTATTGATGTTGATATAGTGGAAAGTAGTAGTCGAAGAGGTGCACAATGGATGAAATGATGGATGATATGTAGGAGTATTATATTTTTGAATGATCATCACAAGTTAGTTCAGAAAATGTACAACTAAATTAGTGATTGGAAGTGACCGTGTTGGTTCACAAAGGAAATGACGATTAAGATATACTAAAATTGGAGAGATAATAAAATTAAGTATTTGGAACTTTCATTGATGGCACGTGATTTACTAAGTATACCTATCATCACGGTTGCATCTGAGTTTGCATCAAGCATTGGGGCTCTATTAGTGGTTGATATCAAAATTCCATATTACCAAAAAACGCAGAACAATGTTTTGTCCCCAATATTAGATTTAAGGTCATTATGGTAAAATCTTGTCAATTGTTTAGTAAAATACTTTCTGTATCTTTTTAATTGGTCTCCACCATATATATTTGTAGCTTCATTTGACTATGAAGAGTAAGATGATATTTCAATGGACGTGGATAAAATTGCGACTATAATATATAAATGATTAGGTTATATTTCCATCCTACAGGTATATGCTTAACCTATTCCTTCTTGTGACTAATTTTCCAGCTATGTCTATGAGAAATTTATCATTTTGCATTGGATGGTTGGTTTTTTGTGTATGTATGTAGCGTTTGCAGGTGTTCGCTTTGTGTATGTATGGAGTGTGTGTCTGTAGTGTAGGCAGGTGGCTCTTTCATGTATATATCCGGTGTATATTGCTTGAAGCCACCAAAAGTATTCATACGCCCCTGATTTCGTAATAGTCTTTCTTTGATGCTGCAGATTTACCTCAACTCCTTCTTTGTTATTTGTGCACAGACTTTTGAATTTATGGGTTTTTTTAAATTCTCTGATGATTTGATCAGTTGAACTTGCATCTGATTATATATTGTTTCTATCTACACGTGTTAATTTTTGATGTAGCTCATCTACAATAGATACAAATATCAGAAGCCTTAAGAGACGTAGAAACAATGAAAAATTGCTATCATAATGTTTTTTATTCCTAACCAACTCAAGTGGACTTGTTGAAAAGGAATCACATTTATAGGAAGTAGAAATAGAATCTCCCATGAGCAGTCACCCTGAACTTTTACTTATGCACTACGTTCAGATTATATGTTAAAATTGTTACCTTACTTATTTTCTATCTGTGAATAACGTATAAGCTCTTGCCATTAGTTCAGAATTCTCCATTCACACCGAAGCAGACCTGTTATTTTGCAAAAAAAAACAATATAAGAGCTATGTATTTTTTGTTCTCTTTGTCCAAGAGAATCAATAATATTAATGTCCAACCAAACCATCGTAGACTTTGATAAGTTGACAGAACATGTTGCTGGCGCTAGGATTTATGATGATCTAATTTGAGGGATATCAGGTGGTGAATGGGTGAGAATTTCTATAGAAGTTGATCAGATTCATGAACTTGAGTGCTGATTATTGATGATCCAACTTCAGAACCTGACAGGGCTTCAGCATTGCATATCATTGACACGCTTAACTTATTAGGATCAAATTCAAGGGATTTCAGGTTGTAATGCCTTAGTAAAAAATATCATCATTGGGAACTAGTTAGTATGTGCTATGATCGGATCATGCATGTTATTCTCTTGATACTTTGTCTCTAAGATTAACATACCAAATTAATCAATTGTGATGCATAATGTAACACTTTTTAAGTATCCTTTTGAAGGATTCTTGGTTGGTGCGTATTTTGTTTCTGGAAAATGCATACAATACATGTTTGGGATGTGATTGGCTATTGGGGAACTAGTACAAAAAGATGAAGGATATGGTGGTGAAGACAGTAGAAGGAAAAATTTTCTTTTTATTGTTTGTTTTATCATAATTTATAGGTTCATTTCTTATGTAATTCTTAGAATTAGATGTTCTTCTCATGGAGGATTCAGAAAGATCTTCATTTCAATTAGATGAATAAATTTTAAGTACTTCATTAGACACAGGTGCAAAATACAAAAGGTAGTTTGTTGTAATGTTATACTGATCATGAATTTTCTTATAAGGACTTGTATATTTATCCTTCTCTATTTGAATAACTATTATCCATACATTCAGTTTACTTTTTGACTTTATTAGTTGGAGATGTGTCTTAGATAATAGGATAACACTTCTAAATTTTGAATTACATACTTGTATCGGTTCTTCTAGTCGATTATTTGTCTTTTATTTTTCTCCGGATCTGCAACTTATTTTAATTGCAGATAACAACGATGTGATGCCTTTGTTAGAATGTCTTTTGATATTTGTGTGAGATTATGCCTTTAGTGGCATTGATATGTTTTACTTTTCTCAATGTATGTATTGTTCATGAGCTACTTGTGGTTGTTATAAGTAATGCTACCTCTGGTTCAACTAAAATGGGTGTGTTGATATATTTGCAAGAATTGCAGATAATGATACATTGAAAAGGAGAGTACTGGATGAAAAGATTGTTCTTGTTATACCATTTAGGAGTTATTTGTGCCTTTGTATACATAATCCATAGAATAATTATATATCCTACATTGTAGTATAGGATGTATTATTAATACCTTCATTTGGAGGTGTTAGTAATATATGGTCTTTGATAATGTTTCATCAATGAACCCATGCTTATATTATAAACGAAAAAAGGCTTAAAATACCCTAGAAGTATTGGAAATTGACAAAACGATCCTTCACCCACCTATTGGCTCAAAAATGTCCTTTTCATCCACTTATTGACTCCAAAATCTTCTTATCATCCACCTTGTTTTCAAAATTGATCTCTTATTTAGCAGTTTTAAACTTAAAATATTTAAATGTTTTTCAAAAATACTTGGTGCTCAACTATTGGATAAAATTTAGTTTGATTAATAGAATAGATGAATCAATCCATTGCCCGCCCATAACTAATTAAACCGACCCAATTAATAAGCCAATTCTAAAAGCTAAATCGCCCTACACACTACTAAAACACGACAAGATTACAGATTCCTAAATTGACATCAAAAATTATTCGAGGCAGAAGTAAAGCCCCAATTAAATTTAGGTGGACCATCTGATTTAGGATGACACTTTTTATAGGACTCTCTTTCAAGCTTGAATTAGACATTTAGGATTAAAGGTGAAGAAGAATTACATTACGAATAAATTCATGCACTTTTTCATTATAATTTTATAAATATTCTACATTAGTTTTAAATATTAAAACTTTAATATAGTATTTTTAAAAAAGTTACTTTTAAGTATCATCACATAATTTACACAAATGAATAATTCAGATGAACATACTCAGACATTTAAGTTTATCGGTAATTTTTATTTAGACAGTTGAATTATAATATATTTTAATTGAAAACTTTAATGTATCATAATACACTTCTATAGATATTTTTGCCTCAAACATTTAGAAACACTTATTTTGTAATGGGGCGGGTTTATCAATTGGTTGGAGTTTAATTAGTAAAGTGTAGGTAGTTTATTGGTTTATATATTATATTAATATGTTAAATTATAATAAAACGTTGAGTGTCACTTAGCAAAAGAAATATTTAAATAGTTTAAATTTAAAAATGTTAAATAAGTGGTCAATTTAGGTGGATGACAAAGGTACTTTGGAGCCAATCCGTTGATGAGAAGGACATTTTGAAGTCAATAAGTGGGTGAATTATAGTTTTGTACCAATTCTAATACGTAAGGGTATTTAGGACCTTTTCCGTATTAGAAAATAGGAATTTTTTTACTGTTGAAATACATTAAATTCTATTTTGATTTGGCTCTTTGAATGAAAGATTAATCAAGGATTAAGGATCAACACATCTCATAATTGAAAAATCCAACGAAATTGAAGAACGATCTTGAAATAATCATTCCTCGCTTGAATTTGAACTTGACCTCCTATGGAGTTCAAGTTAGAAGATATGTTTGAAGAGATGGTTTTGTTTTGGTGAAAAATTAATAATGAAACCCAAAATAGAGCTTTTTCATTTTTCAACTACTCTCAAAATACTTAAATAAATCTAAAACAATCGTCCATGAGCATAACAAAGCAAAGGTGTCACGTTTGAAAGTACCCCGTAGAAGTTATGTTGAAACCTCGGTTCGTGGCAACGCGTACTTGACCCTTTGGGTTCTTGTACAAGCTCTTTAACTATCGCTCATCACATAAATCATGAAAAGTAGTGCAGAATTAAAACTTTGCACAACAATTAATATAAAAAGGAAATATTTCATAAATACATAAAGATTCTCCTCGTCACAAGCCAATTTAAGACACGACATAATATCTTAGGGACACGACCCTTTACATTAAAAGGAACTATATAATAAATCATAAATAAGAAACGAAGAAATGGACTATGCCATAGAATATATGAGGACATACTTTGCCTTGAGAGGAACTTTCCCTAGCTTCACCTTCAAACCTTCAAAAGCTTCCAACCTATAGTTTGAGAGTATAAAAATGTATGGGGTTAGTATAAAACAATGTACTAAGTATGGCATATGCAAAATCATGGAAAAAATGAAATTTTACTAAAATAAAATTTCATGCCACTTAAGTAAAATATTCATGATTTAAGAAGTAAAATAACATAAGAAACATCATTTAATACTTAATAGAAGAATATCATAATTTTAGAATTTATAGAATACGTTACAGTAACATTAAGGACTTTACAGTGAACTCATTACAGTGAAGGGCATAGTTCAAGTCATGTGAATCCTTTTTCCCTTGAAGTTTCCCTAACTCAAGTTATCCTATAATCCACTAACGTAAGGCAAGAAGGGACTGCCCATACACCTCCTTCAATCACACCAGAAGGATCCTTAAGACCAATAACCATAGGCTTACCTAGTATGGAATCAAATCCAAACTCCTAGCTGAACAAGTTCCAAACATACATTCATACGAACTTCATTAAAGTTCCCTTATCCCATAGTACTTATAGGTCACACTAAGTGTAACGTGAGAGTAGCGTCCCGAACTAGTACTCCCACTTAGTCCTCCTAATGGCTTCCCTTGGATTGATCACTTTAAGATAACTTAACCAAAATTACAGTAAACTATACAAAACATTATAGTGAACTAAAGATACTCCAAAGATAGTAAACTTCCATGGTATTGCAAATGAGGAAGCGAGCTCATTTTCTTAGAAATTTCCGGATAGAGGTTATCCCAAGACTTTCAAAGGTAAGACATGAACTAAACATCTAAAAACCTCCTTTAATGCACACCAAGGAGATATTTAGACTACCCACCAAAAGCTTACTCCACTCGGAAGAACAAGTCACCACTCAACACAATACTTAAGAAGTACAATGAACAAACCAATAACGACATTCCTTTCAGAATGCCTAATTACTTCAATAGATAGATATCGTCCCGTACCACCACCTACCTTAATGATTACACTCTTTTATAAGGTTTGGCACCATGTATTCCCTTTCGGAAGGTCTTACTTAGTGCAATGGATAGATAGTGTCCCATACCACCCGCTACCCTGAGTATCACGTTCTTTTAAAACACTTAGTTCATTCAATTCTTTTATGGGTACTAGCTTAACTTACATTGGCCATGAGAGCTATAAATGGAATCCCGATATTAACCCCTATCAAATTAGGAATCCTCACCAACGAAAAGTAGTCATCTCAAGACGTACATTGTATACAACATCTCAACTTATGAAGTGTAACCATCTCTTCTTCATATCCTCTAGGTGTTAGACATAAGCCCTACGATTTCTAAAAATAATATACTAAAGGTCAACGATAACTAGTGAACACCAAATCTAAACTCATGAAAGGCATTCACCCTCCGACCTCTCTTAGAAAGCTCTTAGGATGTACTAAGGTATCTACTAGACACTTCATCTCAACTCACGAAGAGGGTCCTTCTCAAAACTCCTCTAGTTACTCAACTTAGCTTTATATATTCATTTAAGTGTGTGTATCTGTGAGCACATCTTGCATATAAGCATTATTTCACTTACATTGACTTCTATACATGCTTGATACCTACATTAATCAATTCACACACTTTACATGCTTTGCATAATGATATACTTCATTTAGACATAATCTAGGTCAAACATGCAATTCAAGTTTCATAATACAGAACACAGGAACCATTTTCATTATCACTTCATGTAACATATTAGTCCATCAAAGCCACCCTCACAATACATACTCAATAATATCAAGTTCATCAAATAAACACCGCCACCACGAAGGGAGACCATACCACTCAAGAACAATTTACAATAAGAATCATACAATATAAGCAACTCGCCATATAATAAAGCCATCACCACCTATAACCAATTTTCTCAATATTTCATCATAATAAAGACCTTAGTAAAGTAGCTAAATCATAATAAGAACATAAGAAAACCAACGTTTATACCCTACATAAACATGCTCATGTAACCCATTTCTTAAGCTAAATGTTTGAAATATGCATTAACATGAGTTCATTGGGGTTTTGACATTAAAATCATCAATTTATACTAGAATAAACACATTTGAATCTTTAAAACATGTTTACAAGAAGATCCATGCTTAAATTGAAGATAGAAGAAAATAGAGTTTGGAAACCTTTTTTGAAATCTTTTGGAAATGACTTTTTGAATTGAAGAGGGTTCAAGGATGGATACCATACTTCAAATACAAGACAACCCACTAATTTTTGTGAAGAAACACGTTCAAACCAGCCCTTCTTTCCCTCCATCTGCAGGCTTGGCTATACTTGCAGGGCAAATCGACGCCTATGGTCAATGGATAGTTGGTTGAACAATGGACCGTCCCTTGGGTCGTTATTTGGTCACTGTTTGGGAATCTTCATTCCAATAAGTGAGGTCCTCTTGTAGGACCCCTTGTGGGTCTTAGATGGGGTCGTATCTGAATGTTAGACCCCTACCCGTAGTCTTTTAGGTCTTAGGAACATCCCACATCAATTTTTGATTAAAATGAACACGTAAAACTTACTCAAACACCTCAGTAAACAAGAACACTATCTACGGCACACCTTCCTAACGTCATGTACGTTCTAGGTTGTTTGACCTCCAAATTTAACATACCTTCACACACTGTCTGAGAACACTAAACTAACTCATTTTATATCAAAATTATTTCAAAAAACACTCAAAAGGATCTAGTTCACCTTAGTTCATTTAGGGGTGTTACAAAAGGGGAACTTTATCAAGTCACCCTTCACTTGATCATGCAGAAGACAACTTTTGCAGGCCGAATCTACTGACTCACACCCACGGACCAAGAACGGGTTGATGGACTGTGTTGTTGAAGCCTTATCTGTGACATCAAGGTTGTTTGGGGCCCCTTGACCTACATAGCAAGACCACGAGTCATAGATGAATCTACAAGTCGTGGATGCATCAGTGGTTCAGAACTTTTTAGGCAGCCAAGGTTTTTCCTTGGTGTGTTGGGGGGGTTAAACTTAGGATCCTCTTCAAGGACCCTTAAAGTGGTACTTGGGTTTTCATACCTATATGTTTAACCTATAAGCTCCTCAACCATGGTTTGAAACAGCATGCAACATCTTCAAATCTCAAGACAAACTCATACCAAACTCAAACACACATACAAGAGGATCTAGTTTCACTAGTTCATTTCACACAAGGTTCACAATAATCTTATCACACATTGAATTCACACCAATATCAAACGATACTCAACACTTTCGCTAGTGTGCAATGTTTATTACAACAGAATCATTCGACAGTCATGTAGTTATAACGAGATGTAAAAAGTTCAGATATTGCCTTTATAACATTATTTGGTTTAATTGTTACTTCTCATTCATTTTTATTCGATTAGAGCACTATTCATGTCATAAATATTTATCATAAATGATAAATAAATTTTCACAAAAACAACCACATGGAAAAACCACAATTGGTAGATTTTTTTTTAAATGGGTCAAAAATAATTTTCATTCATAATAATGAGGCATAAGAACAAACACCCATGAAATAAATATCAACAAATACTCTAAAAGAATAAAGCCTCGGTGTATACTTATAATGTACACATAAGAGGTAGGTAGTGAAACATATCATCCTATCACAAATAGAAAGTCAGTTGTCCTCAAATGAAACAAAATAATAAAAAGTAAATATAAATTACAGAAATGGGGGTAAATGAAGGTCTTGTCTATGCAATCCATCGATATTGTTGAGTAATCGATGCCTGAATATATATCACTCTAATCTTGGGTATCAGTTCCAAGTGTGACATCACCTCTGGCTCTAGTAGAGCTATCCATAAATTTCTTATTCACCAATGTTCGAATGACTGACTGTACAATTGTCTCTTCTATATCCATCAAGTATCAATAGATGGTGTCACGCTTTGAGAGCACTCCGTAGATGTGACACGACATACTTGACCCCAAAAGGATCTTTTACAAGCCTTTTATAGAATTATTTCATCAAATAGGTATTATAAAGTAGTGCGGAATTAAAAATTTTTATTCAATAACAATATATTCCAAGAAAGAACATTTCGAAATCAAGTGGAAGTCTAAGTCTAAATCTTACCAATAGTTTTAGAACATGAATGAACTAGAAAAATAAAAATTTTTGACCTCTATCTATGAGTACATACCAATTCATTGAGGAAATTCTACCCAAGCACCTCCATCCTAGCTAGAACCAATAATTTTTCGAGAACCTACTCTTGTAGTAAAACATCAACAAATATGGATTAGCACACAAAAATGTATTAAATGTTATGACCATGCAAAAACATGCTTTAAAAGGGGACATGTTGATTAAAGTCATCCATATGCAATTTTTATATAAACTTCATGAATGTAACCACAACATAGATATATCCCGAAACCCAACATGCATGTCATAGTTGGATATTTGAACCTCAAAATTCCTTCTGGTATACCTTGTGCATTGTATAGATAGTATCTCATACAACCATCCACACTACGTCATATCAGTAAGGTAACCAAAAGTCAACTAACCATTTAGATCTTCAACCTTTACATAATGAAGCACTGAAGACACACAAATATCACATTATTCAACTTGAAACATTAGGAGTATTACAATCGACAATCCCTAAGTCATACTTGTGCAATGTGAAAGTAATATCCCATAACAGTACTCACAATAAGTAGTCCATTTAAGTCACCATAAGCAAGAACATTTGTATAATATAAGACATTATAAGGAAGCAACTCATGATACAATTCAAGTATAACATGCATATCTACATTTAAGTACATATGAGTCAACAATGTTCAATAAAATCATTGAGAGGACTTTCACACGTCATCCATTTGAGACTTAGGGAACTCACTAAAGCCATTTAAAAGCCTACTCGCAATGTGTAGATATCATCCCATACTTTGTAGTAACTATCGCTAACTACCATTCTACAGTGCCATAATCCCCATAATTCAGTTCCCAACAAATCTATCATCACAGGAATACTGACAAAAAGCTTTCCCGCAAGTCCATAAGTCCCAACTCATCCACATACAAACAGTTTATTATCAATAAGTATAGATAACAAAAGGAATCGACAATACAATTTAATCTAATCATTATTCTATGAATTTCAAAACATTATCATAAACTCACTTCATAAGCAAAATATAGGAATTTTTGGAAGATCATGGGTTCATGGAATGTTCATCCTGGAAACATCACTACTAACATATATAATCGTTTGAAATTATTCACACAAGAATCAACGACTTAGAGTGAGAAAAAGGTATTTTCAGAAACTTTGAAATCTTTGGATCTCTTTTGTAATTCGCTTTAGGGTGATTGCTAACTCTATATAAAGAACTCCCACACCTTTAATAATAATTCCCAACCAACTTTGAGGATGAACCACCTTCAAATTGTCAAACCTTAGCTCCAATGACCCTCGTCTTCTTCTTTTATACGGGAGGGATTCTATTGAGAGAAATAAATGAAAGGAGATGGGATTCTTTTAACTCTATTTTGATGGTCTTTTGATGGAAAAAATTATGTCATAATAAGTTTATATAGTTACTAGGAAAATAATTGAATAGTGTAGGGTCTGTTTTAGAAATCCTACCGAAACATCCCTATATAAAACGTAAAAACATACCGTCCGCACGCTGCAGAATGCCCATTAACACACGTTGGCTCACCAAGGTCACTAGGATACTTACCCAATGGCCCTTGGAACCGCCCAATGGAACAACATGCTCATAAATGAAAAGTGTTTCACTATTTGAAGCATAACTTTTTACCCCAAGATTGCAATTAGGCATACTTGGTGGCGCTGGAAAGAGGACTCAAAGACCTTCCATGAGATATGTAATGTCCCACCTAATTATTTCTCTGTCTAATAGATCTCATCATTTGATGTTCACCCTGAAAGTTTTAGATTAAAAATTTGCCATTGCTCAATTGAGTTCGCCCTTTGGACATATAGGCTCGCCAAGTGCACTAGGTGCCAAAGGCACACATGGTTTTCCAATTCTATACTAGGCTCACTAAATTGGCATTAAACTATGAGAAATGGGGGGGGGGCATTGGGTTACCAAACAACCCCACCACCAAAAGTCCCACCTAAGGACGAGGCTTTCCTTCACCCTCTTTTTCTAGCATAGGTCCTCACTCCAAGAAAGTCCTGAAATAGCCCATATTCTATTAAAAGTCACACAAATCCAAATATCAAGGCTATAGGTCATCCTATCATTTTCTGAGTCGTTACACTTTAAGAATATAACTGTCAACATTTTTCAATAATATCACTCGTAGGATTTTCACACATTAGTCATTTGAGACTTAGGGAAATCACTGAAGCCCTTTCAACGCCTACTCGTATAATGTGTAGATATCATCCTATACTACTACCTAATATTTGTAGTACCTATAAAAAAACTAGAGTGCACATCCCACATGATGGGGAAAAAATCTAATAGACATAGACCATGAGAGCTAGTTAATCGAATCCATTTGCCTAAAGTTGACTAGGTGATATCCTTGCTTTTGTAAATCACCAGTGGTTGTTATATACCACAATGTTTACACATAGTTATCGGATAGGAAAATGTTCATTAGAACACTAGCCTAAAATTGAGAGAGTTCAATATTAGGTCTACCGATTCAAGGTATATAAGGATAGCTCATTGATCTTCCTAGAAAGTGCCACCCCATTAGGTCAACCGCTCCTAAGATCATCATTTCACACAAGAATAATACCATTGCCATTAGGTTTAAATTTGTACGTTCACACTTGTTCCTAGACTCATCATGATTGGACATCACCATTTAGGTCTATTAGTTCAAGACACTGTCAAAAACATCATTTGTCTTTCATAGGGAGGATATTACCATTAAGTCTACAAAACCAAGATACTTATTCATTAATTAATCTAGTTCTAAAGTGGATATTAACATTATATCTACTAATTCAAGATATTAAGACAAGATACATTCATTATTCTTCAAGAGGATGCACTATCCTACCAATTAAAGATACAAATTCACCATTACTTTAATTTATAAAAGAATAGTGTTCCTATGATTACCAATTCATGAGTATTTAGTGAGAGTATACTTCCAATATCAACACTTTGACATCCTCTTCAATATCATAATTCTATCATTACAATCTTATGTGCATATAAAGACTTCAAGACATGATCACCTTAACTTCAATGAATTCACAATAGCATAACTAGGGAAAAAAAATATCTTCAGCTTTCAATTGGATCAACATCATATTCACAGTCGAAATTCAACAATGTATTGATGACATTTTGCCTTAGGCCTTTAATCTTAACTTACCTATACACCAATACACCAATATATAAATACATCATTACTTCATCGAGATTAATCATATACGATGATACAATTAGATAATCTAAATCAATATAAGCATAATTCATCAATATTCATTCATAATCAATATATCCACTTCATAAGGAAAAATTAAGAAAGTACGATGTGTCATGGGTTCATAGAGCTTTCACCATAAATCATGAATCAAGTAGTAGTTCAATCACATGATGGCATTAGAAGCCTTTTAAAATAATTTGATGAAAGAACCTATGAGATTGAGTGATATTGGTGTTTCTCTTGAACTTGGAAACACTGGAAATTGCGTCTAGGGAAGGATGTTATCCCAAGATGAAGGTTCACCATTACAACCCAAAGTACCCCATTGGTGTAACCGACGTCCTCTTCCTCTACTTGGACTAGGACAATCCCTAAGTGTTCATCATAGAACATTATAGGTATGAAAATAAAAGAAAATTAAAAGATTTTGTTTATATAACAAGGAGGGTTACATAGACCTCTACATAGCTAGAATAGATACACTTCTCGTATAAACAACATACAACGTATAGGAATTTAGTCTAATACTTTGTATCACCTTAAACAAAATATATAGCGAACCACTATAGTTTGGGCATAGCCCTCATCCTATAATAATATGCCATATTGGCTACAATGAAAGTCTCAACACAAGAATGAAATAATTATCTCAAAACATAGACAAAACTAATAAGGCTTGATGATTGGCTTTATCCTCGAAACTCATGAGGACTCACCAATTGACTTAGGAAAGAGACAAATCTTCTTATTCAATGACCACGAATCTTGAATATAGAACCCCATAATCCCATCCAAGGTTAAGTATCACATTAAGCAACCCACTTCATACTTAAAACATAGTTTCATAACATTTTTATATATCAATTCTTACTCATAGAGTAATAATTATAATCATATTCATAATTATAATCATAAAAGAACACTACATAGAATCATCCCTTAGGATCCCACATGTACAATCAGTAAGAGAAGTCCCATATCCTCCCTTACCCTATGCAGAAGCCTTCAAAAAACCCTCATAATAGTTCACATACTTAAATTATTCATTTAATTTTACATTACGGAAAGAAGTGTGATGACCGACACGAGACCATGTGAGCTACATGGAATCCACTTCTCTACTCCAACACCAAAAAGTGAGGGTTAACACTTGCCTAAGGTGTAACCATTCGTACGTAGCTATATAGGTGGATCGACAATGCTAGAATCCTATGTGAGAACATAGTTAAGAGTCAAGGCGATTGTTGAAACCTTGACTTACCAATGTGGAGGTTTCAATCTCATGAGACAACACTATATTAGGGAATCCTTGCTTACAAACGTGAGGAAACACATGGGGGAGGCTGACTTACTAACGTTAGATCTCAATCTCATTTACATGCCCTTTCCGTGCTATGAAATTTTTCCCTTTACTGATCATATAATGACATACACAAGTTTTCATTATTCTACTCTAGACCCTTATGTAATCATGATATCATAATAGCTCGACGTAGGTGATCATAAGTGAAAACTTTTTTTTAACTTTAGATGCATTATGGTAATAATGAGAAACTACATTCAATCATATAATAATTATATAATAACATAATTACATACTTCATAGCCAATATATGAATCTATAGTTATGGATAACGTATCCTTGTCACCAACTTTACAACAACACAATTAGTTATAGCATGATTATCACAAAACTTGATTTCACCTTGCATAATTGAGATGAAAGGAGAATCAAGATCATACCTCGTTGCCCTTCTTGGGACTTTATACTTCATTTCCAAGAACTCCAAACCAACATATGAAATAGGGATTTATGAACTATTAACATAACAAAATTCAAAGTAAGCAAGGGACATGTTCATCACCTTCTGCAAGTCACCTTAATCAATCCATTAAATTAGTGATTTGGGGGAAAAGATGGGTCAAGGGAAAACTCATAGGAATTAATCAATTGACCATCAATTGATACATAAAACATTACTTCATCATATTCATCACAAACAACTCACAATTTCATTTTAGTAAGAAGACCCATGTGAGGAGAAAAACCCTTGTTTTGCAGAATTAGAAATCATCTTTTTAAGGACCTCATGGGGAAAGGAATCGCAATAGTGAATGAAATCATATCTTATTAATGATAGATCAAGGAAATTTGATCTCTATTGTTCTTCAATGGAGTTTTGGAGGAAGAGAGAGTTAGGGAGAGAGAGTGATTTTTCATTTCAACTTGTAGGACTGGATTTTTGTGTTATAATGGACCTAAAACCGACCCTAATATATTATAAAGTCACCCAATACATTACGCAAAAGACCCCTCACGTAATGGGCATATATGTGATGACAAAACACCCAAAATACGACTTTTACGATATCTAGGAAGTAGGTGTGCATCGCGTGGCTAATTCCCCCATTTTTTTTTATTTTGAGCCGACGAAGTATGGTACGTTTCATACCATCATCACGAGGAAAACTACATATATCCTCATGGTGTGCATTGCGCAACAACGACCACAAACCTTCTTGTGCGCAGCCGCCTTGGTAGCTTGCTCGCCCATGTTAGGGTCCTCCACAAGGACCCTTCCGTTGGTCCTTGGGGTTTCGTTACTGCCCGATTTTACCTTCTATACTAAAATATATATATTAAATTTTTTTTTCTAGTTTTGGACTCCATATGATACTCAGAAACCTTCACCAAACATATGGGCGTCAACTAGTTAAATATCGCCAATTTCCGGACGTTAAGGATTTTTTTAATCGTATTTCGCCAAAATTACCAAATAAGTTATTTATACTTATTTAGGTCAAAAACATCATTAATAAACATGTAAAGGATATACTATAAGTTGTGGAAATTTCCGGGTGTAACAATACTCCACCCCTTCGGAGGATTTCTCCCCGAATGACACTCTAAACCTTTTTATAGGAAGAAAAGACTAAAGACTAGAAGCCAACCAACCAACAATACAATAGAATATGTCCCAACTCATAGGAGAAAGTCTCAACTCCTTTTGACACATAACATCGCATCAACAATTAGGAACTTAATCTACACATACTTATAAATAAAGCTCAACTTTTCATATAACATAAGGAGGTACTACATTCTCCATTTGAAATAAGCTCAAAATGAACATTAAGAGTTGAAATGTTTATTTCTTATTAATATCAATGATAATCATTATAATCTTCCATGAACACTTATAGCACACAACACACTCAAGTGAAAGCCACATAATAAACATATTTAATAGGAAGACAAGAACTAAACTTAGGCATGAATTTCTACTATAATATGCACAAATTTCGAAAAACATGATAAGCTTAACATAATTCATCATAGTAACATAAGGGATTACTTACCTTAATCTTTGCTAGGAGTAAGGCAAAAAAATGAGGATAGCGGGTCGTCATGTCAGCCTCGACCACCCATGTTGCACCCTCAACAAGGTGGTTCCTCCATAGAATTTTTACGGAGGCAACCTCCTTATTCCTCAATTTGTTAACTTGGCGGTCCAAAATATCAACCGTCACATATTCATAAAAAATATCCTCTTTTACCCCTAAACCTTTTAGATGAAGAGTGGAAACCGCGTACCTTATACATTTCTTCAGGATGGAAACATGAATTACCAAATGCATCATGGCCAACTCATTTCACAACATCAACTTATAGGAAACACTCTCAACTCTCTTCGAAATTTCTACGGAACCACATAACGAAGACTAAAATTCATCACCCCTTTCATGGGTGAAATTTTACAATAGACCCAATATCCTACTTAAAATTCAAGGTCCCACTTTCTATTGTCGGCATGAGATTTTTGTAGAATTTGAGATACTTTTAGTCTATTTGTTATAAATCGAACCTTCTCAAGGGCTTCATAGACCAAGTCGGGATCAAGTAGATCAAACAGACCTTTCTAATACCACCCAACCGTAGATGTACACCTTCTCCTATAAAGTTCCTTGAAGGGTGCCATAGAGATAGTTGAGTGGTAGTTTTTGTTATAGGAGAACTATATCAAGGGTAGGCGGTCATCCAAATTACCCTTGAAATCGATGCCAAATATCCTCTACATATTCTCAAGAGTTTGAATAATGTGTTCCTCTTGACCATCTGCTTGGGATCAAAAGCAGTACTAAGATTCACCTTCGTACCAATTCCACTATTGAAAGCTTTCCAAAAATATGACGTAAATGGATTACATCAATCGTAATGATGGATAAAGGGTATTCTTGTAACTTCACTATCTTTTCAATGTACAATTTGACATAATCTACTGCCGAATATTTGTCTTTGATCGTAAGGAAATGTGCGGACCTGGTTAGCCTTTCCACAATGACCCATATCGAGTCATGTTGTCTCCTAGTACAAGGCAACCCCACTACAAAGTCCATGTAAATATCCTCCCATTTCCATGTATGAATATCTATATTTTAGTCAAGCCACCCGACCTTTGATGCTCGACTTTAATTTGTTTGCAACTTGGACACTTTGAAACAAAGTCTGCTATGTCCCTTTTCATATCATTTCACTAATATGTTTCTCATTAGTCACAGTACATCGTAATTGCACCCCGGTAAGTGGAATACCTGGAGCCATGAGTATTTTTCATGATGAAATCCCTTAAACCATTCACATATGATATATTGAACTTTCCTGGTGCCTAAGCACCCCATTTTCTCCTTGAGAAAAAAACTCATTAGACTTGCTTAGAAACATTTCCTTCAACTCAATCAATATAGGATCAAGGTGTTGCTTGGATTTCACCCCAACCACTTAAGATAACTCGGAGTTGTGGTGAACCACGAAACCACCCTTTGGAGAGTCTTCTAGTTGGACACCTAAATGATCCAACCTATGAACCCCTTTTACTAGCTCCTTCTTATCATCAACCACAATAGTAACAGTACGCATGGACACTCTACTCGAAGCACTCGCTTCCAAATTATCTATTGGGATGGTAATAGACACTCAAGTGATATTATTTTAAAAGATCTAACCATCTTCATTGACATAAGTTTAAATTTTTTGGTTAAACACATATTGTAAGCTCTTGTGATTGGTGAATACATTAACATGTACCCCATATTTATAATATCTCCAAATTTTCAATAAAAATACCGCAGAAGCTAGCTTGAGGTCATGAGTTGGGAAATTCATCTCAGGTGGATTGAGTTGTCTAGAGCCATACGCTTTGACTTTCACATGTTGTACTACATCCACTTGGGAGGCATCAAAATAAACCACAAACACTTCGGTGCCTTTTGGTAAAGTCAACACTGGAGCGGAGGTGAGTCTATATTTCAATAATTCGAAACTCTTTTCACATGATTCCGACTATACGAATTTGGACTTCTTTTAAGTTAAGGTATTAAAAGATATGCGATAGCGGAGAATCACTCAACAAACCTCTTATAGTAACCGGCAAACCTTAGAGTACTTCGGATATCGGTAGGACTCAAAGGTTTAGGTAAAATTTTAACCATATCCTTCTTTCTTGGTTTAACCTATACCCCTTAGCTAAAGGCAATGTGACCAACAAAGGCAATAGATCTGAACCAAACCTCACACTTGTTAAACTTAGCAAAAAGTTTGTTATCCTTGAGAACTTGTAAACATATTCTCACTGTCTCATATGATCATTTTTACTCCTACAGTAGATCAAAATGTCATAAATAAAAGTCAATATACTTTCTAAAAACTCGATTCATTAGGTCCACGAATGCCACCGGGGAATATTTTAGACCAAAAAACATCACAAGTAATACAAAGAGACCATATCTTTGTCGGAATGTCGTTTTTGAATATCAACCTCCCTCACTCTAAATTAATAATAACCTGACCTGAAGTCAATATTTAAAAAATAGCTTTCTCGTTTGAGTTGATCATACAAGTCATCAATCCTAGGGACCGGGTACTTATTCTTTATAGTCACTTTGTTTAATTAACGATAGTCGATGCATATTCACAGTGACCTATCCTTATTCGTTACAAGTAATAATAGATCACCCCATGGATATATGATCGGTTGAATAAAACTGTTTGCTAACAAATCTTTGAGTTGAGCCTTTACTCCTTCAACTTTTTCGGGTCCATCCGATAAGGATGAATTGTCACGACCCAAAACCGGGGACGCGACTGGCACCCACATATACCCTCCTATGTGAGCGAACCCAAACAATCTAACCTTTAACATTTTAATACAATATCATCAAAAGAAATGCGGAAGACTTAAACTCATTAATAAGACAACTCAAAACTATTATTATTATCCCCAAAATCTAGAAGTCATCATCACAAGAACATCTATCCTCAATTTACTAAACTAAAACGTCTAAAAAGCTAAAACAATAAAAGCTAGTCCATGCCGGAAGTTCAAGGCATCAAGACTTGAAGAAGAAGACCCAGTCCAAGCTAGACGCATTAGCTCACCCTGAATTTCCGATGAAGTGAAGACTGGCTAGATCTACTGTTGAGTTGAAGTTGACGGAACGTTTGCTGCATTACACAAATAACAAGGAAGAAACATAAAAGTAGGGGGTCAGTACAACCACAAGTACTGAGTAGATATCATCGGCTAACTCAAAATAGGGAACAGTATATATCAATAATAATGTAAATCAACTACAATACTCAACATGTAGCAATAACAATATTAATTCATCAATGAATACAACCGAGTTCACACATGAGGACTCAAGCCTCAATACCATACTCATTTGGGAATTAAGTTCATTAGATTGAGTATATTCATTATCTTTCAAGATTCATTATCTTTCTTCCTCTTGTGTCGGTACGTGACACTCCGCTCCTCTAATTCTATCCTGGTGCCGGAACGTGGCACTCTGATCCTCATACTATCCTGGTGTCGGAACGCGACACTCCGATCCTCATATTCATTCTATCCTGGTACCGGAACGTGGCACCCGATCCATATTCTATCCTGATGTCGGAACGTGACACTCCGATCCTCATATTCATTCTATCCTGGTACCGCAACGTGGCACCCGATCCATATTCTATCCTGGTGTCGGAACGTGACACTCCGATCCTCATATTCATTCTATCCTGGTACCGGAACGTGGCACCCGATCCCCTAATTCATCAAGCCTTCTTTTACACTAAGGCATCATCATTCTCATTATATAATTTATCAAGCCTTCTTTCGTACTAATGCATCATCATTCTTATTATATAATATATCAAGCCTTCTTTTATACTGAGGCATCATCATTAACAAGTGAATTAGGGTTCTTTCAAGATTTGGGATTCAATAGCTTCATCATGCTTTGTTAATTCATCACAATTTCATAATCATAATCATGCAAGCATACAATTTAAGCATATAGAAGGGTTTACAATGCTATCAATACATATCATTCACTATTAAGAGTTCCCTACGAATATCGTAAAATAACCATAACCTACCTCCACCGAAGGCTAGTGATCAAGCAAGAATTCCCAAAGCTTTGTTTTCTCCTCAGCCTCTCGATCGATTCCTCTCTTTCTCTTGGTTCTTGCTGTTTTGTTTTATTCAAACCCTCTTTCCTTTACCCTAATTATCATATAATTAAGACTAAAAGAGGACAATAGAGCCCACTAATTGACTTATGGTTACCTCTTTTAACCCCCAAGTAATTAGACTTATTAATATTAACCCTCAATCTTTATAATTAACGAAAGAATAGTCCAAAACGACCCTTAAAAAGTGTGGAGAAATCCTAAACTGCCTGGGATTTGTGCAACCTGTGACGGGCCGTCGTGCCTGCGACAGTCCGTCACGGTGGTCGTCGCAACCTCCCCAAATTCCTAGTGGGCTGTGACGGTCCGTCCTGCACCTCCGTCCTGACGGTCAGAAACTCGTTTCTTGAACCAAATTCTCAAAAGTTGATGTGTTTTGCAACGAAAACTCACGACGGTTCGTCGTGGATGTGACGGCACGTCCTGCAGGTCCGTCACAATTTACAGAGAGTCGATTTTAATATCCAAATTGAAGAATTCTAAGTGTCATGGAACGAAACTTCCTCGACGGGCCGTCGTGACCACGACGGTCCATCGTGACCACGACGGTCCATCGTGACACCCGTCGTCCCCGCCAGTTTTTCCAGAATTAAAAATCTGTTGCTCAAAACGACTAAACAGGTCGTTACATGAATTGAAATAGGTTTTTTATTTGGCAATAAGTTTATGCCGAATTCAATCTCCCAGTCATGATGAATTCTATGATGTTCATCAGGAAAGACCTTTAGAAATTTCCTCATACGAGTACCGACTCTATTGGGGGGACCTCCGATTCAAGATCCCTAACCCTTACTATGTTGTAGAGATAACCCTTTTCAATCAATTTGCAAGCTTTTAGACATGACACGATGTACTCCTAGGATTTGAGTTTCCTCCCTTCCAGTAAAAAATGGGTTCGTCTTAAAATTGTAATTTCACTATCCTTGTCCTACAATCAATAGAGGAAAAAAAAGAATGATACCAATCCATAGCAAAAATGACATCAAAATCTAGCATATCAAGTTCTATTAAGTCAACTAATGTAACTCTGTTGGTTAAGGAAATAGGAAAACCTTTATAAAATCTATTAACCACCACGGAATCATCCACCAGTGTACAAAGCAAAAAAGGTTCGACTAATAAGTCGTGTAGTATTTAAAATTTCATGGCTACAATAGGGGTCACAAATGAAAATGTAGCTCCCGCATCCAACAAAGCATATACATCAAAGGAGAATAATTTTAACGTACCGATGAGCTCTCTTGATCATTTCAGGATTGGAGAGAATAAAAGTGATTCATCTTAGGAGCATCCACATTTAGGGAATTTTGTTGAACTTTAATTTTTTATAGTTCCTTGAGTCTTCAACATAGGGTAGTCTCTCTCCATATGACGACTCATTCTACAACCATATCGATTACCCGTTCCAACTAGGCACGTCCCATCATGTCTCTTATCACATTTTGCACCAAGAGGTTTCTCTACGTAAGATATTCCACCTTTACACTCTTGGGGCTTGTGACTAGGTACCATACTCTTGTTTACACTTGGAGCATTAGGAGGGTCTTGGTTGGAAAACCCCATTTTTAACCTTGGGTTGTCTTGAACCTCAAACCTATTCTTAGAAGAATTCCCCTCTTCGGTTCTCAGTTGCTTAATCTTTTGCTCCTCCATTTGTTTGACATGAACCATGAGACAAGAGATGTCCATGCTAGTTATTAACATAGCCGACCTTCATACATTTACAATAAAATTGGATATCCCCATGACAAATTTTCTTATCTTGGTTGTAGAATCCGAGACCATAGTAGGACAATGCTTTGATAGTTCAGCTATACACGTTCACTCTCATACCCCATTGACGAAGGTTGATGAATTCTTGAATCTTACTCCCCATTAGTTCAAGGGGAAGAATCTATCAAGGAAAACAATTTTGAAAGCTCCCCATGTAATTCGACCTTCTATAACCAGCCTCTCATCCTTCCATTGCTCATACCACACTTGAGACACATCTTGAGTTTGTAGGCGGCTAGTTCCGCGTTATCTTGAGAAGAAACACCCATAGCATCAAGAACTTTGAACACTTCATCAATGAACCATTGTGGTCCTCCTCCACATTAGAACCATAGAAACTAGGGGGATTTAGCCTTGTGAAATCACAAATTCTTGAAGTGGTGGTGTTTGCATTGGGGTTCACTTACGCCCTTGCATCTGTATCAACTTGGGTAGCCAACACTTGATTCAAGCTATGAATGGCTGACCTTTTCTTAACATTATGCATAGTCGTTCCTCAATAGGAACATGATGGTTTTGAGGATATAGAGGGCGAACCACCTCATTAAAATTCTCCTCTTCAACACTTAGAGCTTTATTCCTCCTTGTATTCATTACCTATAAGCACAATAAAAGGATTAGAAGAAAGGAATAGATAGAGTTAAGACTCTTAGGCACGACTAAAATAACAAGAGAGTGAAAGTTCCTAAGCATCACATAGTTTCTCATTCATAAGTGTGGTTTGCTTCACAATTATGAATAAGACCCTACATAAATGTGGTTTAGTGAGACATCATTCCTAAGAAAACTTAACATCGTACTCTTATACCAAGTTTGGTACAAACCAATGTATCCCTTAGGCGTAATCGGAGGTGGCATCCTCTATGATGACTAAGACAATCCCTTAGCATTCCTTATGGCACATCATAGGTAAGAAAATGCAGGAAATTTGAAAACTGTTGCTTATATAGAAAGGAGTTTAGATAGATCTCTACATAGGAAGCATACATAGGCTTCTCACATAAATAACATACAACATATAGGAATTTTAGTCTAATACTTTGTCTCACCTTAACCATCTATAAAGTGAATCACAATAGTTTGGGAATATCCCTTAGTGTGTTACAATGTTCTATATAGGCTACAATTAATGTCTCAACATGAGAATCGAATAAGTGTCTCAAAACATAGACAAAACTAATAAGGATTGATGAGTGGTTGTATCCTCGGAACTCATGAGGATTCACCAATTGAATTAGGAAAGAGACAAGTCTTCTTCTTCAATGAACACGAATATCCTCAATGGCCCGAACCTAAAATGTTTGGGAGAAGGAGAAAATATGTTTTAGTAGAAACCACATATACTAAGTATAGCTCCTATGCACAAAATCATCAATGCATGAGATAAAGAAAATTTATTCAAAATCATGCTTTCTACAAATTTAACTTAACATATATATATATAACAAGAATAATAAATCAATTCAACCTAATAGCAACCCAACATGTAAATCACCCAAGTAATACTTTTGCAATGCCAAAGATAGAACCACCTAATCCCATACAAGTCTAATTATCACAATAAGCAACCCACTTCGTACTAAAAACATATTTTCATATAATGCTTATACATCAATGCTAACTCAGTTCTTGTTAATCATTACCATAATGTAACGACCTGTTTAGTTGTTTTGAGCAGCAAATTTCATTTCTGGAAAAACTGGCTAAGATTACGGACACCATGACGGACCGTCATAGGCACGACGGCCCGTCACAGGTGTCTCGTTCCAAAACACTTAGAATTCTAAAATTGGGTACTGAAAATCGACTCTCTGAACTTCGTAACGGACTTGCAGGACGGACCGTCACAGGTGTGACGGACAGTCACAGGTGTGACGGACCGTCACATTGTCCTTAGTGAAAAATAGAATTTTGGTCCTTGCGACAACCTTGGTGACGGACCGTCACAGGCACGATGGCCCGTCACAGGTTATGCAAATCCCAGGCAGAATCGGATTTCTTTACACATTTTAAGGGACGTTTTGGACTATTCTTTCCTTAATTATAAAGTTAGAGGGTTAATATTAATAAGTCTAACTACTTGGGGGATAAAAGGGGTAACTTTTAGTTAATTAGTGGGGTATTATTGTCAGTCTTTTATTCTTAATTATATGCTAATTAGGGTAAAAGAAAGAGGGTTGTGAATAAAGAAAACAGAAAGAACAGAGAGAGAGAGGATTGAATCGAATGAGGCTGAGGAGAAAACCAAGCTTTGGAAATTCTTGCTTGATCACTAGTCTTCGGTGGAGGTAGGTTATGGTTTATGCTATCTTATAGTAAACTCTTAATAGCGAATGATATGTGCTAGTAATATTGTAAACCCTTCTATATGATGCTTGCATGAATATGAATATGAATATGAATATGAAATTGTGAATAAATAAGCATGATGAAGCTATTGAATCCCAAATCTTGAAAAGAAACCCTAATTCACTTGTTAATGATGATGCCTTAGTGTAAAAGAAGGCTTGATGAATTAGGGGATCGGGTGCCACGTTCCGGTACCAGGATAGAATGAGGATCGGAGTGTCACGTTCCGACACCAGGATAGAATTATGGATCGGGTGCCACGTTCCAGTACCAGGATAGAATGAGGATCGGAGTGTCACGTTCCGACACCAGGATAGAATTATGGATCGGGTGCCACGTTCCGGTACCAGGATAGGATGAGGATCGGAGTGCCACGTTCCGGCACCAGGATAGAATATGGATCGGAGTGTCACGTTCCGACACCAGGATAGTATATGGAGTGGAGTGTCACGTACCGACACAAGGGGGAAGAAAGATAATGAATCTTGAAAGATAATGAATATACTCAATCTAATGAACCCAATTCCCAAATGAGTATGGTATTGAGGCTTGAGTCCTCATGTGTGAACTTAGTGGAAATTGTTAATGATATAGTACTTGTTGTTGCTACATGTTAAGCATCATACTTGGAATTTATAATATTACTTGATATATATTATCTTCTATTTTGAGTTGGCCGATGATATCTACTCAGTACTTGTGGTTGTACTGACCCCCTACTTTTATGTTTTCTTCTTTGTTATTTGTGGAATGCAGCAAACGTTCCATCAACTTCAACTCAACAGTAGATCTAGCCAGTCTTCACTACCTTCGGAAATTCAGGGTGAGCTAATGCGTCTAGCTTGGACTGGATCTTCTTCTTCAAGTCTTGATGCTTTGAACTTTCGGCATGGACTAGCTTTTATTGTTTTAGTTTTTTAGACGTTTTTAGTTTAGTAATTTGAGGATAGATGTTCTTGTGATGATGACTTCCAGATTTTGGGGATAATAATAATAGTTTTGAATTGTTTTATTAATGAGTTTAAGTCTTCCGCATTATTTTCTGTTGAAATATCTTGAAATGTTAAGGGTCAGATTGGTTGGTTCGCTCACATAGGAGGGTAAATGTGGGTGCAAGTCTCTTCCCCGATTTGGGTCGTGACAAACTTCGTATCAGAGCATTAGGTTTATTGGTCTCATCACACAAGAACTAGTCTAGTAGAGTCTTAAGGAACGGTAGGGGGACGCCTTTACTTTTCCTTGAGAGGCTATAAGACTTTAGGAAAATTCCATTCTTTCATTCTTTCTTTCGTGCTACTACTTGAGTCCAATTGGTATCTAGGTGATACAAATTGGTATCTGACCATCTTCACTCTATTTCGCAGATGGTTAGAACTAGAGCAACGACCGCACTAACAGCAACAACGACAAGACAAGAAACATCTGAGCCAGCCACTGGGCTGTGGCTCGAGGAAGAACCGTGGCAAGAGGCCGTGGTAGAGGCCGTGGGAGGACGTCCTCTAGAGGAAGAGGACGATCCCCTAGCCCATTTGATGCTAGGGCGGTGACTCCTCCACCAACTGAGGAGGTAGTAAGAGAGGGTGAGGAAGGGGAAACTGAACAAGAGCAGAATGAGGAATTTCCACCCCAACCTACCCCAGAGATGATCAATCAGGTTCTTGCTTATCTTAGCGGGTTATCTGATCACGGTCAGGCACCTCCAGTGGTTTCTGCACCAACACCTCCGGTTTCAGAGGTACGACATGCGGCTACTATGGCTCCCCGCATGGATGCCTCATTGGGAATAGGCACATTTCCACGTTTGACTACTGGGCCTATTATGACAAATGATCAGCATGAACTTTTCAGTAAGTTCTTGAAATTTAAACCTCCAGTCTTTAAGGGTGTAGAATCAGAGGATGCCTACGATTTTCTGGTTGATTGTCACGAGCTACTACACAAGATGAGTATAGTAGAACGGTTTGGCGTCGAGTTCGTGAGCTATCAGTTTCAAGGGAATGCCAAAATGTGGTGGCGATCACATGTCGAGTGTCAACCGACATAAGCCACACCTATGACTTGGGCATCCTTCTCTACCCTGTTTATGGAGAAGTATATCCCAAGGACTTTGAGAGATAGAAAAAGGGATGAGTTCTTGAGTCTCGAGCAAAGTAGGATGACGGTTAACGCATATGAGGCTAAGTTTCGTGCTATATCAAGGTATGCCACCCAACTTTGTTTCAGTCCACAAGAGCGGATTCGCCGTTTTGTGAAGGGGTTGAGGTCAGAATTGCGGATTTCGACCTTACAGATAGCGGCAATGGCAAAATCCTTCCAAGAGGTTGTAGACTTTGTGATAGAGGTGGAAGGAGTGAAGCCAGATGACTTCACCACAACATCGACATCAAAGAGGTTTCGAAAGGGAGTGAGTTCAACGGTTCGTATACTAGAGGACAGAGTTCTTGAGGCTACTCAGTTCGACCAATTCAGTCTTCACTACAGACTGTAGTTGGGGGTCCACCTCGGACCGGTTAACATTTCTCTGAGGAGCCGATGCGTGAACTCAGAGAATGTTATGGATGTGGGGAGATTGGACACATTAAGAGGTATTGTCCAAACCAGAGTTACAGAACCCCACTAGCTAGAGGTAGGGGTGGTCATGGTAGAGGCCGTTTTTCTGGAGGACGTGGTGGTCGAGGTAATGGTGGTCACCACAACGGCAGAGGTGATGGGCAAAATGGAGCCACTACGACACAACATGGTAGGGGCAACGGACAGACTAGTGATAGGGCCCATTGTTACGCTTTCCCTGGGAGATCTGAAGCGGAGGCGTCTGATGCTGTTATCACAGGTAATCTTTTGGTTTGTGATTGCATGGAATCTGTATTATTTGACCCTGACTCCACGTTTTCATATGTATCTTCATCATTTGCTAATGGTCTAAATTTACATTGTGAATTACTTGACACGCCTATTCGTGTTTCTACTCCGGTGGGCGAGTCTGTGGTAGTTGAAAAGGTATATAGGTCTTGTTTGGTGAACTTTGTGGGGAGCAACACTTATGTAGATTTGGTTATCTTAGAAATGGTTGATTTTGATGTAATTCTTGGTATGACTTGGCTCTCTCCGCAATTTGCGATCTTGGATTGTAATGCTAAAACGGTGACGTTAGCCAAGCCTGGGACAGACCCATTAGTGTGGGAGGGCGACTACACCTCCAATCCGGTGCGTATCATATCCTTTCTTCGTGCTAAGAAAATTGTTAGTAAAGGGTGTTTAGCTTTTTTGGCACATCTCAAGGACGACACTACCCAAGTACCCTCGATTGAGTCAGTTTCGGTAGTCCGTGAGTTTTTGGATGTGTTCCCTGCAGATCTTCCTGGTATGCCGCCAGATAGGGATATTGACTTCTGTATTGACCTCGAACCGGGTACTCGCCCCATTACTATACCCCCTTATAGAATGGCTCCCGCGGAGTTAAGAGAGTTAAAGGCCCAACTTCAAGAGTTGTTGAACAAAGGTTTCATTAGACCAAGTGCATCTCCTTGGGGCGCTCCTATTTTGTTTGTAAAGAAGAAGGATGGGAGTTTTCGGATGTGCATAGACTACCGGCAGTTGAACAAGGTAACTATTAAGAACAGGTATCCTCTTCCTCGCATTGATGACTTATTCGATCAACTACAAGGTGCTTGTGTCTTCTCGAAGATCGACTTGAGATCTGGTTATCATCAATTGAAAATACGGGCAACGGATGTGCCAAAGACCGCTTTTCGGACTAGGTATGGGCATTATGAATTTGTAGTGATGTCCTTTGGTCTTACAAATGCCCTCGCTGCTTTCATAAGCTTGATGAATGGGATATTTAAGCCGTATTTGGATCTCTTTGTGATCCTATTTATAGATTATATACTGGTATATTCCAAAAGTAAGGAGGAACATGAGGAGCATTTGAGAATTGTATTGGAAATGTTGAGGGAGAAAAAGCTTTATGCCAAGTTCTCTAAGTGTGAGTTTTGGCTAGATGTAGTGTCTTTCTTGGAGCACGTGGTTTGTAAGGAAGAAGGATGGGAGTTTTCGGATGTGCATAGACTACCGGCAGTTGAACAAGGTAACTATTAAGAACAAGTACCCCATTCCTCGCATTGATGACTTGTTCGATCAGTTACAAGGTGCTTGTGTCTTCTCTAAAATTGACTTGAGATCCGGCTATCACCAATTGAAAATACGAGCAACGGATGTGCCAAAGACTGCTTTCCGCACTAGGTATGGACACTACGAATTTGTGGTAATGTCCTTTGGTCTTACGAATGCCCCTGCCGCTTTCATGAGCTTGATGAATGGAATATTTAAGCCGTATTTGGATCTTTTCGTGATCGTATTTATAGATGTTATACTGGTATATTCTAAAAGTAGGGAGGAACATGAGGAGCATTTGAGAATTGTATTGGAAATGTTGAGGGAGAAAAAGCTTTATGCCAAGTTCTCTAAGTGCGAGTTTTGGCTAGATGCGGTGTCCTTCTTGGGGCATGTAGTTTCTAAGGAAGGAGTGATGGTAGACCCTTCTAAAATTGAAACCGTGAAGAATTGGGTAAGACCCACTAATGTGTCAGAAATACGGAGTTTTGTTGGGTTAGCTAGCTGCTACTACCGCCGATTTGTCAAGGGATTCTCTTCTATTGCTTCCCAATTGACGAACTTGACTAAGCAAAATGTTCCATTTGTATGGTCGGATGAGTGTGTGGAAAGCTTTCAGAAACTCAAGACTTTGTTGACTACTGCACCAATTCTTACCTTGCCGGTAGAGGGTAAGAACTTCATCGTTTATTGTGATGCATCCTATTCTGGGTTGGGTGCAGTGCTAATGCAAGAGAAGAATGTAATTGCTTATGCTTCGAGGCAATTAAAGGTGCATGAACGTAACTATCCGACCAACGATTTGGAGTTGGCCGCGGTAGTATTTGCACTAAAGCAATGGAGACATTATTTGTATGGGGTTAGGTGTGAGGTCTATACGGACCATCGTAGCCTACAGTATGTCTTCACTCAAAAAGATTTGAACTTGAGACAGAGGAGATGGATGGAACTACTGAAGGACTACGACGTCACTATCTTGTATCATCCGGGGAAGGCGAACATTGTGGCAGATGCCTTGAGTAGAAAGGCCGGAAGTATGGGAAGTCTAGCTCATTTGCAAGCTTCTAGATGCCCATTGGCTAGAGAAGTGCAGATTTTGGCTAATGACCTTATGAGGTTAGAAATAAATGAGAATGGAGGATTGTTAGCTTGTGTAGAGGCAAGATCTTCTTTCCTTGACCAGATCAAGGGAAAACAGTTTGATGATGAGAAACTAAGGCGAATTCGAGATAAAGTGTTGCAAGGAGAGGCTAAGGAAGCAATAATCGATGGGGAAGGTGTTTTGAGGATTAAGGGAAGGGTATGTGTACCCCGCATCGATGATTTGATCACCACTATTCTGACAGAGGCTCATAGTTCCAGATATTCTATACATCCTGGTGCAACCAAGATGTATCGCGACCTAAAGCAACACTTCTGGTGGAGTAGAATGAAGCGTGATATTGTTGAGTTTGTTGCCAAATGTCCAAATTGTCAACAAGTAAAGTATGAACACCAGAGGCCCGGAGGAACACTTCAGAGAATGCCCATTCCTGAATGCAAGTGGGAGAGAATCGCGATGGACTTCGTGGTTGGTCTTCCCCAGACATTGGGTAAGTATGACTCGATTTGGGTGATTGTTGATAGGTTAACTAAGTCTGCTCATTTCATCCCGGTCAAGGTGACCTACAATGCAGAGAAGTTAGCCAAGATCTACATCTCAGAGATCGTTTGGTTGCATGGAGTTCCACTCTCCATCATATCAGATAGAGGTACGCAGTTTACTTCTAAGTTTTGGAGGACACTACATGCGGAATTAGGTACTAGATTGGACCTCAGTACTGCGTTTCACCCTCAAGCTGATGGTTAGTCTGAGCGAACGATTCAAGTATTGGAGGATATGCTTCGTGCATGTGTGATAGAGTTTGGTGGCCATTGGGATAGCTTTTTACCTTTGGCGGAGTTTTCATACAATAATAGCTATCACTCCAGTATTGATATGGCTCCATTTGAAGCATTGTATGGGAGGAGGTGTAGATCTCCCATTGATTGGTTTGATGACTTTGAAGTTAGACCTTGGGGGACTGATCTGTTGAGAGATTCTCTGGAGAAGGTGAAAGCTATTCAAGAAAAGCTTCTGGCGGCGCAAAGTAGACAAAAGGAGTATGCAGACCGGAAGGTTAGAGACTTGGAGTTCATGGAAGGTGAACAAGTCTTGTTGAAGGTTTCACCCATGAAAGGGTTGATGCGGTTCGGAAAAAGGGGTAAGTTAAGTCCAAGGTATATTGGACCATTTGAAGTGCTTAAGAGAATAGGGGAGGTGGCTTATGAATTAGCCTTGCCCCCAGGGCTGTCCGGAGTGCATCCGATATTTCATGTGTCCATGTTGAAAAGATACCATGGAGATGGAAACTACATCATCCGTTGGGATTCAGTTTTGTTGGATGAGAACTTGACTTATGAAGAGGAACCGGTTGCTATATTAGATAGAGAAGTTCGCAAGTGTAGGTCGAGAGAGATTGCATCCATCAAAGTTCAATGGAAGAATCGACCGGTTGAAGAAGCTACTTGGGAGAAGGAGGCAGATATGCAAGAAAAATACCCACATCTGTTTACAGACTCAGGTACTCCTTTTCGCCATTGTTTTTCTTCTTTTGATCGTTCGGGGACGAACGATAGGTAAATTTGTATCTATTGTAACGACCTGTTTAGTCGTTTTGAGCAACAAATTTTTAATTCTGGAAAAACTGGCGGGGACGACGGGTGTCACGACGGACCGTCGTGATCACGACGGCCCGTCGAGGAAGTTTTGTTCCATGACACTTAGAATTCTTCAATCTGGATATTAAAATCGACTCTCTGTAAATTGTGACGGACCTGCAGGACGTGCCGTCACATCTACGACGAACCGTCGTGAGTTTCCGTTGCAAATCACTTCAACTTTTGAGAATTTGGTACAAGAAACGAGTTTCTGACCGTCATGACGGAGGTGCAGGACGGACCGTCACAGGGGTGACGGGCTGTCACATCCCACCTGGAATTTGGGGAGGTTGCGACGACCACCATGACGGACCGTCGCAGGCACGACGGCCCGTCACAGGTTGCGCAAATCCCAGGCAGTTTAGGATTTCTCCACACGTTTTAAGGGTCGTTTTGGACTATTCCTTCCTTAATTTTAAAGATTGAGGGTTTATAGTAATATCTCAAATCCTTGAGGGATAAAAGAGGTAACTTTGGGTTAATTAGTGGGGTTTTATTGTCCTCCTTTAGTCTTAATTATATTTTAATTAGGGTAAAAAGAAGGAGGGTTTGAATAATGAAAACAAAAGAGAAAGAACAGAAAGAGAGAGAGAGATTGATCGAGAGGGAGGAATAACAAAGCTTGGGAGATTTCTTGTTGATTCCAATTCTTCGGTGGAGGTAGGTTATGGTTTTTACAATATTCGTAGTGAACTCTTAATAGGGTATGATATGTATTAGTGGTATTGTAAACCTGTCTATATGCTTAATTGTATGCTTGCATGTATATGATTATGTGATTTTGATAAAACAAGCATGATGAAAACCATTGAATCCCAAATCTTGAAAGAAGCTTTAATATACGATATTAATGATGATGCCTTGGTATAAAAGAAGGCTTGATGAATTAAAGTAATGGGAGTGATGATGCCTTGGTATAGAGAAGGCTTGATGAACGGATAGAATGAATTTAGTGGATCGGAGTGTCACGTTCCAACACATAGTATTAGTGGGACGGGTGTCACGAACCGACACGTAGATATAGGGGATCGGAGTGTCACGTACCGACACATATAGGGGATCGGAGTGTCACGTTCCAACACATATAGGGGATCAAAGTGTCACGTACCGACACATATAGGGGATCGGGTGTCACGAACCGACACGTAGAATTAGGGGATCGGAGTGTCACGTACCGACACATAGTGGTAGGGGATCGGAGTGTCACGTACCGACACAAGAGAAAGAAAGATAATGAATCTTGAAAGATGATAATATACTCAACATAATGAACTTAATTCCCAAATGAGTATGGTATTGAGGCTTGAGCCCTCATGGATGAACTTGATGGTATTTATTGAAGATTATAATACTTGTTGTTGCTACATGTTGAGTTTATAGTAGATTTATAATATTACTTGATATAAATTATCTTCTATTTTTAGTTGGCCGATGATATCTACTCAGTACGTGTGGTTGTACTGACCCCCTACTTTTCTGTGTTCTTCTTTGCTATTTGTGTAATGCAGCAAACGTTCCGTCAACTTCAACTCAGCAGTAAATCAAGCCAGTCTTCACTACTTTCGGAAATTCAGGGTGAGCTAAGGCGTCTAGCTTGGACTGGATTTTCTTCTTCAAGTCTTGATGCCTTGAACTTCCGGCATGGACTAGCTTCTTATGCATTTCTAGCTTCTTAGATAGTTAGTTTAGTAATTTGATCATAGATGTTCTTGTGATGATGACTTCCAGATTTTGGGGATATTAATAATAGTTATTGATTTGTTTTTATTAATGAGTTAAGTCTTCCGCATTTCTTTTGTTGATATTGTACTATAATGTTAAAGGTTAGATTGGTTGGTTCGCTCACATAGGAGGGTAAAATGTGGGTGCCAGTCGCGTCCCCGATTTGGGTCGTGACACTTTGTCACCAACATCACAATAATACAATTAGCTGTAGCATGATTATCACAAAACTACATTTCCCTTTGCAGAATTGAGATGAAAAGAGAATCAAGATCATACATCTTTGCCCTTCATGGGACTTTACACTTCATCTCCAAGAACTCACAACAAACATATGAAATAGGGCGATTCATGAAGTATTAACATAGCTAAATTCAAAGTAAGAAAGGGACATGTTAATCACCCTCGACAATTCACCTTAATCAATCCATGAAATTAGATTAGGGGAAAAACATGGGTCAAGGGAAAAATCATAAGAATTCATCAATTTACTGTAAATTCATGCTTAGAAAACATTAATTCATCATAATTCAGTACAAATAACTCACAATATGGTTTTTGAAAGAAGACCCCTGTGAGGACAAAAACCCTTGTTGTGGGTGATTTAGAAATAATTTTTTGAAGGACCTCTTGGGGAAAAGAATCCCAAGAGTGAAATACAGCATACCTTATTGGTGATAGATCTATGAGTTTGGGTTGAAAAACTTTGAGACTTGATCTTCTTCTTGGAACACTATTGGTCTTCAATGGAGTTTTGGAGGAAAAGAGAATTTGGGAGAGAGAGAGTTATTTTTTATTTTGACTTGTGGGATTTCATGTTTGTGTTATGAAGGACCTAAAACTGACCCTAATACATAATATAGTCACCCATTAAATTACTAAAAATACCCCTCAATTAGAAGGGTTCATTTGTGAATTCAAATTACCAAAAATACAACTTTTACTATATTTGGGAAGTAGGTGAACATCGCGGGGCTGATTCCCCAATTTATTTTCGAATTCTAAGCTGAAGCAGTATGGTTATTGTTAGCCCCGAGTTCAATTTTAAATCTCCTCGTGATGACTGCACGTCATGCAACAGCCACCAAAAACCTTACTGTGTGCAGCTGCCTTGGCCTCTTGCTCGCCCATTCTCGGTTCCTCCCCAAGGACCCTTCCGGTGGTAGTTTACTCTCTATACTAGATTCTACCAATTCAAATCCTTTGTTCAAGTTTTTGATTGCATATGATCCTCTGAAACCTTCACCAAACAAAGAGGTTTCAACTAGTTAATTTAACTTGTTGCCGATGTTAAGGATTTTCTTTAATCCTATTGCTCCAATAATTCTCAAACAAGTTATTTATACTTATTTATGTCTAAAATAATCATTACTCAACATATATGTCGCTAGTATAAGTCGTGGAAATTTATTGGTGTGTCAATCACCATACCTTACACTTGAAGAATCCACAAAATCAATTGAAAACATTAATAATTTTACCTTGGAACAGAGAGAGTTTTAGAGAATTGATGTTCCTTAAGAGAGAGTTTTGGAGAACAGAGGTTTCTATAATTTTGGGTTTTTAAAATAATAATGTCCAAAATAGGTTTAAATACTTTTAATATTCCTAAAATATGTTAAAACACTTTAAATAATCTTCCATACAATAATTTTGATTTAAGGTGAATTTTCCAATTCAACCCTACATTTATTGAAATCACACAAGAAAACAGGTACCATAAAATGGCTCCCCATCAAAGGACTGAGGAATAGTTGACGAATCGTTTTGTGCATCCAGGTTTGGTGGATGTGGGGCCCCTTCAACATATGGAGTTACTCCATTGGTTGTAGAAAGGCTTATAGTACGTGGACCTCTTTCATTGGTCACCCCTTTATGGCAAATTTTCTAGTTTTGAGGTACGTCTTGGGGGTTAGTCTTAGGGTCCTCCTGAAGAACTATTAGGGTGGTTCTCGGGGAGACTTAACTATAGGTTTTACCCCTAAGCCCCTCAACTATAACTCGGGACAACAAACAACACCATCAAACCTCATACAAAACAAACATGCACACACATTAGGGTCTAATGTCACTAGTTCATTTTTAGGGTAAATAAATTATCCGCCACTTAGGAAAAATCATCCTCGAATGACACTTCAAACACATTGAGGGGTTTATGACTCAAGTAAAATAATCCAAAAAACCATGCAACATCATAAATAGTGCACAAAATAGGAGGAAAAAACTCAACATAAATAGACTCGAACAATCTTGATGTAATGCTAGAAAGTAGGAACAACATATACAAATTCATTATGCATCAAAACATCACATTTATTATTTTATTGGAGTAACTTACTTCTCCAAATTCCATCATTCTCATAACAATATCGTTAGGTAAAATATGCAATTCATTCAAGAACAAATTTAATAATGTCCAATATTTCAACTCATGAAACATTTGGAAAATTATTATAGATGCATGTCAACATGAGAATTACAGTAATGAAAACTCATTTTTCTCAATGAACAACGACTTAACAAAGACATCCATAAAATAAAGAAGCTTTCTTGGCTCTCTTCCCCTAGACGTATGAGTATAAAATTTCCTACTTGTTGATCACTTTTCTACAACCATAGCACCCAATAATACCAAACAGACACTTCCCAAAATACTTCTTTCCACTATTATGACAATTAGGTTAAGAAAATTTGTACTATCACCTCTCTCTTGATTAGACTTTAAAGGAATTAAATAATCTTTCTTTGGAGCTCTCTTCTTCAACCTAGGTTTACCTTGCTCATCAGTTATACACCTCTTTATATCCTTCTTCTTTATCTTAATTTTGAGTTCCTAAATAGATTGAGCATACAACTATCACGCCTTAGATCCTATTAAGACTGTCAAACAGTCGATGCCCTAAAGTCGCGAGAGAACCAACTTGTAACTTGTGCATACTATGCATATAATAGTAATAATCATGACAAGTTCACATAAGACACAGCGATACGAACAAACATAAGTAACCCCAAAAGTCATATACAAGAATTTGTCATTGAGGCCATAACTCGCTAAGACACAACTAAACCATATACCCACGTCCACAAAGCCTCTATAATATATAAAACCTAAAATAAGTGCGACAGACCCTTTCTTAATTTTAACTATGATACAATGACAAAATTAATTTACCAAGGACTGAACAAAGATTTGAATCAACCTGGAGCTCACAAAAAATAGTTGAGTGTCGTGTGCTCCTACTGAGAAGGTCTACTAGCTAGAGTACCCCTGCCTTCATCATGAAATAAAGTGTCCCCTATGATGGATGTCAATACAAAAAATTGTACTCAATATGAAAGTCAATAACATATGTAATACGAGGGCTCAAATGAAATCAAGTCAACATATGAGTGCATAGGTCAGGAGAAAGACCACCTTTGCTTACTCTAGTGAGCTCGTGTAAGTTACTCTTTTATTTACTTTTTTGTACATTATAATCTTTGTAGGGAATGTACTACAATTGATGTTTTGATCAGTGGTAGAATTGGATGACCCCTGCTACGAATTTTAACCCTTGGGATGTGATCTTCATAATTACACAAATTGGGATCGGCTGATTCTAGGATTTCCCCCTGACCTTCCAAACTTATATACTAATAATAATCATCCCATGATATACTTTCTCCCCTGAGAGGCCACCCTTATGTACCAATTGGGATCGACAAATGGTAAGCATTTTCCCCTAGGCTACTCTAACACCTCAAAAAATGACTTAGGGATACTAGGTCCTGATGTCTCTGATATAAGGTCTTGAAGTCCTAATATGGTTTAAAATTATGTTTGAGGCAGTGTCTCAATATTTTGGTGAAGTTTGATGCCAAACGTCAAGGGACGACCAAGACGTTCGACGACTAGCCACCTCTTTAACTATGTGTTTTCATGTGCTTATTAGTGAGTAATGAGTTTATGAGGTCCTTATATGATTGATAGTAGTGTTTAAAGTCATAATGTTTATTTAGGTAATGTTTGGAGGTCAAATGCCCAAGAACGTCTGGTGACGTTCGAAAGATTGCCATTTGACGTCCTTGTGAGATTTGATGTTTTTATGCATGTTGTGTGGATTTCTTGATGTTGAACTTGGTTGGAAATATTCCTAATAACTTAACGTACATGTTTATAGGTTTACCATCTAGGTACGAATCCACCTAGGACCTATAAGGTGCCCTAGAAATATGACCCCAACTTGAAGCTCAACATTGCCAGGCATTGGCAATGTACTACCCCTAACGACGGCCAATCGACCAGACGACGGACCATCGATGGGTGGTGTCGATGAATCCATGTATTCTGTAGGTTGAGGATCTGTAGAATCAACCAACGAAACCCATCAATGGGGCATGGTATCACCCGCGGACCATCGATGCTAGGGCGTCAATGTTGCTGAAAAATCTTCGAGCTTGCTATTATAATTGTTTTTTTTTGGGAAATCCACCCCAAGTATTATTTTTAGTGCTTATGAGTATTTTTAGAGTATATAAGTCATAAAACACTCATTTAAATGGTACTACCTAAATCAAAACCCATTCCCTACCAAAGTTTGTCCAAAAACCTCGATGAGATCTCAAGCGGATGATGGAGCCTGGCGATGGATCTTCAATGGAGTTTCTTATTCATATATCATTGGTTTATTTTAATAGGGTGTGGGAGTTCGTAATCTAATTCTTGAAATCACCTTAGAGTCAATTTTAAAGATTATTTTCAGATATTTGAAAAAGTCCAATTTCTACTCTAAGTCTTGGGTTCTTGCATGAAACATTTACAAGACATAATATATGATATTATTGATGTTTTCTTATGAAATTCTCCATAAACCCTTGACCTTCTCAAATCTCCAAGTTTGACCAAAATATGAGTTATGTGATCATGTTTTGATATCAATGAGTTCGTGTGTAGATTGTTATGAGCTATTGATTTATGTGTAGATTATGACTGTTTGATATTTAGGCTATTTCAATTTTAGCAATTGAATATTTTATATTCTTATATCCATTGAATATTAATCTTATTCAATTGATATTGACTTAATGCTTATGAATTCTAGTATAGTTTTCAATGGGCTATTAAATAATCTAAGAAATGTATTCACTTGATGTCTAAGTGGTCTTGTATTGATAAAACTATATTGAATTGACCTAGATTCATTGAGTGTTATCATTTTTTTATTGAATTGTTGTTCATGGCCATGTGTAAGGGCCTATTTGTATTGAATTGGATGATTTAGCATTGGTTCAAAGTGGTGAGATTGAATGGGTGGTACGCTTCCATAACTCTCTAAGTATTATGTATAGACTTTGCATTACAATAATGCTTGGTATTGTCCACCTATGGTGGTGGTGCTACATACATGACTTGGAAAGTATGTGGCCTTCTTGGTGTTACTTTCTGTATTATGATGATCATGTCCTTGTCGGCACTTCTTGAAGTATGTGTTCTATGGATGTTAGCTATATCAACATATTAATCTACGTGCGATTAAGTGAAAGTATGTGTTCTATATATGTTAGGTGATCATGTTATACTATGACTATGCATTATTTGTGTAGTCATGGAGTTAATCCATGATAATTCCTAATTGACTATATAAGTCTATTATGGTTATATTAATGATGTTATCGTAATGTATAGGATGACACAAGGATGAGAAAAATCAGTCCTAAGTGCTTCAAAGAATGATATGATATATGGAATAAAGTAAAGAATGTTGTGTATTGTTTTTGTAAACTTGTGTCCCTTACTTGATACATATATGAATGATACGTTAATATGAAATATCTTTACTAGGTAGGCTCAGTGCACAATTTTCATGTATGAGTGAATGATATGTAATGCATTAAATGATTATAAGGAGGTCATATAAGTGGATCCTTAAACCTATTGGTAAGTTTATGAACTTTGAAGTCGAGAAATGTAATGGTATCCTTCATGTAAATGTTGATGGACTTAGGGTTGATTGGCTAGAACGACATCATATCATCTTTTGTAAATTCATGCTAAGCTATCTATGTTGCTATTGTAAGGTAGCCTTAGTGGACCTCTTTGGTAGGGTGAATGTGATTGGGTTATGAACTAGATATAGGACCTTTTCATGTGATCCTTTAATGTCAATTACTCTATGATAACAATGGCTAGCATGAGTGAGTGTGTTATGCGAAGTCGATTTGAGGGGTGGAAGCGGATCTTTAGAGAAAAGAATGAAGAGAAGAGTTGATTGGAAGTAGCATGTTTATTACTAAGGGAGAAGCCCTCTATTTATACAACAATTTACAAACTTGGCCAGTAAAAAAATGGCCGACATACTTTACACTTGGCCTTATATTATTTGGCCGACACAAAACGACAAAATATTTTTTATAATAATGGCCTTTTACTTTATTTATGGCCGACACTACTTTTTACATATTGCCACCTTATCTTTGGCCGACACAAAGGGACCAAATACTTTAATAATGGCCTTTATTCATGGCCGACACACTATTCACAACCTTTAGCAATTTGAGGGGTGGAAGTGGATCTTTAGAGAAAAGAATGAAGAGAAGAGTTGATTGGAAGTAGCCTGTTTATTACTGAGGGAGAAGCCCTCTATTTATACAACAATTTTACAAACTTGGCCAATATAAAATGGCCGACATACTTTACACATGGCCTTATATTATTTGGCCGACACAAAACGACAAAATATTTTTATAATAATGGCCTTTTACTTTATGTATGGCCGACACTACTTATTACATATGGCCACCTTATCTTTGGCCGACACAAAGCGACAAAATACTTTAATAATGGCCTTTATTAATGGCCGACACACTATTCACAACCTTTTTTTTTTTGGTAGCCTAAAATATAACTGAGGGGTTTATGATGTTATCTTTACACATATCTTTATTAGATTTGAATATCTGGTATGACATTATCTTCTCCTTGACATTTTGAACATATATGGTCGGGGTATTTTTGTCCAATAATTTTGCAATATCTGGTCAATAGTTCTTCCGAAATAAACCCTTTCCTTAATGCTCTTGTTGTTGGTTTTTGCTCTGGCTTGAGTAAACTAAGTATCCATTGGCGTATCTCCTCCATATCTCGTTCTCTGATTTCTTTAGAATTTGAATATATCATAACTTGCTCTCGTACATAATAGCTCCATACTGAATTTCCATTTAAATAATTGTTAGTTAGTTCATTTTGGATAGTTGCTATTCCTATAACTCTTTTGTTGGCGTAGAATTCTGGTATCTCAATCTTTTGTATTTCTTGCTGTATTCCGATATCTTCCGGAATTATCATATCTCTTGTCAAACCAATCTTTATTACTTATATAATTGGTTTTATCTCATCAAATTATATCTCTGCTGGTGCTGAATAAAACTTTATATAAAGTAATGTTCCTTTAGTAATTCTTTTATAGTTCATAAAGGCTTTGTATAGCTCTGGTATGGTAGGTATTTCATCTCCTGTTTGGGTATTAACTGTACTAAGTAATCCATAACTATAACATGTTGTTACTAGATTTGCATTGGTGCCTGGTTGTGCTATTAACTTATTATATCCTTGTAGCTTTTGGGTTATAAAATAAGTATTTGGTCTTCGGTAGTTGGAGATCTAGGTGTTGAGTTTAAATAATTTTGGATTTTATAAAGGTTTTCAATATATGAGCGGGTTATGTGGTTGTAGGCTTTTTTTATCTTGGCTTAAACTTTTTGAGTAAGTAGTTATTTGTGGTGGTATAAATAATGAGTCTTTTTAGTTCATTGGAATAAATGATTTATCGAAGATTTTGTTCATATTTGAATTTGTATATCTTATTCCACTGACTCCTTTTGTTGTAGATGTGCTGGCTGTAGCTGCATTTAAACAAACATTGTCATGGGTTTTATGGAGTTTCCCAGCGTCTCCTTGTAGCTCTGGAATTTTTCTGTCTTCCGATCGACATAGCTCCGCATTTTTATAGTCATGCTGCTGACTTATATTTTTCATCTTTTGTAACTCTTTATGATGTAATAACTTATATATATTAACAACAAAAAACAAGGTCACAGCAAGAAATAAAATTGAAAAAATAATGATAGAAAATCCTTTTGGAAAAATAATTACTGTAATAGACAATAATGACTATAGCTATAAAGAAATTGACAAAGAAGAAGATTTAGAAATTGTAAAAGAAAGATTAAGCACTTCAAGCGTACCAAATACCTTAACAAGAGCTACCTCATCGAGAATGAGTACATCTAGAAGAAATTATAAAATCCCACAAAACCTATTAAAAGAAATAACGCCATACCATTATTTTATAACAGGAATAATAGATCAAAGAAAATATAAAATTTTGATAAATACAGGACAAGAAGAAAATTACATAACAAGAGAATTAATACTAGAAGAAGAAATTATAAAAACATGACACATATGCCCTGGATTACCTAGTGAGATAGTAAACACAAATAAAGAAACGACAGAAAAAGAAATAATTATAGGAGGAATACCCTTAGTAATACCATTTAAAATATACCAAGGAAACCATAATATTACATTAGGTATAAAATGGTTAGAAAAAGTTAAACCGTACAACATAGGAAATGAACAATTAACAATAATTTGTCAAAATAAGAAAATAATTATAAAAAGAACAAAATCATTAATGAAAATATTTAAACTTGCAAAAATAATTGTACAAGGATATCCCAACAGATATTATACCCCTATGATAGATACAGGAGCAGAAGCGAATATATGTAAATATAATTGTTTACCAGAAGATAAATGGGAAAAATTAAAAACACCTACTGTAGTAATAGGATTTAATAATGAAGGAAGTATGATTAAATATAAAGCAAAAAATATAAAAATACAAATATGGGATAAAATATTAACAAAAGAAGAAATGTACAATTTTGAATTTACAACAAAAGATATGTTATTAGGAATGCCATTTTTAGATAGATTTTATCCACATATAATAACAAAAACACATCGATGGTTACTACACCATGCGGAAACAGATAGGAGCAAAAAGAGTAAATAATAAACAACGAAAACCTATGGAATTGATAAACGGAAAAATTATAATGAATAAAGAAGAATTCGTTGTAGACGAAAAGACATATGAAAATCAAGACGGAATGATAATAAAAATAATGTTTTCAAATTTAGGAAGAAGATATAAGAAAATAGGAAATAACCTATATTTACTGTTAGAAAAAGAAACAGCAAAATTAGAAGATAGTTTAACAGCTATGATAAGAATAACAAAAGAAAATGAAGGAATAGATAAATCAAAAGAAATTGAAAAAATAAAAATACAAGCAAAACAAGAAGTACAACATTTAGATGAAATAAAAAATACAAGAATAAGTGAATTAGAAAAAGAATTAGCTAGATTAAAATTATTGTATGAAACTAAACAAAAAGAGAAACAGGTAGAAAAAGACAAAGAGCTAAAATTAACTAATGAAATAAAAGAGATGGAACCAAAACTAAATGAAGATCTTGAAGTAAATGAAATAAATGAAAATGAATCAGATACAATAAATGATAAAAAATCAGAAATAAGCGATATAAGTGAAACATACACAGAAATTCTAGAACAGGTAAATAAATCGAAAAAATTGGAAATAAACATAGGAAATGTGAATAGACCTTGTACGTCAAGAGTTAAAACTCCAGACAATAGTCCCAGAAATAGTCCTAGAACTAGTCCTTGGTGGACACCACCAACTTATTATACAAGAAATTATGAACAATCAGATAGAACAGACACAATATGGAATAATAGATTAAATAAAAATTGGACACAAAAACCAATAACTGAACAATATAATTTCTTAGATATAGATTGTGTTACAGTCATAAATAAAGCAATATTACTATGGATAGGAAATATATCTAAGCAACTAATAGACAACAAAATAAAAACAACAGAAACACCAAGGTATATAGAAAGAACGTTTGTAGGAACAACAAGATTATGGATAGAAAATCTACCCTCAGAAAATTTAGAAGTACTTAGAAGTGAAAAGAAAATGTATGGATCTCCATCAGCAACAAATATAGATATACTAGACAAATATAAATCAGCAATAAGAAATGAATTTGGAGGTATGACCACAGATATAAGAGAACAAAACAGAGTAAAAATAATAAATAGGCAACTTATGACAAAATTAGCTATATGTAAGTCATCATGAGATTCTTTTAACCATTGAAAGGTAGCATTATGAGGACCTCTTATGGACTTGTTAGGGAACCCTTTTATGTGAACCTTTTGTGTAAATTACTCTATGAGAAAGAAGGATATCACCGAGTAAATATGGTAATGGAAGTAGTTCTATTTAAGAATGAGACTATATTACAAAGCATGCCCTTCATAATCCTTAACCATGTACCTAAATGGGATGTGTCTAAGTTATACCATTCGCAAGTAGAATACCCTCATCGAAGTAGGTTAGAACTCTTGTTTCCATTTCTAGCTATCATGGTCTATATCTATTATTGCCTATTCTCATCATATGGAATATCATTTAGCAATTAAGAAGTTCTATAATTTTTATATTATGATATGGGATGCTAACTATATATTGCACATTAGACTTTGAAGGTGTTCTTGGATCTTCCTTTGTCTTGTCTAAGACAATTACTTGAATGTCCATTATGTTATGTATGAGTCTCTTAATGAACTAATTAAGTAATGACTTATGTCATAAATTATATAAATGGAATAAGTACTTATCTAGGGTAGTTAAGGGTTTTCTAGTAATGGTGTTAAGGGGGCATAGGAATGGTCACTTCGTATCGTATGCAATTGATTCTTTAGAATGACTCTAGTTAGGGATGATATTGATTATGTTGACATGATTCAATATTACGAATTCTTAAGTAGTATTTAGTTAATCTTGAAATTTAAATCATGGAAGTTATCTTTTTTATGTACATAAGTAAGTCTTTTGGTAGTCTTTGACTAGGAAATGTCATATTATTTATATGTTGATACATTTATTGTCTTGAAGTGTGTATGTGACTTATTATAAGTGTTCTTATGGGTCATTTATGTGTGATTAAGAAGGTTGTATGAGCGGTCTCTCTTTGTGTTGATTAATTGGATCTTAGGATAAATTTTAGTGAGGAGACTACATGCTAATAGGTGTTAAATTTGAAAAGGAAGAACATCACTGTAACAGTGAAAAACTTACTGTGCAGGGAAATAGGTTCACTGTAAAGTGACTCAAAAATTATGATATTCGCTTAAATGTTATCTTATGTGTTTTTGAGTTGTTAAATGTTGTTCTTAAAATTATAATATGATTTTTAAATGAAAATATGCATATTTATAATAAATGTCCGTTTTTATGATTTTTATGCATTATGCCATACTAAGTTGTCACGACCCAAAACCGAGCCGCGACTGGCACCCACATTTACCCTCCTATGTGAGCGAACCAACCAATCTAACCCTTATCATTTCAATATAATATCAACAGAAAATAATGCGGAAGACTTAAACTCATTAATAAAAACCAAATCAAAATCTATTATTTCCCCAAAATCTGGAAGTCATCATCACAAGAACATCTATGATCAATTTACTAAACTAAAAATGTCTAAGAAGCTAAAAATACATAAAAGCTAGTCCATGCCGGAAGTTCAAGGCATCAAGACTTGAAGAAGAAGATCCAGTCCAAGCTAGACGCATTAGCTCACCCTGAATTTCCGATGTAGTGAAGACTGGCTAGAATTACTGCTGAGTTGAAGATGACGGAACGTTTGTTGCATTCCACAAATTACAAAGAAAGAAACAAACAAGTAGGGGTCAGTACAAAACACGGGTACTAAGTAAGTATCATCGGCCAACTCAAAATAGAAAACAGTATATATTAGTTAATATCATAAATCAACTATAATACTCAACATGTAGCAACGACAAGTACTAAAATCATCAATAAGTACTAACAAGTTCATCCATGAGGACTCAAGCCTCAATATCATACTCATTTGGGAATTAGATTCATTAGATTGAATTGATTAACATATTTCAAGATTCATTATCTTTATTCCCCTCGTGTCGGTACGTGACACTCCGATCCTCATATAATATCCTGGTACCGGAACGTGGCACCCGATCCATATACTATCCTGGTGTCGGAACGTGACACTCCGATCCTCATTCTATCATAGTACCGGAACGTGGCACCCGATCCATATACTATCCTGGTGTCGGAACGTGACACTCCGATCCTCATTCTATCCTTGTACCAGAACGTGGCACCCGATCCTCTATTTCTATCCTGGTACCGGAACGTGGCACCCGATCCCCTAATTCATCAAGCCTTCTTTATACCAAGGCATCATCATTAACAAGTGAATTAGGGTTTCTTTTCAAGATTTGGGATTCAATAGCTTCATCATGCTTATTTATTCACAATTTCATAATCATATTCATGCAAGCATACAATTAAGCATATAAAAGGGTTTACAATATTACTAACACATATCATTCGCTATAAAGAGTTTACTACGAATAGTGTGAAAACCATAACCTACCTGCCACCGAAGACTAGTGATCAAGCAAGAAATTCCCAAGCTTTGTTCTTCTTCTTCCTCGTTCGACTCTCTCTCTCTCTCTCTCTTTCTCTTTCTCTTTTCTTATTCAAACCCTCTTTCTTTTACCCTAATTAGTATATAATTAAGTTTGAAAGATGGCATTAATAACCCACTAATTAGCTTAAGGTTACCTCTTTTAACACCCAAGTAATTATACTTATTAATATAAACCCTCTAACTTTATAATTAAAGAAGGAATAGTCCAAAACGTCCCTTAAAACGTGTAAAGAAATCCGACTCCAACTGGGATTACGCAACCTGCGACGGCCCGTCGTGCCTGCGACGGTCCGTCCTACAGGTCGTCGCAAGGGTCAGATACTTAATTTCCACTGAAGAATCTGTGACGGTCTGTCACACCTGTGACGGTCCGTCCTGCCATTCCGTCACGAAGTTCAGAGAGTTGATTTTCAGTACCCAATTTCAGAATTTCTAAGTATATTGAAACAAGACCCTACGACGGTCCGTCGTGCCCATGACGGTCCGTCGTGGGGTCCGTTGCCTCAGCCAATTTTCCAGAAATAAAATATGCTGCTCAAAACGACTAAACAGGTCGTTACAATAGATACCAATTTACCCATCGTTCGTCCTCGAACTATCACAAGAAGAAAAACAAGGGCGGGAAGGAGTACCTGAATCTTTAAACAGATGTGGGTATCTTTCTTGCATTCTTCCATTTCACCTTGATGGATGCAATCTCCCTTGACGACAACTTGCGAACTTCTCTATCTAAAATAGCAACAGGCTCCTCCTCATAAGACAAATTCTCATCAAGCAAAACTGAATCCCAACGGATAATGTAGTTTCCATCCCCATGGTATCTTTTCAACATCGACACATGGAATACCGGATGTACTCCGGACAGCCCTGTAGGTAAGGCTAACTCATAAGCCACCTCCCCTACTCGCTTATGTACTTCAAATGACCCAATGTACCTCGGACTTAGCTTACCTCTTTTACCAAACCGCATCACCCCTTTCATTGGCGAAACTTTCAACAAGACTTGTTCACCCTCCATGAACTCTAAGTCTCTAACCTTTCGATCTTCATATTCTTTTTGTCTACTTTGCGCCGCTAGAAGCTTTTCTTGAATAGATTTCACTTTCTCTATCGAATCCCTCAAAAGGTTAGTACCCCAAGGTCTAACCTCAAATGCATCAAACCACCCAATGGGAGACCTACATCTCCTACCATACAATGCTTCAAATGGGGCCATATCAATGCTTGAGTGATAGCTATTATTGTATGAAAATTCGGCTAAGGTTAAGAAGTTATCCCAATGACCACCAAATTCTATCACACAAGCACGAAGCATATCCTCCAACACTTGAATCGTTCTCTCAGACTGACCATCGGTCTGGGGATGGAACGCAGTACTAAGGTCCAACCTAGTACCCAATTCCGCATGCAATGTTTTGAAAAACTTAGAAGTAAACTGCGTACCTCTATCTGATATGATGGAGAGTGGAACCCCATGCAACCGAACAATTTCTGGGATATAAATTTTTGCTAACTTCTCTGCATTGTAAGTCACCTTGACCGAAATGAAATGAGAAGACTTAGTTAACCTATCAACAATTACCCAAATCGAGTCATACTTACCCATTGTCTTTGGAAGACTAACCACGAAGTCCATTGCGATTCTCTCCCACTTCCATTCAGGAATGGGCATTCTCTGAAGTGTTCCTCCGGGCCTCTGATGTGCATACTTTACTTGTTGACAGTTTGGACATTTGGCAATAAAGTCAACAATATCACGCTTCATTCTGCTCCACCAAAAGTTTTGCTTTAGATTGCGGTGCATCTTGGTTGCACCCGGATGTATCGAATACCTTGAACTATGAGCCTCTTTCAAAATAGTGTTGATCAAATCATCGATGCGGGGTACACATACCCTTCCCTTAATCCTCAAAACACCTTCCTCATTGATTGTTGCTTCTTTAGCCTCTCCTTGCAACACTTTATCTCGGATTCGACTTAGTTTCTCATCATCAAACTGCTTCCCCTTAATCTTGTCAAGGAAGGAAGATCTTGCTTCCACACAAGCTAGAAATCCTCCCTTCTCATTTACTTCTAACCTCATAAGGTCATTAGCAAAAATCCGCACTTCTCTAGCCAATGGGCGTCTAGAAGCTTGCAAATGAGGTAGACTTCCCATGCTTCCCGCCTTTCTACTCAAAGCATCTGCCACAACATTCGCCTTCCCCGGATGATACAAGATAGAGATATCGTAGTCCTTCAGTAGTTCCATCCATCTCCTTTGTCTCAAGTTCAAATCTTTCAGAGTAAAGACATATTGTAGGCTACGATGATCCATATAGACTTCACACTTAACCCCATATAAATAGTGCCTCCATTGCTTTAATGCAAATACTACCACGGCCAATTCCAAGTCATGAGTTGGATAGTTACGTTCATGCACTTTTAATTGTCTGGAAGCTAAGCAATCACATTCTTTTCTTGCATTAGCACTGCACCCAAACCCGAATAGGATGCATCACAATAGACAATGAAATTCTTGCCTTCCACTGGCAAGGTAAGGATAGGCGCGGTCGTCAACATGGTCTTGAGTTTCTGAAAGCTTTCTTCGCACTCATCCGACCATTCAAATGGAACATTCTGCTTAGTCAAGTTCATCAATTGGGAAGCAATAGAAGAGAATCCCTTGACAAATCGGCGGTAGTAGCTAGCTAACCCAACAAAGCTCCTTATTTCGGACACATTAGTGGGCCTTACCCAATTCTTCACTGTCTCAATTTTAGAAGGATCTACCATCACTCCATCCTTAGAAACCACGTGCCCCAACATCTAGCCAAAACTCACACTTAGAGAACTTGGCATAAAGCTTTTTCTCCCTCAACATGTCCAATACAATTCTCAAATGCTCCTCATGTTCCTTCTTGCTTTTAGAGTATATCACTATATCATCAATAAACACGATCACAAAGAGATCCAAATATGGCTTTAAAATCCCATTCATCAAGCTCATGAAAGCAGCGGGGGCATTTGTAAGACCAAAAGACATCACTACGAATTCATAATGCCCATACCTAGTTTGGAAAGCAGTCTTTGGCACATCCGCTGCCCGTATTTTCAATTGATGATAACCGGATCTCAAGTCGATCTTCGAGAAGACACAAGCACCTTGTAGTTGATCGAATAAGTCATCAATGCGAGGAAGAGGATACTTGTTCTTAATCGTTACCTTGTTCAACTGCCGGTAGTCTATGCACATCCGAAAACTCCCATCCTTCTTCTTCACAAACAAAACCGGAGCACCCCAAGGAGATGCACTTGGTCTAATGAAGCCTTTCCTCAACAACTCTTGAAGTTGAGCCTTTAGTTCTCTTAACTCCTCGGGAGCCATTCTTTAAGGGGGTATAGAAATAGGGCGAGTACCCGGTTCAAGATCAATACAGAAGTCAATATCCCTATCCGGTGGCATACCAGGAAGATCTGCAGGGAACACATCCAAAAACTCGCGGACTACCGAAACCGACTCAATCGAAGGTACTTGGGTAGTGTCATCCTTGAGATGTGCCAAGAAAGCTAAACACCCCTTACTAACCATTTTCTTAGCACGAAGAAAGGAGATGATACGCACCGGATTGGAAGTGTAGTCACCCTCCCACACTAACGGATCTGTCCCAGGCTTGGCTAACGTCACCGTTTTAGCATTACAATCCAAGATCGCAAATTGCGGAAAAAGCCAAGTCATACCCAGAATTACATCAAAATCAACCATTTCTAAGATGACCAAATCTACATAAGTGTTGCTCCCCACAAAGTTCACCAAACAAGACCTATATACCTTTTCAACTACCACAGACTCTCCCACCGGAGTAGAAACACGAATGGGCATATCAAGTAATTTACAATGCAAATTTAGATCATTAGCAAATGAGGAAGATACATAAGAAAATGTGGATCCAGGGTCAAACAATACAGAAGCCATGCAATCACAAACCAAAAGCTTACCTGTGATGACAACATCAGACGCCTCCGCTTCAGACCGCCCAGGGAAAGCGTAACAATGGGCCCTATCGTTTGTCTGTCCATTGCCCCTACCATGTGGTGATGTAGTGGCTCCAGTTTTCCCATAACCTCGGCCGTTTTGGTGACCACCATTACCTCGACCACTACGTCCTCCAGAATGACGGCCTCTTCCATAACCACCTCTACCTCTAGCTATTGGGGGCCGATAACTCTGTTTTGGACAATATCTCTTAATATGTCCAATCTCCCCACATCCATAGCACTCTCGGGGTTCATGCATAGGTCTCTCAGAGAAGTGTTGGCCGGTCTGAGGTGGACCCCCAACTACAGTCTGTAGTGAAGACTGAATGGGTCGAACTGAGTAACCTCTGGAACACTGTCCTCTAGAGTAGGAACCACTAAACTCACCTCCCTTTCAAAACCTTTTTGATGTCGATGTCGAGGTGAAGTCATCGGGCGTCACTCCTTCCACCTCTATCACGAAGTCTACAACTTCTTGGAAGGATTTTGCCGTAGCCGCTACCTGTAAGGCCGAAATCCGCAACTCTGACCTCAACCCCTTCACAAACCGGCGAATCCACTCTTGTGGACTGAAAGAAAGTTGTGTGGCATATCTGTATAGTGCGCGAAACCTAGCCTCATATGCATTGACCGACATCCTACCTTGATCTAGGCTCAAGAACTCATCCCTCTTCCTATCCCTCAAAGTCCGTGGGATATACTTCTCCATAAACAAGCTAGAGAATGAGGCCCAAGTCATAGGTGTTGCCTCTGTCGGTTGACACTCAACATGTGATCGCCACCACATTTTAGCGTTGCCTTGAAACTGATAACTCACGAACTCAACACCAAACCATTCTACTATACCCATTTTGTGTAGTAGCTCATGACAGTCTACCAGAAAATCGTATGAATCCTCAGATTCAGCACCTTTGAAGACTGGAGGTTTCAATTTCAAGAACTTACTGAAAATCTCATGCTGATCATTTGTCATTATGGGCCCCGTAATCAAACGAGGAAACGTGCCTACCTCCAATGAGGCATCCATGCGGGGAGCCCCAACAGTGGCATGTCGTACCTCTGGAACCTGAGGTGCTGGTGTAGAAACCACTGGAGGTGCCTGACCGTGATCAGATAACCCGCTAAGATAAGCAAGAACCTGATTGATCATCTTTGGGGTAGGTTGGGGTGGCAATTCCTCATTCTGCTCTTGTTCAGATTCCCCTTCCTCACCCTCTCTTACTACCTCCTCAGTCGGTGGAGGAGTCACTGCCCTAGCATCAGATGGACTAGGTTCTCGTCCTGTTCCTCTAGAGGACGTCCTCCCACGACCTCTACCACGGCCTCTTGCCATTGTTCTTCCTCGAGCCACAGCCCCAGTGGCTGGCTCAGATGTGTCTTGTCTGGCCGGTGTTGGTGTTGGCGTAGTCGTTGCTCTAGTTCTAACCATCTGCGAAAGAGAGTGAAGATGGTCAGACTCCAATTTGTATCACCTAGATACCAATTGGATTCAAGTAATAGCACGAAAGAAAGAAAGAAAGAAAGGAATTTTCCTAAAGTCTTATAGCCTCTCAAAGAAAAGTAAAGGCGTCCCCCTACCGTTCCTTAAGACTCTACTAGACTCGTTCTTGTGTGATGAGACCAACGAACCTAATGCTCTGATACCAAGTTTGTCACGACCCAAAACCGAGCCGCGACTGGCACCCACATTTACCCTCCTATGTGAGCGAACCAACCAATCTAACCCTTATCATTTCAATATAATATCAACAGAAAATAATGCGGAAGACTTAAACTCATTAATAAAAACCAAATCAACATCTATTATTTCCTCAAAATCTGGAAGTCATCATCACAAGAACATCTATGATCAATTTACTAAACTAAAAATGTCTAAGAAGCTAAAAATACTTAAAAGCTAGTCCATGCCGGAAGTTCAAGGCATCAAGACTTGAAGAAGAAGATCCAGTCCAAGCTAGACGCATTAGCTCACCCTGAATTTCCGATGTAGTGAAGACTGGCTAGAATTACTGCTGAGTTGAAGATGACGGAACGTTTGCTGCATTCCACAAATTACAAATAAAGAAACAAACAAGTAGGGGTCAGTACAAAACACAGGTACTGAGTAAGTATCATCGGCCAACTCAAAATAGAAAACAGTATATATCATTAATATCATAAATCAACTATAATACTCAACATGTAGCAACAACAAGTACTAAAATCATCAATAAGTACTAACAAGTTCATCCATGAGGTCTCAAGCCTCAATATCATACTCATTTGGGAATTAGATTCATTAGATTGAATTCGTTAACATATTTCAAGATTCATTATCTTTATTCCCCTCGTGTCGGTACGTGACACTCCAATCCGCATATAATATCCTGGTACCGGAACGTGGCACCCGATCCATCTACTATCCTGGTGTCGGAACGTCACACTCCGATCCTCATTCTATCCTGGTACCGGAATGTGGCACCTGATTCATATACTATCCTGGTGTCGGAACGTGACACTCCGATCCTCATTCTATCCTGGTACCGAAACGTGGCACCCGATCCTCTATTTCTATCCTGGTACCGGAACGTGGCACCCGATCCCCTAATTCATCAAGCCTTCTTTATACCAAGGCATCATCATTAACAAGTGAATTAGGGTTTCTTTTCAAGTTTTGGGATTCAATAGCTTCATCATGCTTATTTATTCACAATTTCATAATCATATTCATGCAAACATACAATTAAGCATATAGAAGGGTTTACAATATTACTAACACATATCATTCGCTATTAAGAGTTTACTACGAATAGTGTGAAAACCATAACCTACCTCCATCAAAGACTAGTGATCAAGCAAGAAATTCCCAAGCTTTGTTCTTCTTCTTCCTCGTTCGACTCTCTCTCTCTCTTTCTCTTTCTCTGTTCTTATTCAAACCCTCTTTCTTTTACCCTAATTAGTATATAATTAAGTTTTAAAGATGGCATTAATAACCCACTAATTAACTTAAGGTTACCTCTTTTAACCCCCAAGTAATTAGACTTATTAATATAAACCCTCTAACTTTATAATTAAAGAAGGAATAGTCCAAAATGTCCCTTAAAACGTGTAAAGAAATCCGACTCCAACTGGGATTACGCAACCTGCGACGGCCCGTCGTGCCTGCGACGGTCCGTCCTGCAGGTCGTCGCAAGGGTCAGAGACTCAATTTCCACTGAAGAATCTGTGACGGTCCGTCACACCTGTGACGGTCCGTCCTGCCATTCCGTCACGAAGTTCAGAGAGTCGATTTTCAGTACCCAATTTCAGAATTTCTAAGTATATTGAAAGGAGACCCTACGACGGTCCGTCGTGCCCATGACGGTCCGTCGTGGGGTCCGTTGCCTCAGCCAATTTTCCAGAAATAAAATCTGCTGCGCAAAACGACTAAACTGGTCGTTACATAAGTACATATGGTTGTACTCATTCATGCTTTTATCTATATCTATAGTTGTTTGTAGGTGAGGAGAATTTTGAAAGGAAGACTTGGAACATACAATCTTTCAAGAGAAGTCGAAGTATGTCCTCATTTGATCCGAGGGCATATATGTCATTTATGTTTTCTTTTAAAGTATTGTAATAGACTAAGTATTTCTATATTTTTAAGTATGGGTTGTGTCCGAGGTATTCTCGTGTCTTATGTTTGATAATATTGAGACTTAGTATTTCCTATGACTTTATACGAAAAGTATTTTTAAAGACAACAAAATGTTTTGGGAAAAGTTGTAATTCCGCACTACTTTTCACTATGTTTATGTGATGAATGATATGTAAGGGCTTGTACAAGGCCTCATAGATGTCATGTAAGCCGGTCACAATACGAGATTTCTCCAAACTTCTAAGTTGTGGTTTCAGGGTGTGACAACATACTCATACCTTCATAAGACATCTATGTGTATATGCATCATAACATCACCTTACTTAATATTCAATGCATTTAATGGCATGATCACAAGTCACATATACAGTTTCATCAACACTAATTAAACTCCGCTACCATAAGTTTACCATACCACACAAGATCAAGTCAAGAAGACTACAACCAAATTGTTCTAATTACCTTTCAACAAAACCATGAACAAATTATCTCAATTCTACAACAATTAGTCATAATTAGGCAAAATTGGCAATCGATAATCAAAATACAACATAGTACTGACAAAGTTCTAACTATATCCAATCACATTCATCATGAAAACTTCATATCCCAAAATTATAGGATTAGAATGTACATGAGTCCATGGAGTTTTTTAATGATAAATTCATCATCTGACATTGAATACAACATAATGAATCTATTAAAACTTTTTGATGCAAGGACCCGTGCTTAGAATTTGAAATAGAAGATTTTATGTTTTTAAGATTTTAAAACGTTTTGAAAAACATTTGGATTGGCTCCTTCAAATAGGGAAGAACCAAGGATTAAGTACAACACCTTATTATAACAAAATATACGAAACTTTATTAAGAAACCATTGAAATCTTCAATCAGAGAGAGGTTTTGATTTTTAAAATTGAAGTCTGTTTTAGGTTTTAGGTGTATAACTAACTAATTCAATATGATGAAACACCTAAAATAAATTATAATAACTTTATTATTATGTGGGTGACTCAACCAATTAACCCCTAAGTTGGACGAAACTTGATAGAATTTGTAGGTGCCGAACAAAGGTCACCATCTACTAGGCATTGTTTAGAATACGGAGCGTTTTGCAGGGCGTTATTTTTCTAAGAGACCCTCCTTTGGGGTTTAATCTCCCAAAACCAAAAGTGTAGCCACGTCCTTTTTTTACAAAACATCGTTTGACCTATGGGGGTCAATTGTGAATGTTTTGGGCAGCTTTATTTCAAACATTTGGGTCCTCCCCAAGGAACGTTAGGGTTGTCCTTTGGTACTCATACCCAGAATTTTCAACCCTAAACATGATTATATAGATTCTAATGTTCATTCAAATCTTTTTAAACTTCAAACGACACATTAAAGTAGGTAAAACAAACAAGTACACACTAGCATACTGAGCGAGTTTTCGATCATCTTGGTCGTCCTTTAACGATCAATCTGAAAACTCTTTAAAACTGACTTATAAATCTATTATTAATTATATTAACATTTTATGAAATCATAAAACCAATGTGAAGTTCTAATTTATCCTAGTTCATTTTGAGGGTTTTTACATTTTCCCACTATTAGAAAAACATTCCTCCTTGAATTACTAAAACATCTTTAAGGACTCAAAGGCTCAACTAGAATCTTAAAACATACATAATAATGGATAATAAATTCATATTCAATGTACAAAACATACAAGGAATCACAACTCCACATCATCATACAATCAAGGAAAAAATAACAATTTGGAACTATTTCCACAATTTGTAGTGCTTACATACTTCATCATTTTCATTGAGGAGGAACTACAATCATTAACCATATATATTCTTATCATTTGAATATAAGGCTCATAATTCAATTAATTTCAAGTCACACATAGGAATAATCAACATAACCACTCATAAGGCAATATATAAAGCAAATTCTACTAGATGCCCATTAACATTATAGGTACATAAATCCATTTTTAAGATTATAAAATTATATAGATCATGAAATATTATCATAAAAGTCACTCATGACATAAAGATACATGCAAATATTACTCTAATGCAAGACTCCATAACATAACCAAACTACTAATAATTTTGGTCTCAAACTTCCGTAAGAATATAGGGAAAAGATAAATATATCAACAATCATACTACTCAACTCATTCTCCTATAATTGGGGTAAACCCACCAAATTACAATTCAATAAAATTGTAAGAAACTATAACTCAATAGAGACTTTATTCCGGATTAGCTCCTTTGATAGCTTGTAGCATATGGAAACCATTTTTCCTTTGTGTATTGTGATTGGATCATATTGAGGATCTTGGATGGTCTCCATCCCTTTTGCCTTAAGGGTTGGGCAATCTCTCATATTATGACCCTTATTTAGACCTATCCTCATAATCTCACAATTTCTTACATTCATAACATGAAAATACCTTCATAACATCATCATTCATATTTCAATTAACCAACAATACCAATGAAAAACCAACAATAACATATTCATTACCTTTAAGGTCTTACCAATGGCTTCGATGAAATACATTCAAGACCCCTCTTCCAAATCAAGGACATCCTTAATTTCATTATTAGTAGCCATCAGTTTACAAACATTAAAATTTAGGGTTAGGGAAAACAGACATCCACGGATTCTTCAATAAATAGATCAAAACATATCATTTAAGAACAAATATACAACTAAACAATCCTATATAGTCATATTAAATCATAATTAGTTAACAATTTTAGTCTGAGTAGGAAACCCTTTGTAGAGAAAACCCTTGAATTAAGGTGATTTTTAATATAATCTTTGAATGGACTTCTTGTGGAAAAATCCCTAGAGTGAAAAAAATCCATAACTTTAGGAAGACTTTATCCACGAAATTGAGTAACAAACATGGAGAATTATTCTTCTTCTTGAAGCGTCAATGTGTCATCAATGGAGGTTGACAGAGAATGTGAAAGTAGAGAGAGGTGGGAGATAGTGGGTTTCAATTTGGAATTTTTTTTGAAGCTAGAATTGATTCATAAATGACTAAAAATCAATACATAGGAAACCCCTAAACTACACAAAATATCCCTCACTAAGTCGGACTTTTAAAAATAATTCTAACTTGACCTTTACTTGGAAAACCCATAAAGACTTCACACCCCACTTCACAGGTTGTGAAGACCTCAAAGGCTCATGGTGGTTCTTAAAAAGTGTGGGGCAGTAGCCTCCCCCAACGAGACATTCTAAACGATTCTAAGTATTTTTTATGAAAAGACCTCATCCTTGAACATGCAACACGGCCGTCAAGTGGCTCGTGGTGATTTGGGCAGTAGCCCCTACAAAGTCTTCAATCCCAAAATGCCTATGGCAAGAGCACGACTAAGCCTCCCCTTCGTTCAAGTCCACCACGAGTGGTGGAGTGGCTCGTGGTGCCTTGGATAGTATTTACTCAAATATTCCATCCTCTTTCAATTTCCAAGGCAATTGCATGAGTCCCACACTTTGCTGTTGTCATGACAACCAGCCGTGGTCATGGTCATGAAGGTTGAGGAAGTAGCCTTTCTTTTATGGGAAGCCTTGGCCTTTGGCATTGGCTTGCCGCTTAAGGTTTGGTACTCCTCTCTTTGTCTTGAACCTTAATCCCCCTCTTAGGCACCTATGTGAAGTCCTATCATCCTCTCAAGGTTTACCATATAGACACCCCTTTTGAACTATTTTACAGCTGCTAGCACCACACTAGTATAGGTTACTAGTTCACCAGACATCATGGTTGTCTTTAATTTTCTTTTAAACCTATCTTTCCAACTAAGTTTACTAACATAAATAAGAACCTCTAACATATTTATAACCCTTGAAAATTCATTGAAATTTTCATGGTGCCCTAGTTTTAGCCATTTAAATTAATTGGTGTTACAATATCCCTCCTTGGGGACCATTCGTTCTCGAATTACACTGCAAACATCTTTTTAATTAACTATTTGAGACTAGAAGCCCAACCAAACATAAAATTGCATCACAATAAGGTAGGAGTCACATAAATACAGAAATTCTAATAGTTCTCAATTTAACCTTTTACTAGGAGGATGTCCTTATACTTTCCATATGGCTCCATATATTCAAAAAGCAGAACCACATAACTTTCATAACTTCACGCTTCGGAGTTTTAACAAGAAAATTCACATAGCTCAATATACAAAATATTAATCAAGTATTATAAAGTACGAAGACATGTAGTTCAAGACATATTTGAAACATGGATTTTTCACAAACTCATGCATAATGAAGTGAAAACCGTAGAAATTTTAAAACACACTTAAGACACTTCAAACACAAAAATTGACAAAGTTACAAACGTCAACCTTTCCTATAAGTAAGAGGAAAGAGATGAGGGTAGAGAGTCTTTTTGTTGGCCTTGGGCTTCTAATTTGCACCCTCAACTACATTGTTTTCTCATAGGAGTTTTACGGATCCAACCTCTTTATACCTCAATTTCATGATTTGACGATCTAGGATATCAACAGGAACCTTTACAGAAGAAAGGCTCGTATACAACTCTGAAGATTCTAATGGGAGAATACACACTTCTTACTTACAGAATTCTTGATCATATAATCACGGAACATTGGATTCACCGAGGCCACTTCAGTTGGTAATTTAAACTCATAGGCACCTTACCTAACTCTCTGCAAAATTTCATAAGGGCCCATATACAAAGACTATGTTTCCCCTTTCTATTAGAGATCATCCCACCTTTCATAAGTGATATCTTCAAATAAGCCAAGTAGCCTACCATAAACTCAAGGTCCCTTTTCCTATTGTCGACATAAGATTTTTGTCGACTTTTGGCCGTCTCCAAATGATCCCTTAAAATTTGTACTTTCTCCACAGCCTCTAATATTGCTTCGGGACCCATTAGAGCAAACTCACCTACTTTAAAACAACCCAATTAATGATCTACATCTCCTCTCACAAAGGGAGTCAAAGGGTATCATGGAAATACTTTAATGGTAGCTATTATTGTAGGCAAACTCAATCAATGATATATGGTCATCCCAATTACCTTTTAAGTCAATAACACATGCTACCCACATTTTTCTCCAAGGTTTGAATGGTTCGTTGTGCCAAACCATCCGTTTGTAGATGAAATGCATTAATATGAAAATTTGTTCAATTTATCAAGAATCACCCATATTGAATCATTTTGTATCCGGGTATGGGTAAACACCACAAAAAAAATACATATTGATGTCTTCCCATTTCCTAGTAGGGATATCTATATCTTGAGTAATCTCTCTCGGTCTTTGATGCTCGACCCTGATTTGTGTAACACTCTGAAAGACCATTACTTTGTCTAGATCCTCACATGACAAAATAAACTCTAAAACATTGTTTCTTAGCCTAAATAAATTAGTTATAACTAATTAGAAAGTTTTAAGAGTAAATTGCTTCTATGCTATCTAATCTAGTAGTAATCAAGAAGATTCTCTCAATGTCGTCACCAGCATGTTACAAGTGTTCTCCATTAATTTCTATGCTCAACGGTTTGTATTATATTTCGATGCTTCTCGATGTTGTTTTTGGTTGTGCCATCTTCAAACATTGTAAAGTTTATAGGTCATGCATCTATGAAACTCAAGGTACATAAATTATCCAAATCATTATTTTGAATTAGCGTTCGTAGTGTATTATTTGAAAATATGGAGGCATTATTATCATGGTGTATATGTCGATGTGTTTATGTACCATAAGATCCTTTAATGTATGTTCCCTCAAAAAGATTTGATTCTTTTACAAAGAAAATTGTTGGAACTCTTGAAAGACTATGACATGACTGTTCTCTACCACCCCAACAAGACCAATGTGGTTGCGGATGTTTTATGTAAAATGTCAATGGGAAGTGTACCACTTCTTCCTGATGATAAGATAGACTTGATGAAGGAGGTTCATAGATTGACTCGGTTAAGTGTTCATTTTGAAGATTCTCTAAATAGTGGTTCTATGGTTCATAATAACTCCAAATCATCTTTTGTTGTGGAGGTGAAGTCTAAGAAACATCATGATCCTATATTGATGGAGTTGAAGATTTGGTCCTTAGAATGTTCAATGAGGCATTCTCATAAGGAGGTGATGGGTTACTTTGGTACCAAGGTAGATTATGTGTACAGTATGTGGATGGACTAAGGGGGGAATTTTTTGAAGAAGTTTATGGTTCCTGATACTCCATTAATCCGAGGTGCTACAAAAAATTATCATTATCTTCGAGAGGTTTATTGGTTGGATGGTTTGAAAAGGGACGTTGTGGAGTTGTGGCTAAATTCCTAATTGTAAACAAGTTAAGGACAAATATCAAAGACCGGGTGGTATAAACCACGTTGAGGATGTTGATACATAGAAGTGGGAAGATATCAATATTGACTTTGTAGTGGGTTTGCCTTGGACACTAAGGCAAAATGACTTAATAGGGGTTATTGTTGATAGATAGAAGAAATTTGCCCGCTTTATCAATGTCAAATCTACTTTTTGGTAGAAGAGTATGCAAAGTTGTACCTTAAAGAGATTGTGAATTCGCATTGTATCCCTTTGTCTATCATATCTATAAAGGTTCCCAATTCACTACTAATATATGGTTGTCTTTTCAAAAAGGTTTGGGTACTAAACCGAACCTTTGCACTGCTTTCATCCAAAAATGGATGGTCAAGTAGAGTGTGCCATCCAAACCCTAGAAGATATGCTAGGAGCTTGTGTTATTGATGTCAAGGGAAATAGTGACAATCATCTACCATGTATTTAGTTTTGCTATAATAATAGCTACTATTCGAGTATTTCCATGGCGTGTTTTGAAGAACTCTATGGTAGGAGATGTCGGTAATCTGTTGGGTTGTTTGAGGTAGGAGAGTCTTCACTCCTTTGTACCCAGATACAATATGAAGCATTGGAAAAGGTTCGGATTATAAGGAATAGGTTTAAAACAGCCTATAGTAGGTAAAAATCATATGCTGACAATAAAAGAAGAGATCGTAAATTGGAAGAAGGTGATATGGTCTTCTTGAATTTTTCACCCATGAAAGGGGTGATACGATTTGCTAAGAAGGGGAAGATTAGACCCTTGTATGTGGGTCCTTATAAGATAATGAAATGGGTTGGGAAGGTTGCTTATGATTTGAAGTTACCAAGTGAATTCCCTGGTTCATCCTATATTTCATGTCTCCATGATTAAGAACTGTATACGTTACCCCATATCCATTCTCCAGATTGAACGGTTAGGTGTGAATGAGAACATTTCTTATGAAGTGGGTCTAATTGAAATTCTATATCTTCAACTCAATAAGTTGAGGCACAAAAATGTGGTCTACTTAAAAGTCCTATGGAGAAACCACCTAGTTGAGGGAGCAATGTGGGAGGCCGAAGCCAACATCAAGTCCCGTTATCCTCATCAATTTCCCCATAATTCTAGGAAGAGTTGAGGTTAGTAATCTTCTTATATAAAAGAATGAATAATGTTGAACTTGAATTGATTTGCTATTATCTGGACATTATTGGTAAAGGTTCATGGTAAATGAGTTTTTATGGGAAAAGTGCACTTTTGCTTGATTTACACTTAAATGTGATTATGGGTATAGTCATCTTTATGAAATGATGAGAATGTTAATGTGTTTTTAAAGAAGGTTTGCATAAGTTACTCTTGATGTTGATGTTGAGATCATCGTTATATTGAGAAGGTAGTCATCATGTTGTGATGTTGAGCTCTTGTATATGAAATAATTTTGAATGGAGTTGTTATGTGCAATATCATGGTTATATGTTGAAAGGAGTTGTGAATTACTCTTATGGGCTGTGTGACTAATAATATTTTTATGTTGTTGATGTTGTTGTTTGTAGGGCTTATAGTGTTGAGTCATTCACTACACCATTTGAGGCCTATGGCCACACTAAATCTCAGCAACGCTTCCAATTTGTTGCCTAAAATATTTTTGGGAACGCTTTTAAAATGTACCCTAAATTTTTAACTTTGGCAACAATAATATTGGTAACACTTGTAAAGCAGACTTTTTTATGGTATTTACTACACTTTATAAGCATTGTCATAATATAAAATTAATGGCAACAATTATTTACATATATGACTACACTTTTATAATGTCCTATTTTCATAATTGTAAAAGCAACACATTACAAGTGTGACCTAAAATTTTCACTTAAATATTCTATTCCCTCCCACATTTATTCTACACAAAAATAATTAATAAAACATATAAAAAATTCTCTATCTTCTATACAAAACGCTTAAAAACTATTGCCAAATATCTATTTCCCTCAATATGTAGAAAGGTAAAACCTATATTTCATCGTCTAAAGGATTTTCCCACCTCACTTCAGCTAAGTCCATTCCTAAATTCTCATGTCTTCAATGATTAGGCGATTCATGAACTAGAAATTTCGTTCAAGCTAACCAATGTTGTTTAATTGGTTGAAAAACATTGTTGGGCTTTTGATAATTCAAGGGAAATTGAAAAGAAACAAGGTTTCTTCGTACCATATAAGCAAGAGGCGGTGTGTGGGTTATCTGTACGAGCCGAGATTCCGTTGAGAAGTGGGTCATCCATTACTAGATTGTTTCGGAGAAAGAATATCTCGCTTCATCAACTCGGTTTCAGGTAGTGTTTCGGCTTTCTCAGAAGTTTGAGAGACTCTCGATTTTCTAATAGGTTCACGGCCTCCTGTGGTAGTGTATATGTGTGTGAAAGGGGAATTTTTCTCATTTAGAATTTATTTGGAGAATTCGAACATCGATTTTAATGTTTATCGAGTTTTTGATATATTTTTATAAAAGAATATATGATTTGTTATGTAATTCCTATATTGACTTGTATCCAGTTTTGAGGAATCGAAGTTCAAATTATTAATCAATATTTTCAATTCTTTTTCTACTGCTTTGTATGCATAATTGTTTAAAAACAACAAATGTCTATCGCTTCTACGTAATGCATTTAGTCGGTAAATTCCTTTTGTATTGACCTTGCCTTAACCAGACTAGAGATTCAAAGTGTTAATTTAGCTGATTTTTAATTTAAATGATTATAATTTGGAGATCAAGTATTTTTGATGCCAAGGCTTGAATTGCTTTGAAAGATCTATGTAAATCTTCTTCCTTCGTATGCAAAAAATGGGCTACAGGTAAATCCTTCTCTTTCAATTTAGAGTTGTTGTAGACCGATCTTTTAACATTCTCCTTTACAAGAACTGTGTTATGCAACACTTAAAGTGATTGTGGTCTGCTTCTAATGTTTTTACTAGTTTTTATTGCAGCACACTAGTGGTGGACCTGATTAAGCACATTGCATCGGGCCACTAAAGTGGCAGTTCTCAGTATGACTGTGTATAACTAAGCATATATATTGAAGAGGAAAAGTAGTTTAGAATAATGTAAAATGAGAAATTGTACAAATAGTATTAAGGTGGCTGTCTATTTACTATTGTATTTTCATTTTGGGTCTATTTTTGTAATAAATGAGTTGTAAGATATCTTTTGGAGCCTTCAAAAAGGCAATTTTAAAGTTTTATGACGGGGTGAAAGTGTGGTGTTTGATGAAAGTGATATTAGAAAAAGTATAATATCAATAAAGTTTATACGTTCACTTTCTGTTTTCTACCTACAAAATTTTCAATATGAGGAATGATTTCATCTTACAAACGAAAAGAGCAATAAAAAGAAGTGCTCATGTTGAAAGAAATCAAGGAAAGAGATGCAATGCGTCTTTTAATTGAACTTTGCTTCTTTTTAAAAGTAGAATATCAATAAATTTTTTACATTCACTTTCTGTTTGGTTGTTTTTATAGGTTTTTATAAGTTTCGATTGTTTGATTGTTTCTTCTTTTTTACGGTTTCGGAGTAATTATTATTGTCTGTTTGAAATGAGTGAAGAACAGTAATAAAACTGAATCGTGTTTATGGTTTGGAATCTTTTGATACACCTCTGCAATCATAACTATAGTCATGTTTGTTACTCCAATGAACTAAAAATCATCTTATTGCTACTGTTCACTTAAGTTGTTAGTGAGGATTTCACTTGGTATATTTTTTGCGAGCTGGTTGATTATAGTAGGTAAATTGTTTGAGTATTTTTTGGAATTGAAGGTTGGTTCTACAACATATAGATAAAATTTCTCATGATTCTTGAATTTGCGGTACAATTAATTTTTTAAGTTTTTGAGCTGGACCATCTTGTGATTGACGTAATACGATATGAAATAAAAGAGAATCTTGCAACTGAGTTTTTTTTATATTCCCTTTGTAGATGATTTAGTTGAGAAATTGTTGGCAAAAAAATATATTTTGTTGCAGCTCTAACAGAGTATTTATTTAAAAGGTTTCGATTGTTTGTTCTTTTTGTAGTGAATCAGGGTGTGGAAACAAATTTTTTTACTGAGACTTCTTAGAAAGTTTTCAAAGTCCAATTTTTCTGTAAGATCCTTCATACTATGTAAATGTTTCTTCTTCTTTTGCAACTTATATATTTTGATCACAATTTTTAAGTTGTTTGCTAGATAAATGACATTATTCCTGCTACCATAAACTAACAGTTTTAAGTAAAGCTACTAATTCGATTTCAACAATTCCCAAGAGGTTTCAAGTAAAAATCAATTGCATCAGAATCTGGATAGAAAGTTATAATATCCAAGGAATAACCCGAATAAGAAGCATATCCAATTACAAGAAATTCATTTTGCAATGACTTGCAAGGAATGCCCCATCCTCTATTTGAATCAGCTCTCACTGACACTTGTCCTAACATTTTCCAAGTGTTGGTTTTTTTTATGTAAAGCTTCAGCTGGTTTGACGATGTCTCGAGTGAGTACAACTTACTATTCCCGATATCAGTGAGAGTTATTTATTGGCATGTTATAATTGAAGCTTCCTCTTCCTTTTCATCCACTGTAGTGGGATCCACGATCTGTTAACGGATTTGTATTTCTTGGTACATCTCACTATTTGCCAAAATAACAATACTACTAGCAACAAAAGTTCAGGTGCCACAAGTTACTGATGCAACTAAACATCTTTGATTAACCATATATGGACCTTTGTACCAACAATTCGTTGCTAATTTAAGGTTCTTAATAATTAGGCCATGTATTTACAAAATCAAAACAAGTAAATGTGTTCCTGCACAAAGTGATTCCTTATCTCCAAATGTGAAACACATATTTGATGGAATGTAAGATTTTCCTCCGGTACTGAAACTCATGATCAAAATACACTAGTTCGACTACCCACTTGCAAACATATACACCGAAGGTTCTCCAAATTTATTCTCTTTACGAATCTCAAATATCTCACCACTCTTCAAAAGCATTGAACATTTCTTGTTTATGAGGCTAAGTTTCTAATACTCCCATCTACAAAACCTTGCCATCCTGAGTTTGTCTTTCAATATGTTCCTGCTTAAACTTTACCTTTTAAAAATATAGGAAAAGAATCTACTGATTGTTCTTGATTTGCTGAATTTCTTGTATTTTTGTTGCTTGTGGCTTCACTTTTTCCATGTTTTATCTTATTCTTGCGTAAAAATAAGGAGCCATGAAAGATTTTCATAGTTTTAAGGAATTTCACTCCCTTGTTCTTCATTTCTTGCCACTATGTGTTTCTTTTATATTTTGGATTTATCATGTGCGTGTTCTCTTATGTTATTGGTCTGTTTTTAGGTCATGGTTTTTTTTTGTTCACTCTTTGTTAATAATTTTGTTTCTAGTCCCATTACATTGTGACAATTTAAAATTGCAAATGAAGTCTTTGATAAAAGTGTTGACTACCCTTTTGCTTCGTTGATCAAAGAAACCAAATATGTGTTTCTTTGATGTCCCTGATTTATTTTTTGTGCTTTTATTTGAATTATGTTGGCCTATTTGATGTTGAATCTTCATCCAATTTGGTTATTCCCTTTGTGCTCTTCGGTATGTTGTCGGCATAGTTAAATTTACTATGTAAAATTCATATTGTGGTTGTTATTATTGTTGCTTCTGTATACTGCAGAATTTGTTTTTGTTGGAAATGACAACAGAAGAACTTGCACTTCCCTATAAAATCCAAGCATTGGGTTTTTGTAGTTGACATTAAAATGTCTTTTTAGTTTGTACTTTTTTTTGTCAATTATTATGTCGTTTTAGATTTTATAGACACTGAAGCCAGATGCCTATTCTATCTGATTTGCATAAGTTGATTTTGGTCAGTTAGCTTATAGTGAATACGCTCTAATTATGCACTTCCAGAGGATTTATTGTTATGAATTTGTTTGTCTGAATATTAATTCAAGCATATTAAATATATGATTTTTTCACTAACTTATAATTCTATTTGGAATGTGGAGGAAAATGTCGGTAATTGAATTTAAAATATGGCCAGAAGTAAACTCGATCTACTGTAATGAACGATGAAGAATTTTTTGTATTATTCTCATATATGTTAGAATGCATTTGGTTTTGTGAAATTATTTGATAGTAGTGAACGATGAAAAGTTGTTTTCTTCTATTTATTTGGTTATGTACTATTGTTTTGAACGATGAAGAGTTTTTCTTCAAGACATGTTTTTTGAAGTCTATTTGAAATATATAGCTTCGATTTAATTATTAGTTATTTTGGTGCTTTAGGTTACATGTATTTTTAGTTACTTGTTTATTGAATATATGAAAATAAAAATTGTTTTTTTTTTAAAAAAAAAAATTGTCTTTAAATTCTACACAACATTGGCACGCTTCAAAAGTGTGGTTGTTCACTTTATAAGTGTTGTCTAGATGAAATAGAAAATGCAACACTTTTTAAGTGTGACAAATAATAAAGTGAAATCAAAGATTTCAAGGGTTGTATATTAAAAAAAAGGTGTTGTCAATGAATCACTACAAAACCTTCTCTTATACCTCTTTGGCCATGCTTTATAAGTATAGCTGCGATAAAAACATTTACAAATGGTTGCCTAATGTCAAAAGTTACTCTTTTTTAGGTCTCCCGCTAAAAAGTGTTGTTTAAAGTGCAAAAGTGTAAATCTTTCAAGAAAGGCCACAATTTTTGCTATTTTAGTCTACACTTTACTGGGTTTGCCGTATGCCTAAAATGGTGCAGTGATTGGCTACTTATAAAAAAATTTAGGTGTCATTCGAGGACGAATGTTCAAAAGGAGGGGATAATGTAACACTTCGAAAGTCCATGACATAGTCTAGAGCATCACATGATGTACTAAACTCTAAAACACTGTTTCTAAGCCTAAACAAATATAATGGAACTAATAAGGAAGTGTTAGAGTCAAAACATAAATAAATAACCATGACGTCCTGAGAATTGTGAAATGTGAACTACTGTGCCTTGTCATTCTTCAAGCGGTTTTGAGAGTCATAATTTTGTCTAAGTGGGTAAAGAAGTTTTAAATAAATATAAGAGTGATTAGGGTTGATACGTCCAGGTACGACTCCTCAAGGATCACCCCAAGGGTCCTTTAAGAGGACCCAAAGTTTTGACTAAAAATTGTAAATTTTAAAGAGGCCCAGCGACGAGCCGTCGATAATGGTCGTTGGTAACGACTTAGCAACATTTAAAGAAGGGATAAATAAACTCTCTCTAACCAAAACCATGGAGCACCATCATGGTGTCGTGGTTCGAACAATGGGCCATCAACGGACTACCATCATTTAAGGGTCGAGTTACTTACATGTTTTTAGTTAAGTTAAATAATTAGTTAGTTAATTATGTGAGGGATAAGGTACTTTAAAATGAGTTTGTTTGGGACGATAAAAGTCATATAACTCATTAAACTAACTAAACACCTCCATAATTTCCAAATCTAATTCTCTCCAACTTCTCCCTACTTTCTCTTTCTATTCGACAGACCACTACTGAAGACCAACTCCAACATTGATTAGGGATCCAAGGCTCACTTTTTTCCCCATAGATCTTCAAGTAATCCTAAGATGTTGAATCTATTCACTCTTTGGATCTCTTTCCACATGACAATCTTTAAATTTTGTTTCTAATGATATCCAAAAGATGGGTTCTTTTCCAATTTTGTTAATGACTTTTCAAATTGATTTGACATTGAAATTCTTTGATTATTATTGATAAATTACCTAGTTTTATGAAAAATTCTATTATTGAACCCTTTTTCTCTAACCCTAGGTTATGAATTGCGTTTGATTTTCTTAGTGATGATGCAATAGACATAGTTCTTGTATATGTTAATATTATATGAAAGTAGTATGTAAAATATGGATGAATATTTTTGTATTGATGATAAGATATTGAATGAGTCTTATGGAGGTTATTTTGTAATACTTAAAGATTATGAGTTTTTTACTTCAACTGATGATTGTTTATACTCAATGATGATGCTCAATTAAATTATTCTATGTTAATAGATTAAGAAGATAGTGATATGATGAATGTGAAGTCATGTTACGAATATTTTGAATTGTGATATCATGTTAAGTATATGATGATACAAGTTTGAATATGAATCACTTCTGTGGCTTACTATGATATGACTATGATGTGTTTATCTCACAAATGAAGGCTGATATTGAAAGGAAATTATCATCCTATACATAATGATCTAATGACATGATTATACAAAAGGTTAGTATCCTATGACCTATATTAAGATATGATGATTAAGAAAGACTTAATATATTTTAGAAATGGACTTTAGCTTAGCACCGAGCACCCTAGAAATTAGAGGTGTCACTTCCCAATGTGTGAAGGTAGGTTCACAATAATTCTCATGAGAGGAGGACTTTAATGCAAATGGGCATGTAGTGGGTCCAATACATATCGTCTAGTTCCTTATCTATGTTGCCATCATATGTATACCAGCTAGTGGATCCAAAAAAAAATGCTTTGTTCATGTTTTGGTTCTACGTTGGAAATTAGACCACCTTCTTTCAGTGTAGGGTTCCATGACACCGGATTTCATGTTTAGCTAACATGGTCTATTCTAGGTTAAGGAGATTGTTCCCGAAACTACAATGAATGAATGAATGTAATAAAGAGAACACTAACTTAGGTGAATTAAGGTGTTTTACTTATTGTAGGCAGGGGTATGGCACCCTATCTATAATTGCATAAGTTTACTTTGAGAGGAGTCCTATGAGGTTGCTCTTTTGTACTTATGATATGAATGAAATTATTATGTTGATTTTACATGTTGATGTTCCTATATGATGTTGGTTTCGTTAATGAACATGATATTGGTCAATGTTGATATATATGATGATGAATATGCATGATATGATGATATGAAATGCATATATTCCATATTGTCTCTTTTCTATCTTAATTGATTTGTAGGGTTGTGGGGCTTCACATCACCATTGTAGTTGTATGCTTGTGATGGAATTTTGACTAACAGTCTTATATGCTTTGATGATATGAACTCTTGTGCATGAATTGTTGATATGACATTATGTCAGAGTAATTCATGTTGGTATGACGTTAATATGATGCTATAATATTTATATGACGTTATTGATAATGGTTGTCATATATTGGATATGACTATGTCTTAATGATGTTATTCCTATTGACTTGTATGTGCTCATGTAGTGCATAAAAGGCTTAAAAAGTGACTTATGATGGTTTTTAACTATATTTCCTTTTAAGAATTATTTCAAATATTTTATGTGCATATGTTTCTATACTTAGTACATGTAGTTTGTAATAACCCATATTCTTTCACTTTTTCCAAACAATGTACGTGTAACACTTCTAAAACTGAAGATGTTTCACAAATACTAAACAAAAGATGGTTAGCCTTTTTTTTACTTACAACTCAAGTAGTATTAGCTATTTCTATAAAGCAACGATTCGTCAACCCACTAGCTTTTTTAGTTGCTTATTTTTTCAGTTTGTATACGTCAGTCGGTTGCCCATATGCAATCATGAGGTATAAGAAATGTTTTAAGACCTATTTTAATGAATATAGGTCTTTTAGGAATTTTAAGAACAAAAACATCAAAAAACGACCATGACGTGCGATAGTTGGTTAAAAGAGGTACTAGCGTGTCTTAGACAATTTGACTAGCTTTTTGGAGTCCCAAATTTGTGAAAAGTAGTGAAAGCCTAGATTATAGGTATTTAAGTTTTTTAATGGTCGAATTTTCCAGGTACAACTCCCCAAGGACTAACCAAGGGCCCTTAAGGAGGACCCCTGCAGGTTGAGGCAACACTGCCTGGGCAATGTGCATCGATGGGAAAAGCTACGGTCCGTGTGTGGACTGACGGGGAGTTGATGCATCCGTCCTTCCACACTTAGAAAATTGATTAATCCCTAGCCTGTAAAAGTCTCTGACCTTACCTACGATTTACAGGAGGGAGGGGGGTCAGTCCGTCGACTCACAGATGGCCCGTCGACGGTGTTTCGTCTGTGAGGGTCTTGATTTTCCTGAAAGTTTAAATTAAATCATATAACTAGTTATGTGGTTTAATGGTAAGTTAGGGATTAAGGTAATAATAATTAACTAATTTAACTCCCATATAAATAAACTCAACCCCAATTAATCTAATTACAACTCAGAATACAAACTTTCTTCGTTCTCTCATATTTCTCTCTCTACTTGAAATAACCATTTCGGACTAGTAAGGAAAGAAGTTTGGGGAAGAATTCACCATCAATTCTTCATCAAACTTTAAGTTATGGGATCTAATTCGCCTTTGAGACTCTTTCCTCAAAGGGTTCCTTCAAAATGGATTTCAAAAGTTGAGTTTTCATACGGGTTTCATCCAATTACAAAATTGATGATGTGAATTGAATTTTTATGGTTTCTCTAGTATATAATAGATAGATGAACATGTATTTTAACTTGATTATGATAAATTGTGATGGTTTGGTTCAATTTGAAGGTTTTTATCTGTATCCCCTAACTCTAAGTTTGATCTTAATGGAAATTGGGTTGTGATTTATTCAATTGTCTTGTTTATGTGTAAATTCAATATTAGATGAAGTCATTACAATAATAATTAACAAATTTAACTGTATTTTACTCTTTTAATGCTAGATATGAGAAGATGATATAGGTTAGAAAGTGAGTTGACCTAGGCCTCTTATTTTAAGTTATGATCTAGTATTTAATTGTGCAATAGTGTTTATTCTAGTTTTGTTACCATGATGAATATTGAATTATGATGTTGTACATATAAAACTGATTGAATTTAGGGCTTATGGTAAGGCCTTAATGATGAACTATTAGGAAGACTTTGTATGTCTTAGATCTCTATCTGTACTTCCAATTGTGATTAATTATGGTTAAGTCATGATGTTATATTGGAGTGTGCCTTCTATTAGGATTGATAGGTTTGTATGATGTCGAATTGAAATGACTTTATTATGGTTGTGAGGTTGTTAAGATGTAAAGTTTATATGATTGGTGATGTATACCAATGTGCCTTATTATTTAATGATATTTAATATGTGTTAGCCTCACCTATATGAATTGTGATGAAAGAAATTATACTCGTACAATTGATATTGAGATATTGATGATGATGAATATTCAAGGGGTAGACCGTATGACCTAAACTAAGCTATAATTGCTAATTAATGGCTTAAACACATTTCAAAAAGTGAATTTATCTTAGTACCGAGTGAACTAGATTGAGGAGTGTCCATTCCCACATAGGGAAGGTAGGAGTACTAAATTACTCTTGAGATTAGAGACTATAATGCATGGTGCAGAAAGAGGGTCCAACCTATATCTCCTAGTTCTTGAACTATGTTACCCCTATAGGAATACTAGGTAGTGTATCTACGTAGTGCTATGCTTCATGTTTTGGTACTACCTTGGCAAGTAGTCCACTTTCTTTTGGACTCCTACTTGGGTTAAAAAATTTGAACTCTAACTTAGATAACGTAAGGGGTCTAGTTTTTTCTAGGTAGGTGTATGAGACTCTACCTAAGAATTGAACTAGTTAGCCTTGCGGGGAGTCTTACGAGGATTTTCTTATATTTATGTTTATATTATGATGATATGTGATATGTACATGATGAACTTTGGACATTGTTAATATTACATGTTGCTTAGTTCACCTATTAGTATGTGTTGGGTTGTATTGTTAAAAATAAGATGAAATGTATATCTAAATGTTATATTATTTGCAGTTGGACATTGGTTATAGTTACTTGTTGAGGCTACTTGAGTGAGTAAGGTTATGGGTCTTTGCTTGGTCATTGTACATGTTAACTTGATAAGGATTCATGAGTAGTTGTTTTACTTATTATGATATGGTTAACTCTTATTCATGCTTGTGATTTTATTCCTTGATTGGAGGGTTGTAGTAAATTATGAGTTAAAGTATGTTGGGATATTTATTACTTGTTTGAGTTAGTAAGCTTGTTTGGTGGGTATTGGAATGAATTGCTTGATTTTGCATTAATCTTTTAAAACGGGGCAAAATGGCATTTTGACTAAGTTTCCCTTTTTAGCATATTTTGATAGTATATGTGCATATGTTCTCATACTTAGTACATGTGGAGTACTAACCTGATTTTATTTTCTTTTCCTAAAAATTTTAGTTTTTGGTCATTGCAGACTCATTCCGAACGACTGGAAGAAGGCTTGGATATTCTCTATCATCCAAGTGGGTAGGTCCTTACTTCATGATGGCGATACAAATATTATTTCCTAAAAGCTCCTTTATTTTTCTAAGACATTTATGTTGATTCCACTTTCATTGTTTTACGACTTGTATAAGCCTATATTTGGCTTATAAACATTTGATGTAGGCTATACCCATATTGTGATGATCATTTAGATTAATTAAGATGCTATAATCTTTGATACTATCTTTCTATGTTAGATATGTATATGCATTAAAAATTGAAGTCTATGTAACCTTCCTATACGAAAGGTCTATGTATACTCGATATGACTATTTTATGTGTATGTAGAAGACTATGTAAACCTCCAAGTAGATCTAATAAAAATTTTAAATTTTCTGCAATTTCAACCTATGAATGTAATGATATGAGACTAAGAGGCTAGTCTTATCCTTAAAGAGGATGACGATGACTGTTACATATAGGAGGTAAACCCGGATGTGACAAACTTGGTATCAGAGCATAAGGCTGAATATCATTGAGTTATGTGTCTCTCTCTACCACTTCTATGTAGGTTTATAGTCATGATTGTGAAGCGCCACACTTATGAATAGGAACCTATGTGATGCCTAGGAATCACTCTCTTTCTTGGAAATCCTATATCGTGTCGTTAGAGTATACTTATGATGTGCTTTTGCATTTTATACTACTGTTGTACTTACCGAAAGAATGAGCACTAGAAGGAATGCGGATCGAAGACTCGAAGAGGAAATCTCCTATGCGGGAGTTCCTCCCCATGGTGATCAAATTCCTCAACTAGAAGAAAATGCTAACATGGAGCATGCACCAGTCAATCCCCATCCTTTGACAGATGAGAATATAAGGACCGCTCTTCTCTAAATGGCCCAAGATATCACTACTCAAGCACAAGCGGCCACGGATCAAGCCCAAGATATGAAGGTCCAATCGATCCTAGAGGTTGTGCCCTGTCCTCATCAACAAGTCACTACTATGGCTTCCCGTCTTAGGGACTTCACTTGGAAGAACCGTACTACTTTTTACGCGTCTAAGATTTATGAAGACCCCCAAGAATTCATTTATAAAGTCTCTTAAATATATTTGACTATTGGGATGTCTACAAGTGAGAAGTTAGTTGCCCACCTATCAATTAAAGGACGTTGCACAAGCATGTTTTGTGCAATGGAGGGATAATAGGACCTTGAGAGGTTTTCCTTTTGACTTAGGAGATCTTCAAGAAATACTTTCTTGATCGGTTCACTCCTAGGTATATGAGGAAGGCAAAATATGTCGAGTTCATCAACCTTTGCCAATGAGGTATGAGTATTCATGAATACTTCTTGAAATTCACTAAGTTGTCGAGATATGCTCCTTATTTGGTTTTCGATCGTAGAGATTAATTTATCCACTTTATGATGGGGGTGTTGGATGATTTGCAAGAAGAGTATCATTTGGCTATGCTAAACAAAAACATGAACATTTCTCGTGTTATGGTGCATGATAATCACGTAGAAGAGGCAAGGTATAGGAGGAAGAGTAATGATGCTTAAAGGGTATGATATTTTGATTGAATTTCTTCAAAGAATAGGCTTGATATAAAAGACAGGCCTAGATTTAAGAAGGGGGTTTCAACTCAATCCTTTTAAAGTTCTCAAATGCTAGTAGTGATAGGTTGTCTAACCCTTAATCTAAGAAGTTAAAAGGTACTAATTCACCAACCGAGAAGCCAACTTTCGGAAAGTTTGGCAAGAAGTACTATGGTGATTGCCTTACGGGGACATATAATTATTTTTTTGTTGAAAGAATGGGAACAAGGGAAGGGATTTCCCTGACGTGAGGAGTCAAGACAAGGGTAGTGGTAAAACTCAAGCAAGTGGTTCTAATGAGGCACCAAAGAAGAACCGCTTCTATTCTTTCCGCTCTAGGGGTGAGCAAGTGAAATCTCCTGATGTGGTGACCGGTATGTTAAAAGACATCTCTATTGATGTATATACCATATATGATCTCGGCGCAACTTTATCATTTTTTACTCCTCTAATAGGAAATTTTTTTGATATTTTACCAGATATTTTGATGAACCTTTTATAGTGTCCACTCCGGTTGGTGAGTTAGTTTTTTGCAAAAAGAGTGTACAATAATCGTCCTATAATGTTGCCCAATAGTGTTTCTTATTTTTACATAGTAGAACTTGATATTTTTGAACTTCATATTATATTGGGTAGAAATTGGTTGCATGCTTTGTTTGCCTCTATTTATAGTAGGACAAGGGTGGTGAAGTTTAACTTTCCAAATGAACCTGTTGTTGAGTGGAAATGGGGAGATTCTATTTGTAGAGGTCGTATTTTCTCTTGTCTAATAGCATGCAAAATGATCTCAAAGGGTTTTCTATATCACATAGTAAGAGTCCAAGATAAAGACTCCAAAATTACTCCCATTGAGTCGGTATACGTAGTTAGTGAGTTTACGGAGGTCTTTCCTTATAACCTTCCGGTATTCCTTCTGAATGAGAAATTAACTTTGGCAATGATTTTCTAACGGTACAAATGCCATTTCAATTCCTTCTCGTCGGATGATTCCGACCGAATTGAAGGAGTTGAAAGCCCAACTCAAGTACTAGATAAGGGTTTCATAAGGCCTAATATTTCTCCATGGCGTACTCTGGTTTTGTTTGTAAAGAAGATGGATGGAGACTTGATAATGTGTCTTGATTACCGCCTACAAAACAAGGTTACCATTAACAATAAGTAACCTCTCCCTCTGATTGACGACTTGTTTGATCGAATTGAAGGGGTGAGCTACTTTTAAAAAATTGACATGAGATTGGGGTATCACCAACTTAGGGTTAGAGGTGGGGATGTACCAAAGACATTTTTTAGGTCTAGGTATGCACACTATGAGTTCTTGGTAATGTATTTTGGTCTCACTAATTCTTTGGTTACCTTTATGGATACCTAGATTAATTTTTCATTGTGTTCATTGACGGTATCTTTGTATATTGGAAAAATGAGAGTGATCATAAGTGTCATTTAAGGGGAGTATTCCAAACCCTTGAGGATTGTTAACTGTTTGCCAAATATAGCAAGTGCGAGATTTGGTTGATGTCTGTGGCATTTCTTAGGCATATCATCTCAAGTGAGGGAGTTGATGTAGACCCAAGGAATACAGAGGTGGCCAAGAATTGGTTGACACCATTATCTTCGACCGACATTAGGAGTTTCTTGGGTTTAATAGGTTATTATCGGAGATTCATTGATGGCTTTGAATCCATTACATCTCCCTTGCCTACTTTGACCCAAAAGTGTAAGAAATTTGAGTATTCGCAGGCATGTGACTAAAGTTTCTAATTGTCGAAAGATAGGCTCACTTTCGATCCAGTGTTAATTATACCAGATGGTAAAAAGGGTTTTGTCGTGTATTGTTATGCATCTCGTATGGGTGTAGGGTGTGTGGTTATGCAACATTTGAAGGTGATATCCTAGTCTTTTAGAAAACTTAAGTTACATGAGAGAAATTATCCACTCATGACCTTGAATTTGCGGCCGTGGTGTTTGCTTTGAAAATATGGAGGCATTACTTGTATGGGGTCCATGTTTATGTCTTTACTGACCATAAGAGTCTCCAATATGTGTTTACACAAAATGAGTTATATCTCCGGCAAAAGAGGTGGTTAGAATTGTTGAAAGATTATAGCATGAGTATTCTCTATTACACCGGCAAGGCTAATGTGGTTGCGGATTCCCTAAGTCGTATCAATGTTGGTAGTGTATCCCACATTGATAAAGCCAACAATGACCTATGGAGGTATTTAAATGGGTTGGCTAGGTTGGGGGTGAGGTCAGAAGATTCTTCGGATGGTGGTTTCGTGGTTTGTAACAACTCCGAGTAATCACTAATTAATGATGTGAAATCCAAACAACACCTCGACAAATCATTAATGGAGTTAAAAGAATCGTTCCTTGGCAAACTTAATGAGACATTATCCCTAGAAGGGATGGTATTTTAAGGTTCCAAGGGAGATTATGTGTTCCCAATGTGGATGGGTTGAGTGACCGGATCCTTGAAGAAGCCCAAAGGCCCCGCTACTCCATTCATCCAGGTTCGACAAAAATGTACCATGACCTAAAGGAAATATATTGGTGGGAAGGTCTGAAGAGGGACATTGTGGTGTTTGTCTCTAAATGTAAAAATTGCCATCAAGTAAAAGTCGAACATCAAAAGTCGTGTGGCTTACTACAAGAGATCCAAATTCTTACTTGGAAGTGGGAAGACATCAATATGGACTTTGTAATGGGTTTACCACGGACTCAAAGGTCATATGAATCTATATGGATGGTTATGGACAGGTTGACTATGTCCACTCGCTTTATTCTTTTCAAATCTACTTACGGAAGTTTATGCTAGGATATTCATAGTTGAGATTGTTTGTTGCCATCGTATTCCATTATACATTATATCGGATCGGGGTGCATAATTCACATCTAGGTTTTGAAGGTCGCTAAAAAAAGGATTGGGTACTAAGGTGAAGTTGAGTACCGCTTTCCATCCCCAAAGAAGAATTCACTATTCAAACACTTGAGGATATTCTTAGAGATTGCATTAATAATTTTAAAGGGAATTGGGATAAACATTTTCCTTTGATGGATTTTGCTTATAATAATATTTTTCATTCATCAATTTCCATGGCTCCTTATGAAGCATTGTATGAAAGGAGGTGTAGATCTCCTATTGGATGGTTTGAAGTGGGTGAGCGTTCGCTTCATGGTTTTGATTCGGTTTATATTCTTTTAAAAAGGTTCATATCATAAGGAACTAGTTGGAAACATCCTATAGTTGGTAAAAGTCTTATGCCGATAATAGGAGAATGGATTTGGAGTTTGAAAGAGGCTATAAATATTATTTGAAAATTCCACCAATGAAAGGGGTGGTTAGATTTGGATAGAAGGGAAAATGATTCCTCGTTAAGTAGGTCCCTATAAATTGTAACGACCCGTTTAGTCGTTTTGAGCAGCAGATTTTATTTCTGGAAAACTGGTTGAAACCACGGACCCCACGACGGACCGTCACAGGCACGACGGACCGTCGCAGGGTCTCGTCTCAATATACTTAGGAATTCTGAAATTGGGTACTGAAAATCGACTCTCTGAACTTCGTAACGGACTTGAAGGACGGACCGTCACAAGTGTGACGGACCGTCACAGAATCCTCAGTAAAAAATGGAATTTTGGTCCTTGCGATGACCTTGGTGACGGACCGTCGCAGGCACGACGGCCCGTCACAGGTTGCGCAAATCCCAGGCAAAATCGGATTTCTTTACACGTTTTAAGGGACGTTTTGGACTATTCTTTCCTTAATTACAAAGTTAGAGGGTTAATATTAATAAGTCTAATTACTTGGGGGTTAAAAGAGGTAACCTTAAGTTAATTAGTGGGTTCTATTGTCCTCTTTTACACTTAATTATATGTTAATTAGGGTAAAAGAAAGAGGGTTTGAATAAGAAGAAGAGAAAAGAAAAGAGAGAGAGATAGATTGATCGATTGAGAGAGTCGAACGAGGAAGAAGAATATCAAAGCTTGGGAAATTACTAGTTGATTCCAATTCTTCGGTGGAGGTAGGTTATGGTTTATTTTACGATATTCGTAGTGAACTCTTAATAGTGAATGATATGTATTGGTGGTATTGTAAACCTGTCTATATGCTTAATTGTATGCTTGCATGAATATGATTATGTGATTTTGATAAAACAAGCATGATGAAAACCATTGAATTCCTATTCTTGAAAGAAACTTTAATATATGTTATTAATGATGATGCCTTCGTATAAAGAAGGCTTGATGAATTAAAAGTAATGGGATTGATGATGCCTTGGTATAGAGAAGGCTTGATGAACGGATAGAATGAGGTTAGTGGATCCGAGTGTCACGTTCCGACACATAGTATTAGTGGATCGGAGTGTCACGTTCCGACACATAGTATTAGTGGGACGGGTGTCACGAACCGACACGTAAAATTAGGGGATCAGAGTGTCACGTACCGACACATGTAGGGGATCGGAGTGTCACGTTTCGACACATATAGGGGATCGGAGTGTCACGTACCGACACATGAAGGGGATCGGAGTGTCATGTTCCGACACATATAGGGGATTGGAGTGTCACGTACCGACACATAGTGGTAGGGGATCGGAGTGTCACGTACCGACACAAGAGGAAAAAAGATAATGAATCTTGAAAGATGATAAATTTACTCAATCTAATAAACTTAATTCCCAAATGAGTATGGTATTGAGGCTTGAGCCCTCATGGATGAACTTGATGGTACTTGTTGATGATTATAGTACTTGTTGTTGCTACATGTTGAGTTTATAGTTGATTTATAATATTACTTGATATATATTATCTTCTATTTTGAGTTGGCCGATGATATCTACTCAGTACTTGTAGTTGTACTGACCCCCTACTTTCATGTTTTCTTCGTTGTTATTTGTGTAATGCAGCAAACGTTCCGTCAACTTCAACTCAATAGTAGATCTAGCCAGTCTTCACTCCATCGGAAATTCAGGGTGAGCTAACGCGTCTAGCTTGGACTGGATCTTCTTCTTCAAGTCTTGATGCCTTGAACTTCCGGCATGGACTAGCTTTTATTGTTTTTGCTTCTTAGACGTTTTTAGTTTAGTAATTTGAGGATAGATGTTCTTGTGATGATGACTTCCAGATTTTGGGGATAATAATAATAGTTTGAATTGTTTTTATTAATGAGTTTAAGTCTTCCGCATTTCTTTTGTTGATATTGTATTAAAATGTTAAAGGTTAGATTGGTTGGTTCGCTCTCATAGGAGGGTAAATGTGGGTGCCAGTCGCGTCCCCGATTTGGGTCGTGACAAACTTGGTATCAGAGCATTAGGTTCATTGGTCTCATCGCACAAGAACGAGTCTAGTAGAGTCTTAAGGAACGGTAGGGGGACGCCTTTACTTTTCTTTGAGAGGCTATAAGACTTTAGGAAAGTACCATTCTTCCATTCTTTCTTTCGTGCTACTACTTGAGTCCAATTGGTATCTAGGTGATACAAATTGGTATCTGACCATCTTCACTCTATTTCGCAGATGGTTAGAACTAGAGCAACGACCGCACCAGCAGCAACAACGGCAAGACAAGAAACGACTGAGCCAGCCACTGGGGCTGTGGCTCGAGGAAGAGCAGTGGCAAGAGGCCGTGGAAGAGGTCATGGGAGGACGTCCTCTAGAGGAAGAGGACGAGCCCCTAGCCCATCTGATACTAGGGCGGTGACTCCTCCACCGACCGAGGAGGTGATAAGAGAGGGTGAGGAAGGGGAGAATGAACAAGTGCAAAATGAGGAATTGACACCCCAACCTACCCCAGAGATGATCAATTAGGTTCTTGCTTATCTTAGCGGGATATCTGATCAGGGTCAGGCACCTCCAGTGGTTTCTGCACCAACACCTCCAGTTTCAGAGGTATGACATGCGGCTACTATGGCTCCCCGCATGGATGCCTCATTGGAGATAGGCACATTTCCACGTCTGACTACTGGGCCGATAATGACAAACGATCAGCACGAACTTTTCAGTAAGTTCTTAAAATTGAAACCTCCAGTCTTCAAGGGTGCAGAATCTGAAGATGCTTATGATTTTCTGGTTGATTGTCATGAGCTACTACACAAGATGGGGATAGTAGAACGGTTTGGCGTTGAGTTCGTAAGCTATCAGTTTCAAGGGAACGCCAAAATGTGGTGGCGATCACATATCGAGTGTCAACCTACAGAGGCCACACCTATGACTTGGGCATCCTTCTCTACCCTGTTTATGGAGAAGTATATCCCAAGGACTTTGAGAGATAGAAAAAGGGATGAGTTCTTGAGTCTCGAGCAAGGTAGGATGACGGTTAACGCATATGAGGCTAAGTTTCGTGCTTTATCAAGGTATGCCACCCAACTTTGTTTCAGTCCATAAGAGCGGATTCGCCGTTTTGTGAAGGGGTTGAGGTCAGAATTGCGGATTTCATCCTTACAGGTAGCGGCTACGGCAACATCCTTCCAAGAGGTGGTAGACTTTGTGATAGAAGTGGAAGGAGTGAAGCCAGATGAATTCACCACGACATCGACATCAAAAAGGTTTCAAAGGGGAGGTGAGTTTAATGGTTCTTACTCTAGAAGACAGAGCTCTGGAGGTTACTCAAGTCGACCAATTCAGTCTTCACTACAGACTGTAGTTGGGGGTCCACCTCAGAACGGTCAACACTACTCTGAGAGACCAATGCCTGACTCCAGAGAGTGTTATGGATGTGGGGATATTGGACATGTTAGGAGGAATTGTCCAAAACAGAGTTACAGAACCCCAATAGCTAGAGGTAGAGGTGGTCATGGTAGAGGCTGCTTTTCTGGAGGACGTGGTGGTCGAGGTAATGATGGTCATCACAACGGCAGAGGTGATGGGCAAACTGGAGCCACTACTACACCACATGGTAGGGGCAACGGACAGACTGGTGATAGGGCCCATTGTTATGCTTTCCCTGGGAGATCTGAAGCGGAGGCGTCTGATGCTGTTATCACAGGTAATCTTTTGGTTTGTGATTGCATGGCATTTGTATTATTTGACCCTGGCTCCACGTTTTCATATGTATCTTCATCATTTGCTAATGGTCTAAATTTACATTGTGAATTACTTGACACGCCTATTCGTGTTTCTACTCCGGTGGGTGAGTCTGTGGTAGTTGAAAAGGTATATAGGTCTTGTTTGGTGAACTTTGTGGGGAGCAACACTTATGTAGATTTGGTTATCTTAGAAATGGTTAATTTTGATGTAATTCTGGGTATGACTTGGCTTTCTCCGCATTTTGCGATCTTGGATTGTAATGCTAAAACGGTGACGTTAGCCAAGCCTGGGACAAATCCGTTAGTGTGGGAGGGCGAATACACTTCCAATCCGGTGCGTATCATATCCCTTCTTCGTGCTAAGAAAATGGTTAGTAAAGGGTGTTTAGCTTTCTTGGCACATCTCAAGGATGACACTACCCAAGTACCTTTGATTGAGTCGGTTTCGGTAGTCTGTGCATTTTTGGATGTGTTCCCTGCAGATCTTCCTGGTATGCCACCAGATAGGGATATTGACTTCTGTATCGATCTTGAACCGGGTACTCGCCCCATTTCTATGCCCCCGTATAGAATGGATCCCGCCGAATTAAGAGAGTTAAAGGCTCAACTTCAAGAGTTTTTGAACAAATGTTTCATTAGACAAAGTGCATCTCCTTGGGGTGCTCCGGTTTTGTTTGTGAAGAAGAAGGATGGGAGTTTTCGGATGTGCATAGACTACCGGCAGTTGAACAAGGTAACTATTAAGAACAAGTATCCTTTTCCTCGCATTGATGACTTATTCGATCAACTACAAGGTGCTTGTGTCTTCTCGAAGATCGACTTGAGATCCGGTTATCATCAATTGAAAATACGGGCAGCGGATGTGCCAAAGACTGCTTTCCGAACTAGGTATGGGCATTATGAATTCGTAGTGATGTCTTTTGGTCTTACAAATGCCCCCGCTGCTTTCATGAGCTTGATGAATGGGATTTTTAAGCCATATTTTGATCTCTTTGTGATCGTATTTGTTGATGATATACTTATATACTCTAAAAGTAAGAAGGAACATGAGGAGCATTTGAGAATTGTATTGGAAATGATGAGGGAGAATAAGCTTTATGCCAAGTTCTCTAAGTGTGAGTTTTGGCTAGATGCAGTGTACTTCTTGGGGCATGTAGTTTCTAAGGATGGAGTGATGGTGGATCCTTCTAAGATTGAGACAGTGAAGAATTGGGTAAGACCCACTAATGTGTCAGAAATAAGAAGCTTTGTTGGGTTAGCTAGCTACTACCGCCGCTTTGTCAAGGGATTCTCTTCTATTGCTTCCCAATTGACGAACTTGACTAAGCAGAATGTTCCATTTGTATGGTCGGATGAGTGCGAAGAAAGTTTTCAGAAACTCAAGACTTTGTTGACTACCGCACCTATCCTCACCTTGCCGGTAGAGGGTAAGAACTTCATTGTTTATTGTGATGCATCCTATTCGGGTTTGGGTGCAGTGCTAATGCAAGAGAAGAACGTGATTGCTTATGCTTCAAGGAAATTAAAAGTGCATGAACGTAACTATCCAACTCATGACTTGGAATTGGCCGCGGTAGTGTTTGCCCTAAAGCAATGGAGGCACTATTTATATGGGGTTAAGTGTGAAATCTATACGGATCATCGTAGTCTACAGTATGTCTTTACTCAGAAAGATTTGAACTTGAGACAAAGGAGATGGATGGAACTACTGAAGGACTACGACATCACTATTTTGTATCATCCGGGGAAGGCGAATGTTATGGCAGATGCCTTGAGTAGAAAGGCGGGAAGCATGGGAAATCTAGCTCATTTGCAAGCTTCTAGACGCCCATTGGCTAGAGAAGTGCAGATTTTGGCCAATGACCTCATGAGGTTAGAAGTAAATGAGAAGGGAGGATTGTTAGTTTGTGTGGAGGCAAGATCCTCCTTCCTTGACAAGATTATGGGTAAGCAGTTTGATGATGAGAAATTGATCCGGATTCGAGATAAAGTGTTGCAAGGAGAGGCTAAAGAAGCAACAATTGATGAGGAAGGTGTTTTGAGGATTAAGGGAAGGGTATGTGTACCCCGCGTCGATAATCTGATCAACACTATTCTGACAGAGGCTCATAGTACAAGGTATTCTATATATCCGGGTGCAACCAAGATGTATCGGGACCTAAAGCAACACTTTTGGTGGAGTAGAATGAAGCGTGATATTGTTGACTTTATTGCCAAATGTCCAAACTGTCAACAAGTAAAGTATGAACACCAAAGGCCCGGAGGAACGCTTCAGAGAATGCCTATTCCTGAATGGAAGTAAGAGAGAATGGCAATAGACTTTGTGGTTGGCCTTCCAAAGACAATGGGTAAGTATGACTCCATTTGGGTGATTGTTGATAGGTTAACTAAGTCTGCTCATTTCATCCTGGTCAAGGTGACTTACAATGCAGAGAAGTTAGCAAAAATCTACATCTCAGAAATCGTTCGACTGCATGGAGTTCCACTCTCCATTATATGAGATAGAGGTACGCAGTTTACTTCTAAGATTTGGAAGACATTGCATGCTGAATTGGGTACTAGGTTAGACCTTAGTACTGCGTTCCACCCTCAGACTGATGGTCAGTCTGAGCGAACGATTCAAGTGTTGGAGGATATGCTTCGTGCATGCGTGATAGAATTTGGTGGCCATTGGGATAGCTTCTTACCTTTGGCAGAGTTTTCATACAATAATAGCTATCACTCCAGTATTGATATGGCCCCATTTGAAGCATTGTATGGGAGGAGGTGTAGATCTCCCATTGGGTGGTTTGATGCATTTGAGGTTAGACCTTGGGGTACTGACCTCTTGAGGGATTCGTTAGATAAGGTGAAGGACATTCAAGAAAAGCTTCTAGCGGCGCAAAGTAACAAAAGGAGTATGCAGACCGAAAGGTTAGAGACTTGGAGTTCATGGAGGGTGAACAAGTCTTGTTGAAGGTTTCACCCATGAAAGGGGTGATGCGGTTTGGCAAAAGTGGTAAGCTAAGTCCAAGGTATATTGGACCATTTGAGGTACTAAATCGAGTAGGGGAGGTGGCTTATGAATTAGCCTTACCTCCAGGGCTGTCCGGAGTGCATCCGGTGTTTCATGTGTCCATGTTGAAAAGATACAATGGAGATGGAAACTACATTAACCGTTGGGATTCAGTTTTGCTTGATGAGAATTTGACTTATGAGGAGGAACCGGTTGCTATATTAGATAGAGAGGTTCGCAAGTTGAGGTCGAGAGAGATTGCATCCATCAAAGTTCAATGGAAGAATCGACCGGTTGAAGAGGCTACTTGGGAGAAGGAGGCAGATATGCAAGAAAAATACCCACATCTGTTTACAGATTCAGGTACTCCTTTTCGCCATTGTTTTTCTTCTTTTGATCGTTCGGGGATGAACGATGGGTAAATTGGTATCTATTGTAACGACCCGTTTAGTCGTTTTGAGCAGCAGATTTTATTTCTAGAAATCTGGCTAAAACCACGGACCCCACGACGGACCGTCACAGGCACGACGGACCGTCGCAGGGTCTCGTCTCAATATACTTAGGAATTCAGAAATTGGGTACTGAAAATCGACTCTCTGAACTTTGTAACAGACTTGCAGGACGGACCGTCACAAGTGTGACGGACCGTCACAGAATCCTCACTAAAAAATGGAATTTTGGTCCTTACGACGACCTTGGTGATGGACCATCGCAGGCACGACGGCCCGTCACAGGTTGCGCAAATCCCAGGCAGAATCGGATTTCTTTACACGTTTTAAGGGACGTTTTGGACTATTCTTTCCTTAATTACAAAGTTAGAGGGTTAATATTAATAAGTCTAATTACTTGGGGGTTAAAAGAGGTAACCTTAAGTTAATTAGTGGGTTCTATTGTCCTCTTTTATAATTAATTATATGTTAATTAGGGTAAAAGAAAGAGGGTTTGAATAAGAAGAAGAGAAAAGAAAAGAGAGAGAGATAGATTGATCGATTGAGAGAGTCGAACGAGGAAGAAGAATATCAAAGCTTGGGAAATTGCTTGTTGATTCCAATTCTTCTGTGGAGGTAGGTTATGGTTTATTTTACGATATTCGTAGTGAACTCTTAATAGTGAATGATATGTATTGGTGGTATTGTAAACGTGTCTATATGCTTAATTGTATGCTTGCATGAATATGATTATGTGATTTTGATAAAACAAGCATGATGAAAACCATTGAATCCCAAATCTTGAATGAAACTTTAATATATGTTATTAATGATGATGCCTTGGTATAAAGAAGGCTTGATGAATTAAAAGTAATGGGATTGATGATGCCTTGGTATAGAGAAGGCTTGATGAACGGATAGAATGAGGTTAGTGGATCGGAGTGTCCCGTTCCGACACATAGTATTAGTGGATCGGAGTGTCACGTTCCGACACATAGTATTAGTGGGACGGGTGTCACGAACCGACACGTAGAATTAGGGGATCAGAGTGTCACGTACCGACACATGTAGGGGATCGGAGTGTCATGTTCCGACACATATAAGGGATCAGAGTGTCACGTACCGACGCATGTAGGGGATCGGAGTGTCACGTTCTGACACATATAGGGGATCGGAGTGTCACGTACCGACACATAGTGGTAGGGGATTGGAGTGTCACGTACCGACACAAGAGGAAGAAAGATAATGAATCTTGAAAGATGATAAATTTACTCAATCTAATAAACTTAATTCCCAAATGAGTATGGTATTGAGGCTTGAGCCCTCATGGATGAACTTGATGGTACTTGTTGATGATTATAGTACTTGTTGTTGCTACATGTTGAGTTTATAGTTGATTTATAATATTACTTGATATATATTATATTCTATTTTGAGTTGGCCGATGATATCTACTCAGTACTTGTGGTTGTACTGACCCCCTACTTTCATGTTTTCTTCTTTGTTATTTGTGTAATGCAGCAAACGTTCCGTCAGCTTCAACTCAACAGTAGATCTAGCCAGTCTTCATTCCATCGGAAATTCAGGGTGAGCTAACGCGTCTAGCTTGGACTGGATCTTCTTCTTCAAGTCTTGATGCCTTGAACTTCCGGCATGGACTAGCTTTTATTGTTTTAGCTTCTTAGACGTTTTTAGTTTAGTAATTTGAGGATAGATGTTCTTGTGATGATGACTTCCAGATTTTGGGGATAATAATAATAGTTTGAATTATTTTTATTAATGAGTTTAAGTCTTCCGCATTTCTTTTGTTGATATTGTATTAAAATGTTAAAGGTTAGATTGGTTGGTTCGCTCACATAGGAGGGTAAATGTGGGTTCCAGTCGCGTCCCCTATTTGGGTCGTGACATAAATTTTCCAAAGGGTTTTAAGGTAGCCTATGAATTTGACTCCCTAGTGAATTGGCTTCGGTTAATCCGGTTTTCAATGTTTCTTTGGTAAAGAAATGTATCGGTGATCCCGAGTCCATTCTTCCTATTGTGGTTCTTGGTATCAAGGATAATATCGCATATGAGGATGTTTCGGTTCATGTTCTTGATTTGTAAGTCAATAAGTTAAGGAATAAAGAGGTGGTTTCTATAAATGTGTTATGGAAGAATCACTTAGTCGAGGGTGCAACGTGAAAGTACGAGGCCGACATGAAGTCCCGTTACCCTCATCTTTTGATAATTAGGGTTCGTCATTCCTTTTTATTATGTAAATATGACTAGGAATTGATGTTTCATGATTTTTGTTGAAGTCTTGAAAAAATTTGCATTTTTAAAAAGTTGCATTAATTTAAAATTAACATTTAAACTTGAAATTTTGCGTTTTTTGTTTGTTTGTGATATGTTGTGCATATTGACATGGTGAGTCTGAGTGAAAATTTATGTCAATTATTGATAAGTTGAACGTTGTGATAATTGACTCGTGTAATGTATGTTAATCTATGTGTGTTGTGAGAAGGAATACATGGCCAACATTTCTATTGGCAAATAGGAGATTTAAAGTACATGGCCATGTACTTATTACCTTAGCTTCACCTTGAGTCAAAACTCCAATGGAGTCTTGAGAGAGTGTTACTTCGGATAGAGGTTTTCATTTTTAAAGGTTAACTCTAATTGAGGTTTTATGTATATAAACTAACCAATAATACATTAAAACACCTACGATAACCACCATTCACATAATTAGAAACTGGGGTGAAATTACCAATTCACCCCTATATTGGCCAAAATTCTGAAGAATTTGCAGGTGCAAAACAATGGGTGCCATCTACTAGGTGTAATTTGGTATACGACCAATCCTACTTGGCACTATTTTGGTCATAGAACCATCATTTGGGGGCTTATCTCCCACAAATAAGTGTGCACCCACACCCCGTTTTGACTGTCCATTGTTTGACCTAAGGTGCATCAACTAGGGTGTCAATTGGGACTGTTTTTGGCAGCTTTATGTCAAACATTTGGGTCCTCCTCAAGGACTCATACGGTGGTCCTTGAGGAGACTTACCCGGCTGTTAAAACTCAAAATATTACAATCCTTATTATAGGTTCTTACAACATCTTTTAGAATCTAAACGACACATTAAAATATATATAAAAAATGCAAATGCACACTAGTACACACAAGGCTTTTTTTAAACGTTTTTGTTGTTCTTTGACATTCCACTTAAAAACTCTTTAAAACTAACTTATAAACATTTTTTCTTTATTTTAAAAATTTATTAACTCATAAAACTCATGTTAATCTCTAATTTAAACTTGTTCATTTTGGTGGTTGTTACAAAATTCTAGTATTCAAAATGATGAAATGACTCATTACATTAGATACCAATTCACATATGGCTCTTGCGAAAACGATCAAAAAAACAAAAGGGCTATAAAGGGTACGAGAACCGACAAAATATATGAATAGCTTTAATTCATATAATTCTCAATATCCCAAGGTCTTACCTCAAAGGTATCAAACCAACCTATGGGAGAGCTACATCTTTTATCGTACTATGTATCAAATAGGGTCAGATCAATATTCAAGTGGTAGCTATTGTTGTATATAAAATAAACTAACAACAAAATGTATTCTCAGAAATTATTAAAGCTAATTGTACACATATATGCAACATGTTCTCAATGCACTTGACATAACTAGGTGGAATCTTTTCTCACATTAACTTGATAATATGTTGAATCAATAGCGACTCAAATGTCAAGTGAACTTAAAAAAACATCCACACTATCATAATGCACAAACAATCACAAATCCTATCAATATTTCATTCTCCAATCTTAATATTTTCACGAGTTTAAATTATATAAATATATATTTAGACATCAAATAATCATCAAGAGGAATCGAACTCATCTGATCAAAAGATGGGGATGATAAAGTAACCACATTTTGAGGGAAACACCAAAAAAATACAAAACCTAACTACATTGTCGAAATGCTAGATTAGTAGTTATTATAGATAACCCGTAATAATTATAACATTACAGCCAATTGTACCCACATTCTGCCAAAGCATAATACCGATTATGATATAAACTTTATGTCTATAAAAAAACTGTGAATTTTCCAGGCAAATCTTCTATAAATTCTCATACGCAAGTTTGTGCGTGTATAATCACTAGTATAGTTCACAACTATGAATTTTCATAGTATATCTCCTATAAATTCTCAGAAGCAATTTTTTGTGTATCGAATTACTAGTATACTTCAACTATACCAAACATCACCAATTCTTTAATAAGTCAAATGAACATGTCTAATAAAGGATGCCACTCTATCAAGAGGCCAATCAGAAAATAGATACACACCATCCACTCCTAGGAACTTACTCTTAGAAGCGAAAACACACACAAACGTGTAAAGTGACTTATATTATAAAGCATGCTCAAAATGAAGTAGTTGGTCACATAATAATGTTCATAACCAAGGTCAAATAACTCTATATACTCCTTCCATACTATCCATATAAAGTATTTTTATTCACCTGGATTTAAGTATTTGATTTTTTAGCCACTCAAAATTACTAATCTAGTCCCTATTATAATTTCACACATGCTTGGTTTATTGAACCCCACTTTCACCTAAGTCAACACTCTTAATACTTAAAATACATCATAACCAGATTGATCATCCACCTTACTCCCAAACCTTCAGTAGTAATATACGAGTTCCAAACAAGGTGATAACGCTAATTTCAAATTTGATAACACCTTTTCATAAAGGTTAAACTATTAAATCAAAATAAAGTCAACTACTTACAACTTTCACATACCATGCTTTAGCTACCATTCTAAAAAATCACATACCTCGATGTAAACACTTGGGGAAATTATTGGTCACTCAAATTATTATGTGTCCATAATCTCATAACCTCTATTCACCATCAAATTTCTATATAGCGCATCATAATATCCTATATAGTCCTATCTATGGAGTAGTATTAATCAAACTCTAAGTTCATAATCAGAAGATAGAATTATATATAACTTTGTACATGATTCTTAAGACATCTATCATAATCTGAGCAGTATAACCCAACGTAAATATCAATATTTTTTATACCTCACTATTTGTCCCCAAACAAAAAATCAATATTTAAGAAACTCAATGATAAAATCTTACTAAGTCTGTACTTAACTACTTCACATCTTACAGTCATATCTAAACTCATAGGCTAAAATAAACACAATATTCTACTACAGTGCAAGGGTTTATAAGAGAAGTCTTACTCCTTCACTATTCTCAAGATCTTGTCATGGTACAAAATTCTTAATATCTCGACCATCTTAGACTTGTTAATTACCCATGCCCGCTTAATGATCTATTTTTTTACCAACAACCCATGATGTTTTATTGGACACCCTAAATCAAAACTCTAAGAGTAACCCTACAATAACAAACTTTATGATCCAATCATACATAAGTCCTTTCACTCAATATTAATGCGATCAAGCATTTCATATATTACCACTACATATGTTTTTTTTAAAATAGGATTTCTTGTATATTAGCTTATCATTGATCTCCACTTCCTAGAGGTCACCATATCCTTAACTAAAAATTCAATTATACTCATTACTAAACTCAAAACAATAAAAGAACATATCGTGACACTCCAGTTGAACATATGTATAATATGTTTTCTAGTCTTCTCAAAAAAAATTGACCAATCTGAAAAAGAAGTGAATTTATTATCATAACTAGTCAAAAATAGATTAAATCACACATCTGAATATATTTCGCAACTATTCTGAACCTACCTTTTTACACCATACAATTAGAGAAAAATTTTATTGCTCTCCCCTCTTTTTGAAGATTACCCTACATTCTATTAATTATTAATATTTTTTGTATTATGATCTATCTCCTTTAAATTATTTTTGAGCGATCAACAAAAATTTCTAAAAACTTTTAATACAACCCCGTTGCTCACTGAATAATTGAAAATTACAACCTTAGATAGTTACAAGTATTATTACATATAAAATTTGTTTAACCAACAATATGTATTTTATAGTTGCATCCCAATCACAATCCATCACTAAATAGTACACCAATAAAATTCAAGGGACTAACCCAAAATTTATACGCACTCTCTTATGAAAATCTTCAAATATATTCACTCCAGTATACTCACTGACTTTCTATATCCATAAGTTTGTAATTCCGGTATCAATCCTCTAACTCGGAGCTTAAGATAAAATCAATTGTTGTAGAACCCAAAAGATAGATTTCAGTACCTATTGCATTAATACCATACAAATGATTCATTGCTAAAAGCATCTTTAAAAATAATGCTTCACCAAGCATCCATAGTAACAAACTAGTTGATATCTCAAATTTGAATGCAACAATGAATCTTGTTATGTAGACCATGTCATACAACTAGGAACTTCTAAAGTAGTTAGTAATCAGATTTTACAATCGACACATTCCTTTCCACATAGACCTAGTACTAGACACCATGAAAATATGTTAGAAACCTCAATTGAACAAATCATACCTGTCGATATCATCGTACCTGAATAGTTCACACAATTCTACCCCTCAAAAAAATGCTATACCAAGCAATTTGCATTCTTTCCTAGATCAGGTCGATAACAAACCTAAAAAACTTCATAAATCTAAAAAAGTAAGCATACTATTATAGTAGTCATATAATGACCATCATTAACATATAAAAACCTATGGAAATATAGTAAAGTTTATAACCTCAATTTGCACAACCTGATTTCCTTACTCGCTAACAACTAATAAATGTTATGAAAACTCTACTAACTATATTTTCTAGTACAATGATATTCATTTCTAGTTGTCCCTCACGAAACTTCTTGCAGATCTTCCGATATATAGAAAAGTATAAAATTTGACCTCATAGGTTGCAATACATATCTTCCGTTGCTTTATTCTAAGGAAATCATCTCTTTCCCGCCGCTTAAAGTTTGCGGTATATAATTGCGTAAGAAAATTAGAAAATATTTCATAAGTTATACGTAGTTCCTTTAGTATCGACACTCAACATGATACTATTAAAACATTTAGTGTCTCTCCAAAAATAGTATGCATAAATTTAACACTAAGCCTCTCTTCTATATTTATTTGACGATGCAGCTCAAAATATTAACAATGAAATCATAAATATCTTTATAATAAATATCTATGATGCATAAGGGTTGCAACTTTATGAAATTAATAAAAAAACATGTTGAGCACTAGTCGTTACATGCCTTATGATGTATCGAGAAATATATACTTATTTCCAAGGTCACATTTTTTTCTTCTTTCTAGTGTTGCTATTTTAACATCTAATACTCCAGTATTAATCCTATGTGAAATAGATGAATAAGTTCATATACTAATTTGTATCACCTAAAACCAATTAGATTATAGTATCAGCATGATATAAAGAAGGAATGAAGTTTTCCTAAAGTATTATAGCCTCTCGGAAAAAATTAAAGGCGTCCTAATACCATTACGCAAGACTGTTCTATGCATGTCCTTGTGTGATGAGATCACGGAAACTAATACTCTGAAATCATGTTTGTCACGACCTAAATCGAGTCATTACTGACACACAAACTTAACCTCCTAGATGGGAGAAACATTGAATCCAAACCTAACTAATATTTATCATTCAACATATGAAATACTAATCGCAATGCAGATAGTTAAATCTTATTAGTTAAAGAAACAAAAATACATTAGAGTTTACTATATGTCATCCCCAAACCCAAAAGTCATCTTATTAAGGGCATCTAATGTTCAAATATTAAGTCTAAGAGTATCAAAGACACAAAAAGAATTAAATAAAATAGTTTATGTACAAATATTAAGGACATCAAGTCATGTCTGTGTGAATCCAACACGAGCTTTCATGAATAGATTTACTTGGAACATTATATCCTTGAGACTTGCTACAACTGAGGGTGAGTCGAAGTCACTAGTACACTCACTGATTTCAATAAAAAGGAAAACACAAGTAGGGCTCAGTACGGGGAAACACGTATTGATTAAGTATCATCGGCCAACTAAAAATAGTAAACTAATATACAATGAATAATAGTATAAAATCAACTATGACACTTAGTTGGTTGCAAGCAACCAACAACACGAAGCAGTAACAAAAAAAATAAAGAGTAAACAATCAATCATAATATCAAGAAATCATAAGGGGACTCATGTTTCCACACCACACTCATTTTGGAAATAGGTTCTTTGAGATTGAGTACATTAAGTTAATTCAATACTTTTTTCCTTTAATATTACCATGTCAAAGCGGGACACTCGAATTTAATCATACTGTGTCAGAACGTGACACTCTAATCCAATAATTTCATTTCAATACGTTACACCCTCATCCATAATACAATTTTGGAACGTGACCCTCTAATTGTCACGACCAGGAAGTACCCCTAGAAGCAGGACAATATACTTGACCTCTCGGATGTCTTATACAAGCCCTTGACATTCATTCATAGAATTGATTTAAAATTTGTGAAAAATAAATAAAAAAAATCACTTCATAACACACAGAAAAAAATCCATTCGATTTAAAAATCATTAGTACACATCTAGAACACAAAGACTCGTCTTGCCATATTAGAAACAACTCCAATAGAATAGCAATATAGCCCTATACAACAATATATTTTATACTATTACAAGAACTTAATTTAACTTTTGAAATGAACGTCCTTCAATCATTAATCACACAGTTAAACTTGGGAATAATCATCCACGCTCTTCATTTTAGGAACGATCCTCTACCCATCAAAATCTTAACTCTGTGTATAAAATGAAGAACAATGATATTAGTTCAAGAATGCACTAAGTATGATAACCATGAAAAAAAATCTTTAAAGATGACATTTACTTAAAAACCGTTCTTCATTTCTTTATATTAAGACTTCACAAAAAATCGATACAATAAGTACAATGAAGCTCACATACATCTTATAGACTTTAATATCATTCAAAACAACACTTAAAGTCATTTATCTCATTTATGACAAATTCAATATATCCAAATCATTACCTTTCGGTTTTACCTTACCTCCTTTACCTAATTAACCCTTGAGTTATACTTAGTGCAATGCATGAATAATGTCTCATTCCACCATTAACACTAATGTATCACATTAAGGTCACCAAGGTGAACATTCATAAAATGTTCATCAATTCAAGCATATACATTCATAAGGACATAACATATCATGATACACAAGCTTCACATATGAACTATAACCTAAGACAACCCCAAGTAACACTTGTAGCTCCCCTCCCTGAGGGATACTATAAATTGACAAGAAACCTAGTTTAATACTTGCGATATTTAAAAGAGAGTAACGAAGGTATACTTATTTCTAATCTAATTAAAGGATAAGTTTCAAAACACATAATTTTCTTAAGGATGTGCATGTAGCCCATTTTTACAAATATAATTCTGGTCAAAATATATATGGCACAACATTTTAACTAATGACGAAAAAACTCACAAAATCTGTTAAACTAAAACGATAAGCTTTCCGTGCATATATTATCTTCATAGTTAAGGACGAAATAACAATAACTTTACCAGCTTCTGAGTACTGTAATCACGTGGTTCATGCTTCACACAAACTTAGAAAACATAAAGCAAATTAGTATTTTTAGAAGCATGGGTTCAGCAACCCAAAAGATAAAAATGTATAACATTACATATATTACAACCCACATTGACATGAACAAACAAGCTCTAAAAATCTCATGTAAATATTCAATACGTAAATCACGTATAACTCTTAAGGTTTATACCATATATACATTTTCCTGTATGCAAGTGATATCTTCCTTTAAGACTTCCAAAACCTCAATATTCAATGACCAACTTCAACCGTCCTTTCAAAAATTTCCTATGATAGAAGCAACTATCGCTAAGAATAAATCTTAGTGGTGTAAAAATTATAGATCTGGTTCCCTTAGATTCGCCATGTCATCATTCTAAAGTCAAGGGTAGCATAATTGAAATATAATCAATAAAACAAGTTAAAGTACACAAAGAGTATGATGTTGAATAATTAAAGCTCCAAATGTCAATAACGTTCATAGCACAATTTTTCAAGAGGTTCAATAACAAGACTCGCCCAATATATACATCAAGTCGTCACACCAAGTACGAGCAGGTATTAGGAAGGTCTAACACCCTGTGTCATGAAGGGTAAAATCCAAATAAACCAGAGAATCAATATCTATATTAAAAGTGGCTTTCTAGTTTGTACTTAAAATGGACAACTCCTAGACATAAGACGAACTAAAAAACATAAGTCAAGTTGGAAAATGATACAAATAAAGAGGCATGCCAATAGTTACAAAGTCACAACCACAAGAAGGACAGAGTCCCAAGAAGAATGCCAAGTGATCAAACAATCCGTACAAGTGGACGAGTTATACAAGAGTCTTTAACGACTTAAACGACAACAACACAACAATTCAAAGTGAAAACAGGTAATCAACTTACCAATATAACATTTCAGATATACCAACAGGTAAAAATAGTGCAAGTACAAGTTTATACACAAACCTCCATGCTTTAGCAAAGAAATGATCCAACACGACTTCAAGAGTTCAAACCATAAACCAACCAACGCATGAAGATCCTCAACTTGTTCACGTGTATATACAACCATAAAAATACAATTAAATTACTTGTTTAATTTAGAGTATCTCAATAATGTTGAAGTAAGACAGGATAATCATCACAAGTAAGCCTAGCCTACATATTTATGACTAAGCTCCCAAAATAGTGATTTTGTCCAACAAAAGTACTTCATGTAACAACTTAGTTTTGAAACATGAAACTACAAAATTGAACTTTATATCCACGATAAAAAATGTAGGCACTTCGCTTAATCTTAAAAATAATCAAGAATCACTTCAAAATATGCTTTGTACAAAAAGATATAATAAAAACACTAACAATTGTACATACATGAATTCTAATTCAAGAAGCTGGATAGAATTCTTCCTATGTTGCGTCCCATATTTGGAATCCATAAAAGAAAAAATATAGTTTTCCATAAACATAAGAATTTTATAACTACGAAATATATTTGTTAACATATTTATTCATTTCAAACGAAGTACTATAAGACAAGTTATGCTCAAAATACAAAGGACCACCCAGCTAAGAAACATATTTTTTTTATCACTTACCAAAAAAAAGTTGTATCTCGAATTCACCCAAAAGGAGCTAGTTTCTCTTTTTATTTTGAAGAAAACCACATTAGATAATTCTCTAAGGTTCATTGTAACGACCCGTTTAGTCGTTTTGAGTAGCAGATTTTATTTCTGGAAAACTGGCTGAAACCACGGACCCCACGATGGACCATCACAGGCACGACGGACCGTTGCAGGGTCTCGTTTCAATATACTTGAAATTCTGAAATTGGGTACTGAAAATCGACTCTCTGAACTTCGTAATGGACTTGCAGGACGGACCGTCACAGGTGTGACGGACCGTCACAGTGTCCTTGGTGAAATATAGAACTCTGATCGTTACGACGACCTGTGTGATGGACCGTCGCAAGCACGACGGCCCGTAATAGGTTGCGCAAATCCCAGGCAGAATCGGATTTCTTTGCACGTTTTAAGGGACATTTTGGACTATTCTTTCCTTAATTATAAAGTTAGAGGGTTAATATTAATAAGTCTAACTACTTGGGGGATAAAAGGGGTAACTTTGAGTTAATTAGTGGGGTATTATTGTCATTCTTTTATTCTTAATTATATGCTAATTAGGGTAAGAGAAAGAGGGTTGTGAATAAAGAAAACAGAAAGAACAGAGAGAGAGAGGATTGAATCGAACAAGGCTGAGGAGAAAACAAAGCTTTGGAAATTCTTGCTTGATCACTAGTCTTCGGTTGAGGTAGGTTATGGTTTTTACGACATTCGTAGTGAACTCTTAATAGTGAATGATATGTATTGATAGTATTGTAAACCCTGCTATGTGCTTAATTGTATGCTTGCATGTTTGTGATTATGAAATCGTGATAAACTAAACATGATGAAGCTATTGAATCCTAAATATCGAAAGAAACCCTAATTCACTTGTTAATGATGATGCCTTAGTGTAAAAGAAGGCTTGATGAATTAGGGGATCGGGTGACACGTTCCGGTACCAGGATAGAAATAGAGGATCGGGTGCCATGTTCTGGTACCAGGATAGAATGAGGATCGGAGTGTCACGTTCCGACACCAGGATAGAATTATGGATCGGGTGCCACGTTCCGATACCAGGATAGAATGAGGATCGGAGTGCCACGTTCCGGCACCAGGATAGAATATGGATCGGAGTGTCACGTTCCGACACCAGGATAGTATATGGAGCGGAGTGTCAGGTACCGACACAAGGGGAAGAAAGATAACGAATCTTGAACGATAATGAAAATACTCAATCTAATGAACCCAATTCCCAAATGAGTATGGTATTGAGGCTTGAGTCCTCATGTGTGAACTTAGTGGAAATTGTTAATGATATAGTACTTGTTGTTGCTACATGTTAAGCATCATAGTTGAATTTATAATATTACTTGATATATATTATCTTCTATTTTGAGTTGGCCGATGATATCTACTCAGTACTTGTGGTTGTACTGACCCCCTACTTTCATGTTTTCTTCTTTGTTATTGGTGGAATGCAGCAAACGTTCCGTCAACTTCAACTCAACAGTAGATCTAGCCAGTCTTCACGACCTTCGGAAATTCAGGGTGAGCTAATGCGTCTAGCTTGGAGTGGATCTTCTTCTTCTAGTCTTGATGCCTTGAACTTCCGGCATGGACTAGCTTTTATTTGTTTTAGCTTCTTAGACGTTTTTAGTTTAGTAATTTGAGGGTAGATGTTCTTGTGATGATGACTTCCAGATTTTGGGGATAATAATAATAGTTTTGAATTGTTTTATTAATGAGTTTAAGTCTTCCACATTATTTTCACGTTGATATATCTTGAAATGTTAAGGTTTAGATGGGTTGGTTCGCTCACATAGGAGGGTAAATGTGGGTGCCAGTCGCGTCTCGGTTTTGGTTCGTGACAAACTTGGTATCAGAGCATTAGGTTCATTGGTCTCATCACACAAGAACGAGTCTAGTAGAGTCTTAAGGAACGGTAGGGGGACGCCTTTACTTTTCTTTGAGAGGCTATAAGACTTTTGGAAAATTCCATTCTTTCATTCTTTCTTTCGTGCTACTACTTGAGTCCAATTGGTATCTAGGTGATACAAATTTGTATCTGACCATCACTCTATTTCGCAGATGGTTAGAACTAGAGCAACGACCGCACCAGCAGCAACAACGGCACGGCAAGAAACGTCTGAGCCAGCCACTGGGGCTGTGGCTCTAGGAAGAGCAGCGGCAAGAGGCCGTGGAAGAGGTCGTGGGAGGACGTCCTCTAGAGGAAGAGGACGAGCCCCTAGCCCATCTAACACTAGGGCGGTGACTCCTCCACTGACTGAGGAGGTAGTAAGAGAGGGTGAGGAAGGGGAAACTGAACAAGAGCAGAATGAGGAATTGCCACCCCAACCTACCCCAGAGATGATCAATCAGGTTCTTGCTTATCTTAGCGGGTTATCTGATCAGGGTCAGGCACCTCCAGTGGTTTCTGCACCAACACCTCTGGTTTCAGAGATATGACATGCGGCTACTATGGCTCCCCGCATGGATGCCTCATTGGGAATTGGCACATTTCCACGTCTGACTACTGGGCCTATTATGACAAATGATCAGCATGAACTTTTCAGTAAGTTCTTGAAATTGAAACCTCCAGTCTTTAAGGATGCAGAATCAGAGGATGCCTACGATTTTCTGGTTGATTGTCATGAGCTCCTACACAAGATGGGTATAGTAGAGCGGTTTGGTGTCGAGTTCGTGAGCTATTAGTTTCAAGGGAACGCCAAAATGTGGTGGTGTTCACATGTTGAGTGTCAACCGACAGAGGCACCACCTATGACTTGGGCATCGTTCTCTAGCTTGTTTATGGAGAAGTATATCCCCCGGACTTTGAGGGATAGGAAAAGGGATGAGTTCTTGAGTCTTGAGCAAGGGAGGATGACGGTTAATGCATATGAGGCTAAATTCCGTGCATTATCCAGGTATGCCACCCAACTTTGTTTCAGTCCACAAGAACGGATTCGCCGTTTTGTGAAGGGGTTGAGGTCAGAATTGCGGATTTCAGCCTTACAGGTAGCGGCTACGGCAAAATCCTTCCAAGAAGTGGTAGACTTTGTGATAGAGGTGGAAGGAGTGAAGCCAGATGACTTCACCACAACATCGACATCAAAGAGGTTTCGAGAGGGAGGTGAGTTCAACAGTTCGTATACTAGAGGACAGAGTTCTGGAGGCTACTCACTTCGACCAATTCAGTCTTCACTACAGACTGTAGTTGGGGGTCCACCTCAGACCGGTCAACATTTCTCTGAGGGGCCGATGCGTGAACCCAGAGAATGTTATGGATGTGGGGATATTGGACACATTAAGAGGTATTGTCCAAACCAGAGTTACAGAACCCCACTAGCTAGAGGTAGGGGTGGTCATGGTAGAGGTCGTTTTTCTGGAGGACGCGGTGGTCGAGGTAATGGTAGTCACCACAACGGTAGAGGTGATGGGAAAACTGGAGCCACTACGATACAACATGGTAGGGGCAATGGACAGACAGGTGATAGGGCCCATTGTTACGCTTTCCCTGGGAGATCTGAAGCGGAGACATCACATGCTGTCATCACAGGTAACCTTTTTATTTGTGATTGCATGGCTTCCGTATTGTTTGATCCTGGATCCACATTTTCTTATGTATCTTCCTCATTTGCTAATGGTCTAAATTTACATTGTGAATTACTTGACACGCCTATTCGCGTTTCTACTCCGGTGGGTGAGTCTGTGATAGTTGAAAAGGTATACAGGTCTTGTTTGGTGAATTTTGTGGGGAACAACACTTATGTAGACTTGGTTATTTTAGAAATGGGTGACTTCGATGTAATTCTGGGTATGACTTGGCTTTCTACGAATTTTGCGATTTTGGATTGTAATGCTAAAACTGTGACGTTAGCCAAGCCTGGGACAGTTCCGTTAGTGTGGGAGGGCGACTACACCTCCAACCCGGTTCGTATCGTGTCCTATCTTCGTGCTAGGAGAATGGTTAGTAAGGGGTGTTTACCTTTCTTGGCACATCTCAAGGATGACACAACTCAAGTTCCTTCAATCGAGTCAGTTTCGGTAGTCCGTGAATTTTTGGAGGTTTTCCTTGCAGATCTTCCGGGTATGCCACCGGATAGGGATATCATTTTTGCATTGATTTGGAACTGGGCACTCGCCCCATTTCTATACCCCCTTATAGAATGGCTCCCGCGGAGTTAAGAGAGTTAAAAGCACAACTTCAAGAGTTCTTGAGCAAAGGCTTCATTAGACCAAGTGCATCTCCTTGGGGTGCTCCGGTTTTGTTTGTGAAGAAGAAGGATGGGAGTTTTCGGATGTGCATAGACTATAGACAACTGAACAAGGTAACTATCAAGAACAAGTATCCTCTTCCTCGCATTGATGACTTGTTCGATCAGTTACAAGGTGCTTGTGTCTTCTATAAAATTTACTTGAGATCCGGTTATCACCAATTGAAAATACGAGCCACGGATGTGCCAAAGACTGCTTTTCGAACTAGGTATGGGCATTATGAATTCGTGGTAATGTCTTTTGGTCTTACGAATTCCCCTGCTGCTTTCATGAGCTTGATGAACGGGATTTTTAAGCCATATCTCGATCTCTTTGTGATCGTGTTTATTGATGATATACTGGTATATTCTAAAAGTAAGAAGGAACATGAGGAGCATTTGAGGATTGTTTTGGAAATGTTGAGGGAGAAAAAGCTTTATGCCAAGTTCTCTAAGTGTGAGTTTTGGCTAGATGCAGTGTCCTTCTTGGGGCACGTGGTTTCTAAGGATGGAGTGATGGTGGATCCTTCTAAGATTGAGACAGTGAAGAATTGGGTAAGACCCACTAATGTGTCAGAAATAAGGAGTTTTGTTGGGTTAGCTAGCTACTACCGCCGATTTGTCAAGGGATTCTCTTCTATTGCTTCCCAATTGACGAACTTGACTAAGCAAAATTTTCCATTTGTATGGTCGGATGAGTGTGAGGAAAGCTTTCAGAAACTCAAGACCCTGTTGACTACCGCACTTATCCTCACCTTGCCGGTAGAGGGTAAGAACTTCATTGTTTATTGTGATGCATCCTATTCGGGTTTGGGTGCAGTGCTAATGCAAGAGAAGAATGTGATTGCTTATGCTTCAAGACAATTAAAAGTGCATGAACGTAACTACCCAACTCATGACTTGGAATTTGCCGCGGTAGTATTTGCATTGAAGCAATGGAGGCACTATTTATATGGGGTTAAGTGTGAGGTCTATACGGATCATCGTAGCCTACAATATGTCTTTACTCAGAAAGATTTGAACTTGAGACAGAGGAGATGGATGGAACTACTGAAGGACTACGACATCACTATTTTGTATCATCCGGGGAAGGCGAATGTTGTGGCAGATGCCTTGAGTAGAAAGGCGGAAGCATGGGAAGTCTAGCTTATTTGCAAGCTTCTAGACGCCCATTGGCTAGAGAAGTGCAGATTTTGGCTAATGACCTCATGAGGTTAGAAGTAAATGAGAAGGGAGGATTGTTGGCTTGTGTGGAGGCAAGATCCTCCTTCCTTGACAAGATTAAGGAGAAGCAGTTTGATGATGAGAAATTGATCCGGATCCGAGATAAAGTGTTTCAAGGAGAGGCTAAAGAAGCAACACTCGATGAGGAAGGTGTTTTGAGGATTAAGGGAAAGGTATGTGTACCACGCATTGATGATTTGATCAACACTATTCTGACAGAGGCTCATAGTACAAGGTATTCTACACATCCGGGTGCAACCAAGATGTATCGCGACCTAAAGCAACACTTTTGGTGGAGTAGAATGAAGCGCGATATTGTTGACTTTATTGCCAAATGTCCAAACTGTCAACAAGTAATGTACGAACACCAGAGGCCTTGAGGAACGCTTCAGAGAATGCCCATCCCTGAATGGAAGTGGGAGAGAATCGCAATGGACTTTGTGGTTGGTCTTCCAAAGACAATGGGTAAGTATGACTCCATTTGGGTGATTGTTGATAGGTTAACTAAGTCTGCTCATTTTATTCCGGTCAAGGTGACTTACAATGCAGAGAGGTTAGCCAAGATCTATATCTCAGAAATCGTTCGATTGCATGGGGTTCCACTATCCATTATATCAGATAGAGGTACGCAGTTTACTTCTATGTTTTGGAAAACATTGCATGAAGAATTGGGTACTAGGTTGGACCTTAGTACCGCGTTCCATCCCCAGACCGATGGTAAGTCTCAGCGAATGATTCAAGTGTTAGAGGATATGCTTCGCGCATGCGTGATAGAGTTTGGTGGCCATTGGGATAGCTTCTTACCTCTAGCAGAGTTTTCATACAATAATAGCTATCACTCCAATATTGATATGGCTCCATTTGAAGCATTGTATGGGAGGAGGTGTAGATCTCCCATTGGTTGGTTTGATGCATTTGAGGTTAGACCTTGGGGTACTGACCTCTTGAGGGATTCGTTAGATAAGGTGAAGTGCATTCAAGAAAAGCTTCTAGCGGCGCAAAGTAGACAAAAGGAGTATGCAGACCGAAAGGTTAGAGACTTGGAGTTCATGGAGGGTGAACAAGTCTTGTTGATGGTTTCACCCATTAAAGGGGTGATGCGGTTTGGCAAAAGAGGTAAGTTAAGTCCAAGGTATATTGGACCATTTGAGGTACTAAAGCGAATAGGGGAGGTGGCTTATGAATTAGCCTTGCCCCCAGGGCTGTCCGGAGTGCATCCGGTATTTCATGTGTCCATGTTGAAAAGATACCATGGAGATGGAAACTACATCATCCGTTGGGATTCAGTTTTGCTTGATGAGAATTTGACTTATGAGGAGGAATTTGTTGCTATATTAGATAGAGAAGTTCGCAAGTTGAGGTCGAGAGAGATTGCATCCATCAAAGTTCGATGGAAGAATCGACCGGTTGAAGAGGCTACTTGGGAGAAGGAGGCAGATATGCAAGAAAAATACCCACATCTGTTTACAGATTCAGGTACTCCTTTTCGCCATTGTTTTTCTTCTTTTGATCGTTCGGGGACGAACGATGGGTAAATTGGTATCTATTGTAACGACCCGTTTAGTCGTTTTGAGCAGCAGATTTTATTTCTGGAAAACTAGCTGAAACCATGGACCCCACGATGGACCGTCACAGGCACGACGGACCGTCGCAGGGTCTCGTTTCAATATACTTAGGAATTCTGAAATTGGGTACTGAAAATCGACTCTCTGAACTTCGTAACGGACTTACAGGACGGACCGTCACAGGTGTGACGGACCGTCACAGTGTCCTTGGTGAAATATAGAACTCTGATCGTTACGACGACCTGTGTGACGGACCGTCGCAGGCACGACGGCCCGTCACAGGTTGCACAAATCCCAGGCAGAATCGGATTTCTTTGCACGTTTTAAGGGACGTTTTGGACTATTCTTTCCTTAATTATAAAGTTAGAGGGTTAATATTAATAAGTCTAACTACTTGGGGGATAAAAGGGGTAACTTTGTGTTAATTAGTGGGGTATTATTGTCATTCTTTTATTCTTAATTATATGCTAATTAGGGTAAGAGAAAGAGGGTTGTGAATAAAGAAAACAGAAAGAACAGAGAGAGAGAGGATTGAATCGAACAAGGCTGAGGAGAAAACAAAGCTTTGGAAATTCTTGCTTGATCACTAGTCTTCGGTGGAGGTAGGTTATGGTTTTTACGACATTCGTAGTGAACTCTTAATAGTGAATGATATGTATTGATAGTATTGTAAACCCTGCTATGTGCTTAATTGTATGCTTGCATGTTTGTGATTACGAAATCGTGATAAACTAAACATGATGAAGCTATTGAATCCTAAATCTCAAAAGAAACCCTAATTCACTTGTTAATGATGATGCCTTAGTGTAAAAGAAGGCTTGATGAATTAGGGGATCGGGTGCCACGTTCCGGTACCAGGATAGAAATAGAGGATCGGGTGCCACGTTCCGGTACCAGGATAGAATGAGGATCGGAGTGTCACATTCCGACACCAGGATAGAATTATGGATCGGGTGCCACGTTCCGGTACCAGTATAAAATGAGGATCGGAGTGCCACGTTCCGGCACCAGGATAGAATATGGATCGGAGTGTCACGTTCCGACACCAGGATAGTATATGGAGCGGAGTGTCAGGTACCGACACAAGGGGAAGAAAGATAACGAATCTTGAAAGATAATGAATATACTCAATCTAATGAACCCAATTCCCAAATGAGTATGGTATTGAGGCTTGAGTCCTCATGTGTGAACTTAGTGGAAATTGTTAATGATATAGTACTTGTTGTTGCTACATGTTAAGTATCATAGTTGAATTTATAATATTACTTGATATATATTATCTTCTATTTTGAGTTGGACGATGATATCTACTCAGTACTTGTGGTTGTACTGACCCCCTACTTTTATGTTTTCTTCTTTGTTATTGGTGGAATGCAGCAAACGTTCCGTCAACTTCAACTCAACAGTAGATCTAGCCAGTCTTCACGACCTTCGGAAATTCAGGGTGAGCTAATGCGTCTAGCTTGGACTGGATCTTCTTCTTCTAGTCTTGATGCCTTGAACTTCCGGCATGGACTAGCTTTTATTTGTTTTAGCTTCTTAGACGTTTTTAGTTTAGTAATTTGAGGGTAGATGTTCTTGTGATGATGAATTCCAGATTTTGGGGATAATAATAATAGTTTTGAATTGTTTTATTAATGAGTTTAAGTCTTCCGCATTATTTTCATGTTGATATATCTTGAAATGTTAAGGTTTAGATGGGTTGGTTCGCTCACATAGGAGGGTAAATGTGGGTGCCAGTCGCGTCTCGGTTTTGGGTCGTGACATTCCTATACTTGAATTCATGCTAAATTCACAAGAAGAGGTGTGAAATATATAGCTACACAAATTATCATCATCACATGGACATATGTCATGAAAAGGTGTTGCAAAAAAAATTATGTGCTGTCCAAATTTCATACATATAATCCTAAATATATATATATATATACTTGATACAAAAAAATTAAACTTAATTGGAATTCTAATTAGTTAATTTAAATAAATACCTCCATACAAGATCTTTAATTGTTATAACACTTATGTTAGGCACATTCACATTTATCAGAAAATTTCAAGTTCCCAAACAGAGAACAAAACATATTATACTGATGTATGGATATGTAAATCACGGTCTAGTATCTTTGGTTTTTTAATAATCTCTCCCCCTTAAAGAAATATTTTCTCAAAATTACCTTAAGTTATTCCCGAAACAAATACGGATACAGAGTCCTCATGTCTTGTTTTCTCTCCCGTATATCATTTATTAAAGAATGGTTCATCCAAAGTATCCTTTATAAGGGAATTATATTGTTACTAAGTTGCTTTACCTCCCGATCTTGAATTAGGATAGGTTCTTGACTATACGTCAAGTCAACGTTCACCTCAATAGATTCAACTAGAAGAACATGAGATGGATCAGAACTATGTATTCTAAGCATAGAAAAATGGAAGACATTATGGATCTTGTCTAACTCCGATGGTAAAACCAATTTATATTCAACGGGTCCAACCCTTTCAAGTATGTGATAAGGTCCAATAAATCGGGGACTAAGTCATTTTTGGCCAAATCACATAATATTTTCCATGGTGATACCTTTGAAAATACTTTATCTCAAACTTGATATTCAATTCACGCCTTTTTAGATCACCGTATGAATTTTTTCTATCCGAAGAAATCTTTTTTTCTATCACATTGTCCTCGGTTTGATGCACCATTTCAAGACCAATCAGCTTTCTTTCACCACTTGCACTCCAACTAAACTCCATAATGCAAGCTCGAAGCATATCATCTAAAGTTTTTATCACTCTGTCCGACTGGCCATTTGTCTAAGGATAGAATGAAGTGGTTTATTTTCAACGTAGTACCCAAGGCTTCCTAAAAGTGGCCCCAAAATAAAGATGTAAATCTTGGGTCTCAAAAAGATACTATCGACACAGGGATACCATGTAGTCTTACAATCTCATTAATGTACAACTCGGCTAGGCGCTCAAGTGATTAATCTATTCTAATTGATAGGAAGTGAGAACTCTTTGTTAGCCAATCAACGATCACCCATTGGCAACATGTTTTCTCTGCGTGCGACAATATCGAAAAACAAAGTCCATAGTCATCCTCTCCCATTAAATTTTTGAATCGAAAAGGGTTGTAGTAAACAAAATGTGACTTGGTGTTCTGCTTTTACTTGTTGACAAACCAAACACTTTGAAATGAACTTCGCAATGACTCTCTTTCCACCATCCACCAATAATTTTCTTTGATAGTCTGGCACATCTTTGTACATCCATGATGCATTGCATATGATGAAGTATGTGTTTGTTTCAATATTTCTCTCCTAAAGTTGTCATCATTAGGGAAACATAACATGTTTTGATAAACTTAAGACACCACCCTTTGTTAATGTAAAATCAAGCTTGTGCGCATTTTATACCTCTCCATTTAATTTTACAATTTTATCATCTACGATTTGTGCTTCCTTCACTTGTTCAGGTAATATTGACTTTACACTCAGATTAGTAATAACTGAACCATTTGAATCAGGCGTAATGCAAACATTCATATTTCTTAACTCAAGGATTAATGTTAAAGGAATAAAAGAAATTCTTGAGAATGATTTTCGACTTAAAGCATTCGCAACCATATTAGCTTTACCTTGATGATAATCAATCGTGCAGTCATAATCCTTGACGAGTTCAAGACATCTACGTTGTCTTAGGTGCAACTTCTTTTGAGTACCCAAGTACTTTATGCTCTTGTGATCAGTGAATATTAACATTTCTCCCCATACAAATATTGTCGCCAAATGTTTAAAGAAAACAATAAAGAAGCATGTTCAAGATCATGAGTAGTATAATTCAATTCGTCCGGTTTTAATTTCTGAGAAGCATAATATATCACCTTCCCTTCTTGCTTCAAAGCTCATCCTAGACCATTGTGAGTAGCATCGTTGTACACTAAATATTGTTTTTCTTCAATTTATAGACTAAGTATAGGAGCTTGAGTCAACAAGGATTTGAGTGTTTCAAAGCTATTTTGACATTTTTCATCCCAAATGAACTTTACTTCTTTCTGCAAGAGTAAAGTCAAAGAGGAGTCAATAATGTAGAATCCTTTCACAAATCTTCTATAGTATCCTGCTAAGCCCAAGAAACTGCTTACTTTAGTCGGACTTTTGGGAGGTTTGAATTCAATAACTACATGTCTCATACTTTGATCCACCTTCGCACCTTCACATGATACATCATGTCATAGAGAAGACACCTAATCAAGACAAAACGTAGAAAGTTTGGCATAATGATCTTTCTTCTTTAAAATCTGTAAAATAATTCGTAGGTGTTTATCATGGTCTGTACTTCTTCTTGTATATTCTAAGATATCATCTATAAAAATAACCAAAAACAGATAAAGATAAGTCTTGAATACTCGATGCATTAGATCCATAAATACCGCAGGACCATTTTTTAATCCGGATGCCATCACTAAAAATTCATAATGACCATAACGTGTTCTAAAAGCTTTTTTTTGGAATATCATTCTCACTAACACGCCGTTGGTCATAATCATACCTTTAATAAATCTTAAAGAATACTTTAGCACCCTTAAGTTGGTAAAAAAGATAATAAATACTTGGTAGTGGATATATATTCTTTATGGTTATACTGTTAAATTTTCTATAGTCAATACAAAGCCAAAGAGTGCCATCTTTCTTCAATACAAATAAAAACAGGGGCTCCCAAGGAGAAACACTAGGTCTAATAAAACCTTTCTCAATAAGTTCTTGGAATTGAGATTTCAATTCTCTTAATTCAGCTAGAGCCATTCTATAAGGAGTGATGGAAATAGGGTTAGATCTAGGAATAATCCCGATTGGAAATTCAACCTCTCTTTCTCGAGGAAATAAATTAAGGTTTTCTTGAAAGATTTCTTGAAAATCACATTCCGCATCTATGTCCTTGATAAAAGGAATCTAAAAGTTTGCATCAACTAAGTAAGCAAGGTATGCCGCACAACCTTGATGCAACTTTCTTGCAAAGGTCGCTGAAATAATACTAGATGTAAAAGATCTTTCACCTTGTATGATGATATGTGAACATGTAGTTTAATTTAAAGTAACAAGCTTTAACGTTCAATCTATGACTGCATGATATTTATAAAGCCATTCCATCCCGATAATAACATCAAAATACTTGAAGGGCATTTTAATCAAATCAGCAGGAAAGACTACATTTTGAATCACGAAGGGAAAATTATTATAAATTCGATTACACACAATCGGATAACCCAATGAACTTTCAACCAGCACATCATAATTAAGTCTCATGAATTTCATATTTTCAGGAAGGACAAGTGATGAACAAATATAGGAATGTGTAAAACCAGGGTCAAATAATGTAAAAATACAAAAGTCAAATAAGTGAAATTTACTGACAACCACGTCTTGTCAATCTTGATCATCCCTCTGCCTCATAGCATAAGCCTGTGCAGTACTCCTTTGTCCACTAGCTTGATTAGCTTCACTTGCACCTATTACTTGGGTGTTTCAAGGACTTTCACCTTTATTAGTTTGAGGAGTATTAATAGAAAGCATAATTAGGATTAGTACCGTCCTTCACTTTAGGATCAAAGCTCCCACAATTAAAACATGCACCAGAGGCTCTCCTTGATGTACCAAAATGATTCTTTCCACATTGCGTACAAAAGGGATTGTGAGGCTTGCCTTGGACATATTTTTGAGTGCTAGCTGAAGAAAAATGTGATCAGTTTTGCTTCTATTGAGCTGGACCATTATCACTACTAGCCTTAGAATTATCAAACCTACCCCTTTTTGATGGACCTCTAAAATCTGGTGTAGGCTTTCGAATTTTTTTTTCCATTTCTATTAACTTCTTTTTTATCAAGTCGTTCCCAAGTAAAAGCAGCAGACACTAACTTTAAAAAGCTATCATGCTGAAGGATAGTCACATTCTTCCTAATGGAATCATTTAAATCATCTTCAAATTTCCTGCACTAATCTTTTTCCTCTTTAATAATACACACAACATAACGAGAGAGCCGTAGAAACTTTTGTTCATATTAAGCAATAGACATGCCTCTTTGCCATAGATTAAAAAACTCTTTTTTTCTTTGCATTACAATAAGCCGGTGGTACATCCTTTATGCAAAATTCCTTATGAAAATCATCCTAATTAAAAAAAGAAGGTTTTACCTTGGCATTCGGAACAGTTACCCAACAATCATAAGCATCCTTTTGTAATATTGAAATCACATACTTAAATTTCGCAACATCAGAACGCTCTAACTACTGAAACACCCTCTCCATGCGAATTAACCATTGTTCAACATCAGTAGGATCAACAATTCCTTCAAACTCTACACCACCCATTTTCCTCATTTCATAATGTTAATCCCATTGGGGTCACCCATCGATTCAACTATGTGGTGGAAAAATTCAGCCATTTGTTGAAAATGAGGATTCATGACTTGTGTACCATGAATCATATAAGGATGCAAACTGGCTCTTACACGTTGATGGTTTCCACCTTCAGACACGCTAGTGTATGGGAACATGGTAACTCGATATATGTTCCCGAACCCCTTCCCGTGCATGAGGTTTAGAATAGAGGCACCAAAACATTCACGAGCAGCTTCCATAGGTCAGTTGGAAGAAGTTATCATAACATAGTTTCTTCAAAATTTAATATCATACTGCATTAGAGACATGTTCATGATGTTTGTGCACTCTACATGCAATAAGGATATAGAAAACCATGTAAGTGAACCTGAACTCTAAATAGTACATTTTCGAAAACAAATAACTATCAAGTAATTCACAACAAAAATCCTAGAACCACGAACCTAGGCTTTGATACAAACACTTGTAGCGCCCCTTTCCGAGGAATACTACAACTTGACAAGAAACCTAGTTTAATACTTGTGATATTTAAAAGAGATTAATGAAGGTATACTTTTCCCTAATCTAGTTGATGGATAAGTGTCATAACACATAATTTAGTTAAGGATGTGCATCTGGCTCATTTTTAAAGATTTAATTCAGGTAAAAAATTTATATGGTAAATTTTTTTAACTAATCACGGAAAAGCCTGTTAAAATATGTTAAGCAAAACCGACAAGCTTTTCATGCATATATTATCTTCACACGTAAGGATGAAATAGCAATGATATTACCAGCTTCCGAGTACCGTAATCAGCTGATTCATGCTTCAAAAAAAACTTAGAAAACATACAGCAAATTATTATTTTACAAGGATGGGTTCAAACTCCCCAAAAGATAAAAATGTATAATTGTACTTATATTACCATCCATGATGACATGACCAGATAAGCTCTCACAATCTCATGTGGATATACAATACATAGATCATGTACAAGTCCCAAGTTTTATATAAAATATATCTATTCCTATATGCAATGTGATCTTCCTTTAAGGTTTTCAATACCTCCATCTTCAATGAGAAACTTCTACAGCCCTCTCGAACATTCCCTACAAACGAAACAACTATGGACAAGCATAAAGCTTAGTGGTTTAAAAACTATAGATCCAGTGCTCTTAAATTCACCAAGTCACCATTCTCAAGTCAAGGGTATCATAATTGTCATATAATCAGTAAAATAAGAAAATACTATACAAAGAGTATCAAGTTGGATAATTAAAGCTCCAAATCTCAATAACGTTCATAGCACAATTTTTCAAGAGGTTCAATAACAAGACTTGCCCAATATATACATTATATAGTCACACAAAGCACGAGCAGGTATCAAGAAGGGCCAACGCCCTCTATCAAGAAGGGTCAAAGCCCAATAAATAAGAGAACCAAGAACCATATTAAAAGTGGCTTTCCAGTTCGTACTTAAAATGGACAACTCTCATACATAAGATGAACTAAAAAATCAACAATCAAGATGGCAAATTATACGAATAAAGAGGAATTCTAATATTTGACAAGGTCAAAACAACAAGAAGGACAGAGTACCAATCAGAATTACAAGTTATCAAACAATCCATACTAGTGGACGAGTTACACAAGAGTCTTTGACGTCCTAAATGACGAAAACACAACAATGCAAAGTGAAAACAGGTAATCAACGTACCAATATAAAATTTCAGATGTACGCAGAGCTAAATATAGTTCAAGTACAAGTTTATACACAAACCACAACGCTTTAGCAAAGAAACAGTACAATACGACTTCAAGAGTTAAAATTGTAGACCAACAAATGTTTGAAGATCCTCAATTTTTTCGCAACCATATACAACTATTAAAATATGATTAAATAACTTATTTAATTTCTAATATCTCAAAAATGTTGAAGTATGACATATAATCATCACAAGTAAGCCTAGACTTCAAATTTAAAACTAAGCTCCAAAAACAGTGATTCGTCCAACAAAGTACTTCATGTTGCACCTTACTTTTGAAAAAAAACAAACAAAACTGGACTATATATCCTTAATAAAAGATGTAATAACATCTCCTAATCTTTCAACTAATCAATAATAACCTCAAAATATACTTTTTACAAAAACATATAATAAAAACACCAGCACTTGTACAAACAGATATATAATTTCACAGCCGAATAGAATTCTTCCTATGTTCCGTCCTATAATTGGAATCCATAACAGAAAAATTAGAGTTGTCCATACAAATAAGAGTTGTAGAAATACAAAATTTCTTTCTAAATCATATTTATTCATTGCAAACAAAGTTCTATAAGAAACTTTTAGCTTAAAATACAAAAGACTACCCTGTCAAGAAAAAGATTTTTTTCATGACTTACCAAAAGAAGTTGATTGTCGAATTCACCCAAAAGGAGCTAGTTGTTCTTTTGATTTTGAATAAAAACTCTTTATATAATGTTCAAAGTTTTCTATACTTGAATTCATACGAAATTCACAAGAGGATGTGTGAAATATATAGATACACAAAATATCGTCATCACATAGACAAATCACCTAAAGGTGTTGCCCAAAAATTTGTGTGCATCCAAAATTGCATACATATACTCATATATATATTTTCTTCATACAAAAACATTCAAATTAATTGAAATTATAATTAGTCAATTTACATAAATACCCCCATACAATACCTTAAATTACGATTATATTTTTGTAAGGCATGTTTACAATTATCACAATATTTAAAGTTCCCAAAATGAGAACAAAACATATTATAGTAATAAATGGATATGTAAATCATCGCCTAGCATTTTAGGGGTGTTACAACACTAGTACAATGTTCAAGTAACATCCCATAATACTATTAAAGCATGTTGTCTTATGAAGTAACCGTAGACTAAGAAGATCACATTAAATATCATATGACACATGCATTTAACCTTAGCTGTACCACCAACATACATCATAAACCTTGTATAAGGACTCATTTATTAATTACATCTCATGACATTACTTAAAACACCAATCAAAGTATATTAGTGCAATTTATATGTGAAGCCGCATAAACTCACACATACCAAGTAAACCAACAAGGAGATCACATGCATTTCCCTTCCCCTCATGCATTGTCATGACAAGTATAGCCAAAAACATGCATCCAAAGTAAGACATTAATCATGTAGTTCAAGTAAGATTAATATCATGCTTATTACTTATGTCATGTGTGTTAACAGTATAATATCATGCATAAGATATATATATATATATATATATATATATATATATATATATATTCACACACATATGAACTAACCCTAGATTTCCTTTCAGGAGCTACATGTGCAATATAAAATATAGGTAGTCCTTACCTACATTAAGCAACATCTCTTAGGTAGTCCTAGTTAGTGTTCATCTTATTGCATCCATTGTTCATTTTACATTTGGGAAACTTCAGCATAAAATATATTAACCATGTGAGTTAAAGAAGGAATCCGGTGTCACACCCTTAAACTAAAAGCAGGGAATCCTACTTTCCAAGGTAGAGTATATATATTGTCAGATAATTTAGGTTAATCTACTTGTTGTTTCCTCTGGGGGCACATAGGTAAGGAACTAGAATATTGTTACTAGAAACCCTCTTTGTGCTAATAAAATTGTAGTTTCCGCCTCATGATAGAACAATGTGAACCTCCATTCCTTTTTGAAGAAACACCTCTCATTGTCAAGTTCACTTGGTGCTACGCCAAGCGTTTAAAACATTGAATATCAACTTAAATATATAAAAATACAGTAACATAATATGTCCATATATACGATATATTCTCTAACCAACAAAAATCATTATGAGCAACATAATGATACAATACCTCGACTACATTGTTGTATTGTCGTATACCTTGTTGGGGTATAGGAAGCCTCGGCTAAGTGGATCTACTAAGCTATGATTAGAATTAATGAGTCATATAGAAAGTGTAATTTTGTACCATAATTGTTACATGGTTATTGAGGAATACAAGTTTTCCTAACTCGTTCCCATATCGTTTCTCAATACTTCTCTCAATAATACATAACTCATGCTCAATTGTAGACGAATTTAAAATTTGATGTTACTCTCTTTTATATAAAAATTATAACATTTTTGGACTACTTATTTCCTTTGTACACTTATTTTCAATCATAAATCAAACTCTTCTAATTTTCAAACTTATTTACTCAAGAATTAGTTCAAAACTTTTGTTAATTAGAAAAGGTGTTCACAATTTTGACTAAAAAGACCTTTTAAACAATCCTCATAACGTCACTTTAGTTTGAAATGACAATCAAGACATTTGATTAATATAGGTTCACGAAAACATTAAGAGTTAAATTAAAAAAGGGAATGAAAACACTATTAAAGGGAGCACATAATTACGAATAATACAGATGAAAAATTCAATGCAGCCTTGGCGTATCAGTGGTCACTGGCAATTCACGCCAGTGATACACGGTGAAAGCTTTGAACATTTCGCATTCAAAACAAAAGAATGTAGAGAGAACTCAAGTGTATTTGTTTAGAGTTGAAAAGTGATTAATTGATTACTTGATGAATCAGGCTATGTTTTAGGAATCCAGAAAGTATGACCTTGTATGTTAATGGTTACTTATATGATGTCTTGTACAGTTGTTCATAAGGTTTTATCAAAATAGAATGAGAAGTATGTTTCAATGAAAATGTCCTCTTTAAAGCATGTTTTGCATATCTCCATACTTAGTACACTTTTTGTACAAACTCCATATTCTTCTCTATATCTAATAGTATAGGTGGACGGAAAGTGAAGATTTCTTAGAGGTGAAGCTTGGGAAGTATGTTTCTCTCTCAAGTGTATTTGTATGTCCTTATATGTTCGATGTTATGTCTAGTTTCTCTTTATTAAAGTCTTTTATAGGGTATGACTTTCTTTCCTATGTACGGTTTGGGTCTCTATGATAATATGATGTGTCTAAGATGGATTGTGATAATGATACTTAGTTTCCTTACGTTTTATAAAAGAGTTACTCATTGACTATATGTTGAAAAAGTTTAAATTTCGCGCTACTTTTCGCATATATTATAAATGAATGCTAAGAGGATTGTACGAGACTTGCAAGAGGTCAAGTATGCCCCACACACAACTTCGGGGTGCTCTTGGGTCATGACATGTTTTTTATTTCATAAAATACATTTTGACATATTCTGAATTGATATTTTGAACTATTTGTAGTTACATTTATGAATTTAGTTGGACAGTTTTAAGAATAAATTTGATTAGTAGTAAAAGAAGATAACATTAAAATTAGAAGGGGGTAATTTTACAATTTTTATAATTAGTCATATAACAATTAGGGAAATAAATAATTTGTAGGGAAAAAAAAGTGGAGAAGAAAGGAAATTGAAGCAGCAAAGTTCCTAGGTAAAAATCTTCTTCCAAGGCATTCAATAATTGATCATATTAGAAAGGCTATATGGTTTAGGCCCATGGGAACGACCTGGCCTAACCCATAATTTTAGAGGGCTGGTGTAAGATTTATGAAGACCATTTAAGAAAAGGTCTTTTCTGCCCGACCTCAATAAGCCTGCTGGTTTATGGGGCTTGATAAATATCGATAGGGCTAGCGTGTTAGATAAAAATTAATAAAAAAAATAATATGCTATTAAACTTCAAATTAAAGAGAGTCAAAACTCAGAACAATAAGCTTAAAATTTCTATTTAGATATTTATTCTTTTACATTTATAAAAACTTAATAAATGTTATAAAGATAATTTTATTTTTGGATTTGATTGGCAAGTAGTAACATTAAAATCATGTAAAATTGTTTTGTCAATAATTACGATAACATTGTTAAGTTATAATTTAATTTCATAATTATTAAAAAATATATTTTTTAATAAAGTGGGTTGGCCCGGCATGTTTTTAGCCCACGAACTTGTGGGTCGGGCCAATCATTTTCTGGCTCGCACAAAAAATTGGATAGCCTGGCCTTGCCTGTAAAATGTCAAAACATGTATGGGTTAGCCCGGATGGGGTGGGCTTTCCCATATTTATAGTTCTAAATCATATAGATTGATTTCTAATTTATGCATACTAGTTAAATAATTTTTATAAATGGTAATTGGTGGTGAAATTGTAGGTGAGAACTACTTGCTGTTAGCATTAGGTTTGAAATTGGGGGTAATAAGTTTCTTGGGTACAAATTATTGATGATTGGTTACTAATTTCCTAGTGATTTCTATAGGAATTATAAGGTGTAATTAACTAGGAGGAACTTTGTTGTACGGCCTATGAAAAAGTGTCCTTCGCGAAGCCTACTTTGTATGTTGAGCTCTTTTCTTCCATTTCGATTCCATATTACTCCTAAGTGTTCGTGCTCCTACCAATCCTAAAATACCTGAAACTAAGAAGTGTTTATCAGATATCGAGAAAAAATACACAATATAGGACATAATTTCCTTTTAAAAAAGGCCCCAGATGAGTCCTATTTTAGCACTCATCAACACCCAAAACTTAAAATATTGTTTTACTCAAGTAAAACTCATGTTTGAAAGTTCAAATAGGATGTATCAATATAGTAATACACAATACCCAATCATGACTATATACAACTAGTGTGTGTTTTCGGGATTTGAAAACCAACATAGACCATGTTAGCTAGTCATAGAGTCTGGAGTCATGAACCTACTCTGATGTAGGGTGTTTTACTTGCCAATGGTAGAACTAAGACACATCTCATGTAGGCACTTGGTTCAGGAATATGAAGGGCTTCTTTGTAGTCTAGACTCACCTTTAACTAGATATACTACCCTTAACATATTTTCTCGGTGCTAGCTTTGTTCTCATAGAGTAATTCAGTCAATGAATATATGAAGAGGTTCCATATATAGTATATAAGGAAATCACATAACACCTTACAAAAATAGTCCTCCAGGTTTGCGTTACAAGGGTAAAAAGTATAGTTCAATGACTTTCCTAAGGTGATTTCATTCCATTCCAGCAAACCAAACCCTAAGTCCATCATTCACACAAGAAGAATATCATTACCGATTTAGACTTCAAGGATATCATAACCTTTTTTCTAAAAGGCTCCACATAAATAACCTTCTTTACTATATTCAAGATCATATTCAATTCATACACATTAATTAATGAAAAGGGTGCTCTAATCTACTAAGTCAAGGATTCATGTCCATTCATGTATCAAGTAAAGGACATTGGTCTACCTGGCAAGATAGATGTCACTTTACAGTATCACATATAACATCTCATTCAAGAAGCACATAGAGAAAACTAGGAATACGTACAAATCCTACACACTTCTATAGATTCATCAATATAAATAATCACAATACTCATATCAGTCTTCAAGAAGCATAATACTTCAATAGAAAGGCATTCACACAAAGACTTCACTATATCCTACTAGAGACACATGTCATTAATTAGGAGAACTCCTGCTTTGACTTCACAAAACACATAAGTCATCAAGACCTTCACATAACTCACATAATCAAGTCATAACATGATAATATAATATTACATAAAGTAATGCCGATGAAGGCACATCATTAACAAGTATAGAACATAATCACCGCCAGCATAAATGGAGTATACCAATCATCACTATAATTCAAGACTTTTATTATACAACATAGAGAAAGTTAGTACTACATACCACCAATCCAATCTCACAATTTCAATTCATAGACAATTCAATCAACTCAATACTCAAAGGTTTTAACCATAGCCTTGACCGTCAATTTAATCCAATAATCACAATATACAAGTAATCTGAAATAATAAAATAAAAATTTATCACTTAAGGACACCCTACATATGATTCTATCATAATTCAATATCTTAATACAATCTAACTTAGAAATCAATACAATGAGACATGATCAAATCACCCATAATATGGTAAATATAAGGAAATCATGATTAGCATGGTTTCATGGAGTTTATGATCCAAAATAATCAAATTGAAATCAATTCAATCATATCGTATTGATTTAAATTTTTTTTTTGCAAGAATCCATGTTTAGATAAAAAAATAAGAGAATTCATCTTTTTGATCATTTTTCAAATCATTCAATTGACACTTTGAATGGAAGGGAATCCAAGGATGAAGAATCGTACATTAATTGCGATGAAAATTCAACTAAATTTCGGAAAAAAAGTTGGAAAATATATCTTCTTCCTTGGAGCTTCAAAGCTTCATCAAATGAGTTTTTTGGAGAGAAACAATGGAGAGGTTTTGATTTAGACATGAGGGTTTTGATTTGAAGGATGAATTGGGGTTTAAACAGTTCAATAACCGCCTATAATTAGTCACTAAAATACCCAAAACACCCCTGAACTTATAGGACCATTTTACAAATTAAAACTCAATTTAAATTTCTGAAAATAACACCGCGAAACAACTACTAGATGCAAAGCTGTTCCCGTATCATTTTTGAAAATAAAATTTGGTAACAGTGGATTCCACCATTTGTCCACTATGTAGAGAAACATTTTTCTTTGAATGAACGTAGAACGCGAGGGGACTAGTTCCTATCATGAAGAAATCATGCTGCTTGGGCAACTTGCTAGTCCAAGGCTTGGGTCCTCCTCATGGACCCTCTTATCGGTCCTCGAGGAGTTTCTACCGGACGTTTACAAATAAAATACTCTTTTATACATGTAAGGAACCTCTCACATCATTTTTAACTCAAAAAACACATAAAAATGGATGAAACAAATTAAGATACACAAGCACTTTTTAAGGCAAAACATTACTACGTCTTTGAAATTCTAGGACGGGCGACCTCCAAACTTCACCAAAACTTAGACTATGAATAGTAACGTCATTATAAAATATTTTAAGACTGTAAAACATTATGACAAAAGTTTTAGGCTCTAGTTTCACCTAAATAATTATAGAGGTGTTAAAGTGTTGTTAGCTCTCGAGAAGGCGTATTTATTGTTTGATGGCAGTCTTTTGAGATCTAAAACTGGGGGTTCTCCTTTTGATGGTTTATAAGGTGGACAATCTCAATTCTTGAAATAAACATCAAGTTAGATCGGATTTGTTGCATGTACAATTATACCTGTTACAGCAACAACTATTTCATCGGGATAATTGACTTTTGATTCATCATAATTAGCAACGAGTGACTCGCATTAGATTACTTACACTTGTAAATAATTCATATATATCGTCTTAAATTGATACAACATGGATATTACTTTTTTTCTACATGGCTTTGAAAATGTTAAACATCAGCTCATCAATATTCACTCAAAACTCTAACTTGCCCCTTTGAACATCCACCAGTGCTCTTCCGGTTGCTAAGAAGATCTTCCCAATATGACGGGTATTTCTTCATCTACATCAGAATCTCAAATTAAAAATTTGACTGGGAATAAATTTATCTACTTTTACCAAGATGTCATAGGGGATCCCAAGCGGATGATTGATGGATCTGTCTGCCATGAGGAGTCTCATTGTTGTGGCTTTTGGTTTCCCCAATCAAAGTTGCTTGTATATTGCGTAAGGCATAAGGGTGATACTTTCTCCAAGGTCGCATGACTCTTTCAAATTGGGGGATTCCAATGGTTCAAGGAATGATAAAAGACCCTCGATCTTCCCTTTTTGGGGTGAGCTTCTTAGTCATTATCGCGTTGCACTATGAGTTATCTCAATTATTTAACATTCTAGAGATCTCTTATTTGTGATTAGCTTCTTCATGAGTTATGCATATTGTAAGGTCTCTCAAAACGAACTAATTCTCGAGTAAATAAGTTTGAGAATGAGAAGATATGGATTTATGATTGAAAAAAGTGTATAAATGAACTAAATATTCCAAAAATGTTATAATTATACGTATAAAAGAGAGAAACATCAATTTTTAAATGATTTTACATTTGAGCATGAGTTAGGTATTATTGAGAGAAGTATTGTGAAGCGATATGGGAATAAGTTTAGAAAACATGTATTTCTTAATAACCATGTACCAAAGATTAAAAAGTATTATACTTTTATACAACTCGATTTTATTTTTGTCATAGCTTAGTGGATACAGTTAGTAGAGGTATCCTATACCTCGAAAAGGTATAAGACAGTACTTCAGTGTGGTCGATGCATTTTATCATTACGTTTCTCACAATGATTATTGTTGGTTAGAAAACATCTTATATATAAGGAAAGATTATGTTACTAAATTTTAATATATTTGAGTTGATATCTAATGTTTTAAACGTTTGATGTGTCGCACCGAGTAAACTTGACAATAAGAGGTGCTTTTTCACAAAGGAAGGTAGGTTCACATTGTTCAATCATGTGGCGGCAACTACAATGGTATTATCATAAAGATGGTTTCCAGTAAAAACCTCCTAGTTCTTTTATTATGTGCCCCCATTGGAATCTTAGAATGTGGTTTACCTAGATGATATGACCATGTATATGATCTACCTTTGAAACTAGGATTCCCTCCTTTCTATTTAAGGGTGTGAACTCACATGGTTAATATCGGCTATGATGAACTTTCCTAATTGTAAAATGAACAATGGAAGCAAGATCATTAATACTAACTAGGACTACCTAAGAGATGTTACTTACTGTAGGTAAGGTAATGGAACTTTACCTATACATTGCATAAGTACTTTATAAAAATTCGAGGGCTATATGTGTATATCTATATATATATATATATATCTTATGCATGAAATTATAGTGTTAAAATAGTTATCACACCTAATATGCACGATATTAGTCCTACATGATCTACATGATTAATGTCTTTCTTAGGATGCATGTTGTTGGATATACATGTCATGATAATGCATGAGGTGAATGGAAATGTATGTGATATTCTTGTTGGTTTACTTGGTATGTGTGAGGTTATTGGGCTTCATATGTATATTAAAATAGTGGACTTAGATTGATTTTATCAGTAAGGTCTTGTGATGTAATAAATGAATTAGTCCTTATACAAGGTCTATGAAGTATGTTGATGTTACATCTAAGGTTAAACGCATGTGTTGTATATTATTGCATGTGATGTGCCTAGTCTACGGTTAATTCACAGGAACAGGTGGTTTTAATTGTATAATGGAATGCTACTTGCACATTTCACCAGTGTTACATGGGGTTGTCTTAGGCGATGGTTGTTATGTGAAGCTTGTGTTTCACGATATGTTATGTCCTTATGAATGTATGTTCTTGAATTGATGAAATTTTTATGAATGTTCACCTTTGTGAAATTTAGGTGTTATTTTAGAAGTAATGGTGGAATGAGATATTATTTCATGCATTGCACTAAGTATTACTCAAGGGTTGCTTAAGGTAAAGAGTTTAAGGTAAAAAAGAAAGGTAATGCTTTGGAGATATTGAATGCGCCATAAATGTGATACATGGATTTATGTGTTGTTGTAAATGATATTCATGTTTAAATGATGTATGTGAGCTATATCGTACTTATAGTATCAAATTCTAATGAATTCTTACTATGAAGACATGAAGCATGGTTTCAAACTAAATGTCCTCTTTAAAGCATGTTTTTTCATGGTTATCATACTCACTACATTCTTTTACTAATACCATTCTTTTTCATTGTTATGCATAGATTATAGCTTTTGATGTCTAGAGTTCTCTTCTTTGTGATTAGCTTCTTCATGAGTTTTGCATGTTGTAAGGTCTCTCAAAATGAACTAATGTTTTGAACTAATTCTCGAGTAAATGAGTTTGAGAATTAGAAGATATGGATTTAAGCTTGAAAAATTTGCATAAAAGAACTAAGTATTCCAAAAAAAAAATGTTATAATTTTACAAATAAAAGAGAGAAACATGAACTTCTAAATGAGTTTACATTTGAGCATGATTTATGTATTATTGAGAGAAGTATTGTGAAGCAATATGGGAATATGTCTAAAAACGTGTATTTCTCAATAACCATGTACCAAAGATTGTAAAGGATTATACTTTTTATATGACTCTTCGTTATTTTTGTCAGTAGAGGTGTCCTATACCCCTAAAAGGTACAAGATAGTACTACAGTATGGTCGAGCCATTGTATCGTTTCGTTTCACATAATGATTATTGTTAGTTAGATAATATCTCATATATAAGGAAATATTATGTTACTATATTTTTATACATTTGAATTGATATTCAATGTTTTAAACGCATTATGCGTCGCACCAAGTAAACTTGACAATGAGAGGTGCTTCTTCACAAATGGAGGGAGGTTCACATTGTTCTATCATGTGGAGGAAACTATAATACTATTATCATAAAGAGGGTTTCTAGTAAAAACCCCTAGTTCCTTACTTGTGTGCCTCAATAAGAACCTTAGGTAGTGGATATACCTAGATTCTATGACGATGTATATGTTCTACCTTGGGAAGTAGTATTCCCCCCTCTCTATTTATGGGTGTAACATCTGATTTCATGTTTAAGCCACATGGTTAATATCGGTTATGATGAAGTTTCCCAATTGTAAAATGAACAATGGAAGCAAGAAGATGAACACTAACTTGGACTACCTAAGAGATGTTGCTTACTTTAGGTAAGGGAATGGAACTTTACCAATAGATTATCACTAAAAATATGCATGATGTTAGTCCTACTTGATCTACATGATTAATGTGTTTATTAGGATGCATGTTTTTTTCTATAATTGTCATAATAATGCATGAGGTCAAGGGTAATGCATGTCATATCCTTGTTGGTTTACTTTGTATGTGTGAGCTTATCGGGGTTCACATATAAAATGCACTAATAGACTTAAATTGATGTAATGAGTAAGGTCTTGTGATCTAATGATTAATGAGTCCTTATACACGGTCTATGAAGTGTGTTGGTCTTATATCTATGGTTAAATGCATGTGTTGTATCTAACTGAATGTGATGTGCCTAGTCTATGGTTAGTTCATTGTAACAGTTGGTTTTAATAGTATTATGGGATTCTACTTGCACACTGCACTAGTGTAACTTGGGGTTGTCTTAAGCGATGGTTTTTATGTAAAGCTTGTGTTTTATGATATGTTATGTCCTTATGAATATATGTACTTGGAATTATGAAACTTTTATGAATGTTCACCTTTGTGAAATTAAGGTGATACTTTAGTATGAATGGTAGAATGAGACATTATATATGCATTGCACTATGTTTTACTCAACGGTTGCTTTAGGTGAAGGAGTTATGGTAAAAACGAAAGGTAATGCTTTGGATATATTGAATGTGTATTTAATGTGATAATTGTCTTAATGTGTTATTGTGAATGATGTTCATGTTTATATGATGTATGTGAGCTATGTTGTACTAATCGTATCAAATTCTTATGAATTTTTACTATAAAGACATGTTGCATGGTTTCAAACTAAATATCCACTTTAAAGCATGTTTTTTCATGGTTATAATTCTTACTTCATTCTTGTACTAATAACATTCTTCTTCATTGTTATGCATAGAGTGTAGCTTGTTATGGCTAGAGTTCTTTTCTTTGTGATTAGCTTCTTCATGTCTTTTGCATATTGTAAGGTTTCTCAAAATGAACTAATATTTTGAGCTAATTCTCGAGTAAAGGAGTTTGAGAAAGAGAAGATATAGATTTATAATTGAAAAAAAGAGTATAAAGGAACTAAGTATTCCAAAACCACTTTAATTTTACATGTAAAAGAGAGAAACAACAATTTCTAACTGATTTTACATTTGAGCATGAGTTATGTATTATTGAGAGGAGTATTGTGGAGCGATATGAGATGAGTTCAGAAAACAAGTTTTTCGCAATAACCACGTAACAAAGATTTTTAAGGATTATACTTTTTATACTACTCCGTATTATTTTTGTCATAGCTTAGTGGATTCAGTTAGTAGAGGTGTCCTATACCCCAAAAAAGTATAGGACAGTACTATAGTGTGGTTGAGGCATCGTATTGTTACGTTTCTCATAATGATTATTTTTGGTTAGAGAGTATCTCATATATCAGGAAAGATTATGTTACTATATTTTATACATTTGAGTAGATGTATAATGTTTTAAACATTTGATGTGTCGCACCGAGTTAACATTACAATGAGAGGTGCTTCTTCACAAAGGAAGGGAGGTTTCACATTATTCTATCATGTGGCGGAAACTACAATGCTATTATCATAAAGAAGGTTTCTAGGAAAACCTCTGAATTCCTTACTAATACGCCCCAATAGGAACCTTAGAAAGTGGATATACCTAGAAGATATTACAATATGTATGTTCTACCTTGGAAAGTAAGATTCCCTCCTTTCTATTTTAGGGTGTGACATCAGATTTCATGTTTAACTTACATGGTTGATATCGGTTATGGTGAAGTTTCTCAAATATAAAATGAACAATTTAATAAAGAAGATAAAAACTAGTTAGGACTACCTAAAAGATGTTACTTTATGTAAGTAAGAAAATGAAACTTTACGCACACATTGCACAACTAGCTCTTGATAAAAATATTAGGGCTATATATGTATATATATATATATATATATATATATATATATATATATATATCAAAAGGATGACATTATATTCTTAACGCACTTATCACAACTAAGATGCATGATGTTAGTCTTACTTGATCTACATGATTAATGTCTTTCATAAGATGCATGTTTTTGGCTATACTTGTCATGATAATGCATGAGGTAAAGGGAAATGCATGTGATATTATTGTTGGTTTACTTGGTATTTGTGAGGTTATCGGGCTTAAAATATATATTGTACTAGTAGATTTAGATTGATGTTATCAGTAGTGTCTTGTGATGTAATAAATGAATGAGTCCTTATACAAGCTCTATGAAGTATGTTGATTTTACATCTAAGGTTAAATGCATATGTTGTATCTTACTAAAAGTGATGTGCCTAGTCTACGGTTAATTAACAAGAACGCGTGGTTTTAATAGTATAATGGAATGCTACTTGCACATTTCACTAGTGTTACATGGGGTTGTCTTAGGCGATGGTTCTTATGTGAAACTTGTGTTTCACGATATGTTATGTCCTTAAGAATGTATGTTATTGAATTGATGAATGTTTTATGAATGTTCACCTTGGTGAAATTAGGTGTTATTTTAGTAGGAACGGTGGAATGAGACATTATTCATACATTGCACTGAGTATTACTAAATGGTTGCTTTAGGTAAAGGAATTAATTTAAAAAGAAAAGGTAATGCTTTGGAGTTATTAAATGTGCCTTAAATGTGATAAATGGCTTTATTTTTTTTGTTGTAAATGATATTCATGTTTAAATGATGTATGTGAGCTATATTGTACTTATTGTATCAAATTCGTATCAAGTTTTACTATAAAGACATTATGCATGGTTTCAACCTACATGTTCTCTTTGAAGCATGTTTTTGCATGGTTATCATACTTACTGCATTCTTGTACAAATACCATTCTTCTTTATTGTTATGCATAGAGTGTATCTTGTGATGTTTATAGTTCTCTCCTCAGTGATTAGCTTCTTCATGAGTTTTGCATATTGTAAGGTCTCTCAAAAGGAACTAATGTTTTGAACTAATTCTTGAGTAAATGAGATTGAGAATTAGAAGATATGGGTTTATGATTGAAAAAGTATATAAAGGAACTATGTATTCAAAAAATATTATAATTTAACAAATAAAAGAGAAATATCAATTTCTAAATGTGTTTACATTTGAGCATGAGGTATGTATTATTGAGAGAAGTATCATGAAGAGATATGGGAATATTTCACGACCCAAAATAAGTCGTGAGTGGCACCCACTCTAACCTCCTTAAGTGGGCGAACCAACACATCTAAATCCCAACATATACCAATAGTTCAACTATAAATAATATCAATAATGCGGAAGCTTCAAAAGATACTAAGCAACCAATTTAAATAAGTTTCTAAAGTTTAATACATATCATCCCAAAATCTGACAGTCATCACATCAAGGACATCTAATCTCCAATAATAAGTCTAAGAATATTGAATACACTAAAATAAATAATAAAATTGTATGTGTCCAAAAGAATAGGAAATCATGTCATGACCAAGAGAATCCCACACGAGCATGAATAGATAGCTCACCCTGTAACTTGATATGCGGGAGGCTGGCTATAGCTGAGGGAAATCAAAAGTCATAGGTACAAGCGTTGCATTTCATAAAAGGAAAACAAATAAGAAAACAAGTAGGGCTCAATACGAGGCAACATGTACTGAGGTAGTATCATCGGTTAACCCAAAATAGTAACTAATATACAATAAATAATAGTATGAACTCAACTATAGCACTTAAAAGGTGATAAACAACAAAAAACATGAACAAGTATCAACAACATTAAAGTAAACTCGTAATAAGTCAATGATATAAAGATCACACATGAGGACTCATGCCTCCAAACCAAACCATTTTGGGAATTGAGTTCTTTGAGATTGAGTACCTTCCATTAATTCAACATGTTTTTCCTTTAATATGATGGTGTCAGAACGTGACACTCCGATCCAAGAATACCGTGTCGGAACGTGACACTCCGATCCAAGAATACCGTGTCGGAACATGACACTCTGATCCAAGAATACCGTGTCGGAACTTGTCACTCCGATCCAAGAATACCGTGTCGGAACGTGACACTCCGATCCAAGAATACCGTGTCGGAACGTGACACTCCAATCCAAGAATACCGTGTCGGAACTTGACACTCTGATCCAATTATACTTTAAATTTATCCATTATTATCACCGCTTTCAATTCATTGTTATAATATCTTCATTAAGCCTTCTTTATTCAAGGTATAACTTCGATAGAGAGGGTTAGAGAATATAAATTCTACAGTCTCAGGATTTCAGACAAATCACAAACCACACAACCAAATCACACAATCACACAGCAAAGTACATAGAGAACCTCACAATATCATTCAAGGCATATCAATCACTATTAATAGTTTACTATCAGATAGCATAAACCATTACCTACCTCCACCGAAGAATCGAAGTCAATTAAGAAACTTCTTCAATGCCTTCTTTTTTCTTTCCTCAATGACTCTGAATCTTCCCAATCTATAAAGTATATGATATTTGTAAGTAGACACACTCAATTGTATATCAAGTTTCAACATTGATTTCAATTATTAGGTCAAATCCTATATATCTTGAATTTAAGACTAAGCTTAAGTCTCAATTTCTTTAATATTATAAATGTAATAGAACACACATAAGGTTTAATTACCAATATCAATATATCATAATTCCATTCATAATGTGATATACAAATCGATAATATTATTAAAATAAATTCCACTGGTTACGGACCAGAGACAACCAACACCTTAATTGATCATTAATCCAAAGTCAATTCATTAACTAACCAATCATTATTCTTCACTAATTATCCACCAATTCTTATCTTTTCCAAGTCCAAGAACGTTAACAACATTTACCATTTGAAATTTAACTCACCACTCCATTCTCTTGTTTCCATTCACAAACTAATTCAATGTAATAATAATCATTATATAATCTCTATATGCTTGACGCTCCAACTCCACCAATGGCCTTAACGATAGCCATACAACATCACATTTAATAGACTAATAATAATTTTCCTTAATTATCATACCAGAATCCACGTTGCCAAGTAAACTTTTTCATTCAACCTATTTTTAACCAAACACATTAAATATAATAATATTATCCATCAACTAAAAATTAATAACATTATTACATTATTACTAAGCAACACCAACAATAATGTCTATATATTCTCTCATATAATTACTTAATAATTTCTATTCTTCTTTTCAATCATCAACCTAAATTCTTTTCCAAATTTCAAGGCACTTTAGTGGGTATTAAATCTACTCAAATTACGCACACTAATATTAACAATATGCCTTTTCAAATAAATATTTACATATGCATACAAGTATTAAAATATGATAAAAGTCTCTATACCTGAAGTCGTCTGTCAAACTTGTCGGCAGTGCCAAGAGCCGAGGGAATACACCCTTGCTATATGTCCTCTGATAACTAAACAATAAAACCCTTCTTTCTTTTATTTAATTAATTAATATATGGGTATAAATTATGGATTAATAAAATATTATATACTTTTAATTTTAGTATTATCTTCTTTAACCATCAACTAAATTACTTATTAAAACTACCCTATTAATTTTATAATAATAATTATGAATAGTCCAAAACACCCACATAAATCTATCAGAAAGTATTTTCTAACATTAAAATTTCTAGTGCCCAAACCGACTATAGGGGTTGTTACAGAATATGTTTACAAAATATGTATTTTTCAATAACCATGTACCAAAGATTGTAAAGGATTATACTTTTTATACGACTTCGTTTTATTTTTGTCATAGCTTAGTGGATCCAGTTAGTAGATGTATCCTATACCCCGAAAAGGTATAGGATAGTAGTGGAGTCTGGCCGAGCCATTGTATCGTTACATTTTAGATAATGATTATTGTTAGTTAGAGAATATCATATATATAAGGAAAGAATATGGTTCTATATTTTTATACATTTCAGTTGATATCCAATGTTTTAATTGATTGATGTGTTGCATCGAGTAAACTTTACAATGAGAGGTGCTTCTTCACAAAGGAAGTGAGGTTCATATTGTTCTATCATGTGGAGGAAACTATAATCCTATAACATATACACGGTTTCTAGTAAAAACCTAGTTACTTAATTCTGTGCCTCTATAGGAACCTTAGATAGTGGATGTACCTAGATTTTCTATGACGATGTATGTGTTCTACCTTTGGAAGTAGGATTTCCTCCTTTCTATTTAAAGGTGTAACATCCTATTCCATTTTTAACTCACATTGTTAATATCGGTTATGGTAAAGTTTCCCAAGTGTAAAATGAATTATGGAAGAAAGAAGATGAACACTAACTAGGACTACCTAAGAGATGTTGCATAATTTAGGTAATGGAATGGAACTTTACCTATACATTATCACAACAAATATGCTTGTTGTTAGTCTTTTTCGAACTACATGATTAATGTCTTTATTCGGATGCATGGTGTTGGCTGTAATTGTTATGATAATGCATGAGGTGAAGGGTAATGCATGTGATATCCTTGTTGGTTTACTTGGTATGTGTGAGGTTATCGGGCTTCACATATATATTTCACTAGTAGACATAGATTCATGTTATGAGTAAGGTCTTGTGATGTAATAAATGAATGAGTCCTTATACAAGGTCTATGCAATGTGTTGGTCTTATATCTAAGGTTTAATGCATGTGTTGTATCTAATTAAATGTGATGTGTCTATTCTATAGTTAGTTCGTTGAAACACTTGGTTTTAATAGTAATATGGGATGCTACTTGCACATTGCACAAATGTAACTTGGGTTGTCTTAGGAGATAGTTCTTATGAGAAGCTTGTGTTTCATGATATAGTATTTCCTTATGAATGTATGTACTTGAATTGATGAAAGTTTTAAGAAAGTTAACCTTGGTGAAATTAAGGTGATACTTTAGTATGAATGGTGGAATGGAACATTATGCATGCACTGCACTATGGTTTACTCAAAGTTTTCTTTAGGTAAAGGAGTTATGGTAAAAAGGATAGGTAATGCTTTGGAGATATTGAATATGTCTTAAATGTTATAAATTGCGTAATGTGTTGTTGTGAGTGCTATTAATGTTTATATGATGTATGTGAGCTATATTCTACTTATCGTATAAAATTCTTATGAAGTTTTAATATAAAGACATTATGCGTGGTGTCAAACTAAATGTCCTCTTTAAAGAATGTTTTTTAATGATTGTTATAGTTACTGTATTCTTTTACTAATACCATTCTTCTTTATAGTTATGCATAGAGTGTAGCTAGTGATGGCTGGAGTTCTCTTCTTTGTGATTACCTTCTTCATCAGTTTTGCATATTTTAAGGTCTCTAAAAATGAATTAATGCTTTGAACTGATTCTAGAGTAAATGAGTTTGTGAATTAGAATATATGGATTTATGACTGAAAAAAGTGTACAAAGAAGCTAAGTATTCCAAAAATGTTATAATCTTACATATAAATGAGAGAAACATCAACTTATAAATAAGTTTACATTTGAGCATGAGTTATGTATTATTGAGAGAAGTATTGTAAAACGGTAAGGAATATGTTTAGAAAACATGTATTTCTCAATAATCATGTACGAATGATTGTAAAGGATTATACTTTTTTTACTAATCTGCATAATTTTTGTCACAACTTAGTGGATCTAGTTAGTAGAGGTGCCCTATTACCCGAAAAGGTATAGCATAGTACTGTAGTGTGGTCGAGGCATTGAATCGCTACGTTTCACATAATGATTATTTTTGGTTATCAAATATCTCATATTTTAGGAAATATTATGTTACTATATTTTTATACTGATCCACTGTTTTAAATAAGTGATGCGTCACAATGGGTGAACTTGAAAATGAGAGGTGCTTCTTCACAAAAGAAAGCCCAGTTCACACTGTTATATCATGTGGAGGAATCTACAATGCTATTATAATAAAGAGGGTTTCTAGTAAAACCTCCTACTTTCTTACGTATGTGCCCCCATAGGAACCTTAGAAAGTGGATCTACCTACATTATATGACGATGTGTATGTTCTACCTTGGAAAGTACGATTCCCTTCTTTCTATTTAAGGGTGTGACATCGGATTCCATGTTTAACACACATAGATAATATTGGTTATGGTGAAGTTTCACAATTGAAAAATGAACAATAGAAGCAAGAAGATTAACACTAACTAGGACTACCTAAGAGATTTTGCTTACTCAAGGCAAGGGAATCGAACTTTACCTATAAATTGCACAAGTAGATCTTGAAGAAAATTCTAGGTATATATGTGTGTGTATATATATATATGTTACTTGGGGTTTTCTTAGGCGATTGTTCTTATTTAAAGCTTGTGTTTCATGATACGTTATGTTCTTATGAATGTATGTGCTTGAATGGGTGAAAGTTTTATGAATGTTCACCTTGGTGAAATTAAGGTGATACTTTAGTATGAATGGTGGAATGAGACATTATTCATGCATTGAAGTTAGTATTACTCAAGGGTTGCTTTAGGCAAAAGAGGTAGAGTAAAAAGTAAAGGTAATGCTTTCAAGATATTGAATGTGTCTCAATGTGATAAAGCCCAGTTCACACTGTTCTATCATGTGGAGGAATCTACAATGCTATTATAATAAAGAGGGTTTCTAGTAAAAACCTCCTACTTTCTTACGTAGGTGCCCCCATAGGAACCTTAGAAAGTGGATCTACCTACATTATATGATGATGTATATGTTCTACCTTGGAAAGTATGATTCCCTTCTTTCTATTTAAGGGTGTGACATCGGATTCCATGTTTAACACACATAGATAATATTGGTTATGGTGAAGTTTAAAAATTGAAAAATGAACAATAGAAGCAAGAAGATTAACACTAACTAGGACTACCTAAGAGATGTTGCTTACTCAAGGCAAGGGAATCGAACTTTACCTATAAATTGCACAAATAGATCTTGAAGAAAATTCTTGGTCTATATGTGTGTGTATATATATATATATATATATATATATATATATATATATATATATATATATATATATATATATATATATATCTTATGTGTGACATCATTATGATAACACATCTGTCACAACTAATATGGATGATGTTAGTCTTATTTGATTTACATGATTAATGTCTTTCTTTGGATGCATGTTGATGGCTATACTTGTCATGATAATTAATGAGGTCAAGGAAAATGCATTTGATATTCTTGTTGGATTACTTGGTAAGTGTGAGGTTATCGGGCTTCACATATAGTTTTCACTAGAAGACATAGATTGATGTTATGCGTAAGGTCTTGTGATATAATAAATTAATGAGTCCTTATACAAGGTCTATGAAGTATGTTTGTCTTACATCTAATGTTAAATGCATGTGTTGTATCTTATTGAATGTGATGTGCCTAGTCTACGGTTACATCATAGGAATACATGGTTATAATAGTATTTTGGGATACTACTTGGACATTGCACTAGTGTTACTTGGGGTTGTCTTAGGTGATTGTTCTTATTTAAATCTTGTGTTTCATGATACGTTATGTTCTTATGAATGTATGTGCTTGAATGGGTGAAAGTTTTATGAATTTTCACCTTGGTGAAATTAAGGTGATACTTTAGTATGAAAGGTGGAATGAGACATTATTCATGCATTGCACTAAGTATTACTCAAGGGTTGCTTTAGGCAAAACAGGTAGAGTAAAAAGTAAAGGTAATGCTTTGAAGATATTGAATGTGTCTCAATGTGATAAATGACTTTATGTGTTGTTGTGAATGATATTCATGTTTAGATGATGTATGTGAGCTATATTGTACTTATTGTATAAAATTCTTATGAAGTTTTTCTATAAAGACATGACGCATGGTTTCAAATTTAATGTCCTCTTTAAATCATGTTTTTCATGGTTATCATACTTACTTCATTCTTGTACTAATACCATTCTTCTTCATTATATTGCATAGAGTGTAGCTTGTGATGGCTAGAGGATCTTTCTCATAGTGAAGAGCTAGGATTACTATTCCCAAATTCAAGTTTGTCCTTAATGATTCAAGGACCATCATTTCAAGAGTTTAAATTAAGTTCATGTAAGTGTATAGAATTTACATTTATATTTCTAAGGTTCGTGTACCTATCATATTGGAGTTCTTTCTTGGTTGGCAACAAAAGACATAGTGTAATAACTATGTACTTATGGTTTTTAAATCGAATGGAGTTTTAGTCTTTTGTTATGATGTGAATAAGTTTTAATTATTGCAAATTTAATAACTATGCGATGAATGAATGTTAAGGGTTTGTATAAGACCTCCGGGAGGTCAAGTATGTCGTGTTTCTTCTAGGGGGTACTTCCTGGTCGTGAAAATCGGAGTGTTACATTCCGAAATGGTATCATAGATCGAGTTCTAACCTTTTTTAATGGATATATTGGATCATAGTGTCATCATCAGACCTAGTATGATTTAAATGGAGCGTAACGTGTAGACACGGTAACATTAAAGAAAAAAATATTGAATTAACTTAATGCACTCTATCTTTGTAACGACCTGTTTAGTCATTTTGAGCAGTAGAGCTTATTTCTTGTAATAACTGACTGGGTTGACGGATACCACAATGCACCGTCATGGGCACGACGGACCGTCGAGGGGGTCTCGTTCCAAAACATTTAGATTCTGAAATTTGGGTATTGAGATCGACTCTCTGAACTTCGTGACGGAACTGCAGGACGGACCGTCGTAGGCACGACGGACCGTCACAAACCTTTCCACATAAATTAACTCTCTGAACTTTGTGACGGACCTGCAGGACGGTCTGTCACAGGCTGCGTAACCCTGACTGGGTCGGATTTCTGTTAAAAGCTTTTAAGGGGTGTTTTGGACTATTCATGATTATAATTATAATGTTAGTGGGTTAATGCTAATAATTTAATTATTTGGGGGTTAAAGGAGACAACTTAAACCTTAATAGTGGGTTACTTTTATCATAATGAACTATGTGATAATTAGGGTAAAACAAAGAGAATTTGGAGAAGAGAAAAATAAAAAGAAAAAGAGAGAGAACGATCGAGAGAGAGAGGAATGAAGAGGACAGCAGAGCATTAGGGAATTGGCTTGCTTGATCACGATTCTTCTGTGGAGGTAGGTTATGGTATATGCTATCTCACAGTAAACTCTAAATAGCGATTGATATGTATTGTGTAGTATTGTAAAGTCTTCTATATGCTTAATTGTTTGGTTACATGATGTGATTATATAATTGTGATGAATTAGCATGATGAGGTTGTTGAATCTTAAACCTTAAAGTCTCTCTATAAATGATGATGTCTTGACATAAAGGAAGGTTGATGAATTGGAAAATAATGAGATTAGGGGATCGGGTGTCACGAACCGACATATAGTATTAGGGGATCGAAGTGTCATGTTCCGACACAAGGATAGTACGGGATCGGGTATCACGTTCTGACACCAGGATAGTAGAGGATCGGAGTAACACGTTCCAACACCAGGATAGTAGAGAATCGGAGTGCCACGTTCCGACACCAGGATAGTAGAGGATCGGAGTGTCACGTTCCGACACCAGGATAATAACGAGAATGAATATTGAGGGGATTGGAGTGTCACATTCCGACACTAGGATAATAAAGAGAATGAATCTTGAATTATGTTATTATACTCAAATTTAAAGAACTATTTCCCATTCCGACACTAGGATAATAAAGAGAATGAATCTTGAATTATGTTATTATACTCAAATTTAAAGAACTATTTCCCAAAATGAGTATGGTGGGGAGTCTTGAGTCCTCATAGATGTGCTGGGTGTTGTGGCCAATGGTTACGGTATTTGTTGTTATCACCTATTGAGTATGTAGTTGATTTTATATTATTTGATATATATTGCTTTCTATTTTGAGTTGGCCAATGATACCTACTCAGTACGTGTTCCTTGTACTGACCCCTACTTGTATTCTTTTTCATTGTTATTTATGGAATGCAGCAAACGTGCCATCAACTTTGACTCGTCCGCAACTCTAGCCAGTCTTCAGCATATCAGAATTCAGGGCGAGCTATTGTTCCTAGCTGGGACTGGATTCTCTCTCATTCATGTCTTGATGTCCTTGAAGTTCGGACATGGACCATTCCTTTTACTTAATTTAGTTCTTAAATACTTTTAGATTTAGTAATTTGAGGATAGATGTTCTTGTGATGATGACTTCCAGATTTTGGGAATAATAAATATTAAATTTTAAAAGTTATTTATTGGTTATATTAATGAGTTTTAAGTTTCCGCATTATATTTTAATCATTATGGTTAGAATATTGCTAAATGATTGGGGTTTAGATTTTGTTGGTTCGCTCACATAGGAGGATAAATGTGGGTGCCACTCGCGGCTCGTTTTGGGTCGTGACAAACTTGGTATTAGAGCATTAGGTTTGTTGGTATCATCACACAAGAACGAGTCTAGTAGTGTATTAAGGAACGGTAGGGAGACGCCTTTACTTTTCTTTGACAGGCTATAGGACTTTAGGAAAATTCCATTCTTTCTTTCGTGCTATTACTTGGATCCAATTGGTATCTAGGTGATACAAATTGGTATCTAACATCCTCACTCTATTTCGCAGGATGGTTAGAACTAAAGCAACAACTGTGCCAACACCAACACCGGCAAGACAGGATGCGGCTGAGCCAGCCACTGGGGCTGTAGCTCGAAGAGGAGCAGTGTCAAGAGGCCGTGGTAGAGGTCGCGGGAGGACGTCCTCTAGAGGTAGAGGACAAACACCTGGTCCAACTAGTACTAGGGCGGTGACTCCTCCACTGACTGATGAGGTAGTAAGAGAGGGTGAGGAAGGGGAAAATGAGCAAGTGCAAGATGAGGAATTACCACCCCAACCTACCCTAGAGATGATTAACCAGGTTCTTGCTTATCTTAGTGGATTATCTGATCAGCACCAGACACCTCCAGTGTTTTCTCCACCATCATCTCAGGTTCTGGGAGTACAACATGCAGCTGCTATGGCTCCCCGCATGGATGCCTCATTGGAAATAGGCAGGTTTCCTCGATTGACTAAAGGGTCTATAATTACTAGTGATCAACATGAACTTTTCACTAAATTCTTGAAGTTGAAACCTCCAGTCTTCAAGGGTGCTGAATCTGAGGATGCCTATGATTTTCTGGTTGATTGTCATGAGTTGCTACATAAGATGGTCATAGTAGAATGATTTGGCGTTGAGTTTGTGACCTATCAGTTTCAAGGAAATGCCAAAATGTTGTTGCGGTCGTATGTTGAGTGTCAACAAGCACAAGAACAACCTATGACTTGGGCATCATACTCTAGATTATTTATGAAGAAGTATATACCCCGGACTTTGGGGGACTGGAGGAGAGATGAGTTCCTGAGCCTAGAGCAAGGCAGGATGCCGGTTACCACTTATGAGGCTAAGTTTCGTGCACTATCCAGGTATGCCACCCAACTTTGCTTCAGTCCAAAAGAGCGGATTCGCTGGTTTGTGAAGGGATTGAGGTCAGACTTGCAGATTCCAGCCTTACAGGTAGCTGTTGCAGCAAAATCCTTTCAAGAAGTGGTTGATTTTGTGATAGGGTAGAGGGGGTGAAGCCAGACGATTTCACCATGGTCTCGACATCTAAGAAGTTTTGTAAGGGAGGCGAGTTTAGTGGTTCTTACTCCAGGGGTCAGAGTTCGGGAGGTTACATAGCCAGGCCTATTCATTCTTCACTGCAGGCTGTAGTTGGAGGTCCATCACAGACCACTCAACATTCCTCTGAGTTTGGAAGTTATCCCCAGACTTCGACGTTCTCATAGAGACCTATGCTTGAACCCAGAGAGTGTTATGGATGTGGGAAGATTGGACATATTAGGAGATATTGTCCAAAACAGAGTTACAGACCCCCAATAGTCAGAGGTAGAGGTGGTCATGGAAGGGGGCGCCATTCTGGAGGACGTGGTGGCCAAGGTAATGGAGGTCACCAAATCAACCGGGGTGGCGGGCTAACTGGAGCTACTGCGGCGCAACACGGTAGGGGCAACGAGCAGACAGGTGATAGGGCCCATTGTTATGCTTTCCGTGGGAGGTCTGAAGCGGAGACATCTGATGCTATTATCACAGGTAATCTTTTGGTTTGTGATTGCATGGCTTCTGTATTATTTGATCCTGGATCCACATTTTCATATGTATCTTCCTCATTTGCTATTGGTCATGATTTGCATTCTGAATTGCTTGACATGCCCATTCGGGTCTCTACTCCTGTGGGTGACTCTGTGACTTTTGTGGTGTTGTCCTGTTACTTTTGTGGGGAACAATACTCATGTGGACTTGATTATTCTAGAGATGGTTGATTTCGATGTAATTCTGGGTATGACTTGGCTTTCTCCAAATTTTGCAATCTTAGATTGTAATGCAAAAACTGTAACATTGGCCAAGCCTGGGACAGATCCGCTAGTGTGGGAGGGTAACTATATTTCCACCCCAGTTCGTATCATATCCTTCCTTCGTGCTAAGAGAATGGTGAGTAAGGGTTGTTTAGCTTTCTTGGAACATCTCAGGGATGATACTTCCCAAGTACCTTCGATTGAGTCTGTTTCAATAGTCCGTGAGTTTCTGGATGTGTTTCCTGCAGACCTTCCTGGTATGCCACCGGATAAGGACATTGATTTCTGTATTGATCTGGTGCCGGGTACTCGCCTCATTTCCATACCCCCTTATAGAATGGCTCCAGCAGAGTTAAGGGAGTTAAAGGCCCCACTTCAGGAGTTGTTGGGGAAAGGCTTTATTAGACCAAGTACATCCCCTTGCGGTGCTCCTGTTCTATTTGTGAAGAAGAAGGATGGAAATTTTCGGATGTGCATAGACTACAGGCAACTAAATAAGGGAACTGTTAACAACAAGTATCCTCTTCCTCGCATTGATGATTTGTTCGATCAGTTACAAGGTGCTTGTACCTTGTCAAAAATCGATTTGAGGTCTGGTTATCATCAATTGAAAATACGGGCAGCAGATGTTCCAAAGACTGCTTTTCGAACCAGGTATGTGCATTATGAATTCTTAGTAATGTCTTTTGGACTAACGAATGCCCCTGCTGCATTCATGAGCCTGATGAACGGGATTTTTAAGCCATATCTGGATCTATTTGTCATTGTATTCATCGATGATATACTAATATACTCAAAGAGCAAGAAAAAACATGAGGAGCATTTGAGAATTTTATTGGAATTGTTGAGGGAGAAAAGGCTTTATGCCAAATTTTCCAAGTGTAAATTTTTGCTACATTCAGTGTCTTTCTTGGGGCACGTGGTTTCTAAGGATGGGGTGATGGTGGATCCTTCTAAGATCGAAGCAGTTAAGAGTTGGGTAAGACCTACCAATGTTACAGAGGTAAGGAGCTTTGTTGGTTTAGCTAGCTACTACCGTCGATTTGTCAAGGGATTTTCTTCTGTTGCCTCCCAAGTGACAAATTTGACTAAGAAGAATATTCAATTTGTATGGTCTGATGAATGTGAAGAAAGCTTCAAGAATCTCAAGACCTTGTTGACTGCTGCACCAATTAATACCTTGCCAGTGGAAGGCAAGAATTTCATTGTTTATTGTGATGCATCTTATTCTGGTTTGGGTGAAGTGCTAATGCAAGAGAGAAATGTGATTGCTTATGCTTCAAGGCAATTAAAAGTGCATGAAAGCAATGGAGACACTATCTATATGGGGTTAAGTGTGAAGTCTATACAGATCATCGTAGTTTACAATATGTCTTTACTCAGAAGGATTTGAATTTGAGACAGAGGAGATGGATGGAACTACTAAAGGACTATGATGTTACTATATTGTATCACCCAAGAAAAGCTTATGTGGTGGCAGACGCTTTAAGTAGAAAAACAGGGAGCATGGGGAGTCTAGCCCACTTACAAGTTTCTAGACGCCCATTGGCTAGAGAGGTTCAGACTCTGGCTATTGACTTTATGAGGCTGGAAATATTCGAGAAAGGAGTATTTTTTGCCTGTGTGGAGGCAAGATCTTCTTTTATTGACAAGATTAAGGGAAAACAGTTTGATGATGAGAAGCTGAACCGAATTCGGGATATGGTGTTTTGAGGAGAGGCTAAAAAGGCAAAAATGGATGAGGAGGGCGTTTTGAGAATAAATGGAAGGGTATGTGTGCCCCGTGTTGATGATTTGATCCACACTATTCTTATAGAGGCTCATAGTTCATGATATTCTATACATCCTGGTGCAACCAAGATCTATCGTGACCTGGAGTAGGATGAAGCGTGACATTGCTGATTTTGTTGCCCAATGCCCAAATTGTCAACAAGTAAAGTACGAACACCAGAGGCCCGGAGGAACACATCAGAGAATGCCCATTCCTGAATGGAAGTGGGAAAGAATCGAAATGGATTTCGTGGTTGGTCTTCAAAAGACATTGGATAAGTTTGATTCTATTTGGGTAATTGTGGACAGATTAACTAAGTCTATTCACTTAATTCTGGTCAAGGTGACTTACAATGCAGAGAAGTTGCCAAACTTTACATCTCAGAAATTGTTTGATTGCATGGAGTTCCACTTTCCATCATATCAGATAGAGGTACGCAATTTACTTCTATGTTTTGGAGAACATTTCATGCTGAATTAGGTACTAGGTTGGATCTTAGTACTGCATTCCACCCTCAGACAGATGGACAGTCTAAGCGAACGATTCAGGTGTTGGAGGATATGCTTCGTGCATGGGTGATAGAATTTGGTGGTCATTGGGATAACTTCTTACCCTTAGCAGAGTTCTCATACAATAATAGTTATCACTCAAGTATTGATATGGCTCCATTTGAGGCACTGTATGGGAGGAGATGTAGGTCTCCCATTGGTTGGTTTGATGCATTTGAGGCCCTGGGGTACTGATCTTCTGAGGGAATCATTAGACAAAGTGAAATTTAGTCAAGAAAAACTTTTAGCGGCTCAAAATAAGCAGAAGGAATATGCAGATCGAAAGGTTAGAGACTTGGAGTTCATGGAGGGTGAACAAGTCTTGCTGAAAGTTCCACCCATGAAAGGGGTGATGCGGTTTGGTAAACGAGGAAATCTTAGTCCAAGGTATATTGGACCATTTGAAGTACTTAAGCGAGTAGGGGAGGTGGCTTATGAATTATCCTTGCCTCCAGGACTCTCAGGAGTGCACCCGGTATTTCATGTGTCTATGCTGAAGAAATACCATGGAGATGGGAACTACATTATTCGTTGGGATTCAGTTCTTCTTGATGAAAACTCTTCTTATGAGGAGGAGCCTGTTGTTATTTAATATAGAGAAGTCCGTAAATTGAGATCAAAGGAGATTGCATCTATCAAGGTTTAGTGGAAGAATCGGCCAGTTGAAGAGTCCACCTGGGAGAATGACGCTGATATGCAAGAAAATATCCGCGCCTCTTTACAGACTAAGGTACTCCTTCTCGCACTTGTTTTCCTTCCTATGATTGTTCGAGGAAGAACGATGGGTAAATTTGTATCTATTGTAACGACCTGTTTAGTCGTTTTGAGCAGTAGAGCTTATTTCTGGTAATAACTGACTGGGTTGACGGATACCACGACGGACCGTCATGGGCACAACGAACCGTCTGGGGGGTCTCGTTCCAAAACACTTAGATTCTGAAATTTGGGTACTGAGATCAACTCTCTGAACTTTGTGACGGACCTGCAGGACGTACTGTCAAAGTCACGACGAACCGTCACAGGCTGCGTAACCCTGACTGGGTCGGATTTCTATTAAAAGCTCTTACGAGGTGTTTTGGACTATTCATGATTATAATTATAAACTTAGTGGGTTAATGCTAATAATCTAATTATTTGGGGGTTAAAGGAGACAACTTAAACCAAAATAGTGGGTTACTTTTATCATAATGAACTATCTAATTTTTAGGGTAAAACAGAGAGAATTTGGAGAAGAGAAAAATAAAAAGAAAAAGAGAGAGAACGATCGAGAGAGAGAGGAACGAAGAGGACAGCAAGGCATTGGGGAATTAGCTTGCTTGATCACGATTCTTCGGTGGAGGTAGGTTATGGTTTATGCTATCTCATAGTAAACTCTAAATAGCGATTGATATGTATTGGGTAGTATTGTAAAGTCTTCAATATGCTTAATTGTGTGGTTGCATGATGTGATTATATAATTGTGATGAATTAGCATGATGAGGCTGTTGAATCTTAAACCTTAAAACCTCTCTATTAATGATGATGTATTGACATAAAGGAAGGTTGATGAATTGGAAAATAATGAGATTAGGGGATCGGGTGTCACGAACTGACACGTAGTATTAAGGGATCGGAGTGTCACATTCCGACACCAGGATAGTAGGGGATCGGGTGTCACGTTCCGACACAAGGATAGTAGAGGATCGAAGCGTCACGTTCCGACACCAGGATAGTAGAGGATCGGAGTGTCACGTTCCGAAAACAGGATAGTAGAGGATCGGAGTGTCACGTTCCGACACAAAGATAATAACGAGAATAAATATTGAGGGATCGGAGTGTCACGTTCCGACACAAGGATAAAAAAGAGAATTAATCTTGAATTATGTTATTATAGTTAAATTTAATGAACTATTTCCCAAAATGAGTATGGTGGGGAGGCTTGAGTCCTCAGAGATGTGTTGGGTGTTGTGGCCAATGGTTACGGTATTTGTTGTTATCACCTGTTGAGTATGTAGTTGATTTTATATTATTTGATATATATTGCTTTCTATTTTGAGTTGGCCGATGATACCTACTCAGTACGTCTTCCTTGTACTGACCCCTACTTGTATTCTTTTTCTTTGTTTTTTATGGAATGCAGCAAACGTGCTATCAACTTCGACTCGTCCGCAATTCTAGCCAATCTTCAGCATATCAGAATTCAGGGTGAGCTATTGTTCCTAGATCAGACTGGATTCTCTCTCATTCACGTCTTGATGTCCTTGAAGTTCGGACATGGACCATTCCTTTTACTTAATTTAGTTCTTAAATACTTTTAGATTTACTAATTTGAGGATAGATGATCTTGTGGTGATGACTTCAAGATTTTTGGAAATAATAAGTATTAAATTTTAGAAGTTATTTATTGGTTATATTAATGAGTTTTAAGTCTTCCGCATTATATTTTGTTCATTATGGTTAGAATATTGCTAAATGATTGGGGTTTAGATTGGTTTGTTCGCTCACATAGGAGGATATATGTGGGCGCCACTCGCGGCTCGTTTTGGGTCGTGACAATCTTAAAGAACCTATTTCCAAAATTATTGTGGTGTGGAGACATGAGTACCCATATGAGCACTTTATATTATGATTTATTGCTTATTTACTTTAGTGTTATTGTCTGTGGTCCATGTTTTTAGTTGCTTGCAACCAGTGAAGTGTGATAGTTGAGTTTATACAATTATTCATTATATATTAGTTTCTATTTTTAGTTGTCCGATTGTACGTACTTAGTACATATTTCCCAGTACTGAGCCTTACTTGTGTTTCCTTTGTTTTCCTTTTATTTAATACATGAATGTACCCGTGTGTTCGACTCTCCCTTCGTTGTAGCCTGTCTTAAGAATATCAGGTTCAAGGTTGAGCTAGTCATTTAAGTTCGTGTTGTATTCTCTCGGATATGACATGATGTTCTTAGTTTTCAGTTATAAACTATTTTATTAAATTATTTTTGTGTCTATGATACAGTAAGACTTAGTATTTGAAAATTAGATAGAAATATGATGACTTTTGGGTTTTGGGTATGACTTATAGTAAACTTCAATGTATTTTGGTTTCTTTCGTTAATTAGATTTGATTATCTGTATTACGATTATTATTTCGTAATGTGAATGATGTATATAGTACTAGGGCTATGTGTCAATGAATGTGTCAATTTTTATATGTGAGTACTATCTATTTTAGGAGTTACTAATTGTATGAAATAGTCTAGATAATAAGATTTGGTGTAGCATTCATATTTGAGGATGCAACTAGTGTGTTACTATGGAAACTTGGTGAAGCATTGTTTTTAAGGAAGTTCTTATTGTTGAATCGCTGGTAAGGTGTTAAAGCAATAGGTACTGAAGTCTATCTTGAGGGTTCTAGGACAAATCATATTATCTTAAGATCCAAATGAGAGGATTGATACAAATATGAAAAACTTATGGATAAAGAAAGTCAATTAGTATAGTTGAGGGAATGCATTTTATGATTTTAGTTATAAAGTTTGAATACATTTTTTGTTTGTCACTTGAATTTGATTGGTATACCCGATTAAAGGTGTCACGTCAAGAAAAAGGTTCACTTCGTAGTGATGACATAGGTTTGCTGGGCATACTAGCAATACGAGTTAGTGATGGATTTTTCTTGGTGTACAACTATAGAATACATATTGTTTGTTACACAAATTTTTTATGTAATAATGACTTGTGATTATCTAAGGTTGTGATTTTGTACTAATCGGTGAGTAACGTGGTCGTATGGAAAGTTTTGGAGATGTTGGGGACCTGTTGAATTTAATTGAAAGGAGATAGAGTAATAATAAAAAATATTAATAATTAATGGAATGAAACGTAACCTTCAAACAAGGGGAGGCTAAAGAAGCAACAATTGATGTGGAAGGTGTTTTGAGGATTAAGGGAAGGGTATGTGTACCCCGCGTCGATAATTTGATCAACACTATTCTGACAGAGGCTCATAGTACAAGGTATTCTATTCATCCGGGTGCAACCAAGATGTATCGTGATCTAAAGCAACACTTCTGGTGGAGTAGAATGAAGCGCGATATTGTTGACTTTATTGGCAAATGTCCAAACTGTCAACAAGTAAAATATGAACACCAGAGGCCCGGAGGAACGCTTCAGAGAATGCCCATTCCTGAATGGAAGTGGGAGAGAATCGCAATGGACTTTGTGGTTGGTCTTCCAAAGACAATGGGTAAGTATGACTCCATTTGGGTGATTGTGGATAGGTTAACTAAGTCTGCTCATTTCATTCCAGTCAAGGTGACTTACAATGCAGAGAAGTTAGCAAAAATCTACATCTCAAAAATCGTTTGATTGGATGGGGTTCCACTATCCATCATATCAGATAGAGGTACGCAGTTTACTTCTAAGTTGTGGAAAACATTGCATGCTGAATAAGGTACTATATTGGACCTTAGTACTGCATTTCATCCTCAAACCGATGGTCAGTCTGAGCGAACGATTCAAGTGTTGGAGGATATGCTTCGTGCATGCGTGATAGAGTTTGGTGGCCATTGGGATAGCTTCTTACCTTTGGCAGAGTTTTCGTACAATAATAGCTATCACTCCAGTATTGATATGGCTCCATTTGAAGCATTGTATGGGAAGAGGTGTAGATCTCCCATTGGTTGGTTCGATGCATTTGAGGTTAGACCTTAGGGTACTGACCTCTTGAGGGACTCGTTAGATAAGGTGAAGGGCATTCAAGAAAAGCTTCTACCGGCGCAAAGTAGACAAAAGGTGTATGCAGACCGAAAGGTTAGAGACTTGGAGTTCATGGAGGGTGAACAAGTCTTGTTGAAGGTTTCACCAATGAAAGGGGTGATGCGGTTTGGCAAAAGAGGTAAGTTAAGTCCAAGGTATATTGGACCATTTGAGGTACTAAAGCGAATAGGGGAGGTGGCTTATGAATTAGCCATGCCCCCAGGGCTGTCCGGAGTGCATCCGGTATTTCATGTGTCCATGTTGAAAAGATACCATGGAGATGGAAACTACATTATCTGTTGGGATTCAGTTTTGCTTGATGAGAATTTGACTTATGAGGAGGAACCGGTTACTATATTAGATAGAGAAGTTCGCAAATTGAATTTGAGAGAGATTGCATCCATCAAAGTTCAATGGAAGAATCGACCGGTTGAAGAGGCTACTTGGGAGAAGAAGGCAGATATGCAAGAAAAATACCCACATCTGTTTACAGATTCAGGTACTCCTTTTTGCCATTGTTTTTCTTCTTTTGATCGTTCGGGGACGAACGATGGGTAAATTGGTATCTATTGTAACGACCTGTTTAGTCGTTTTGAGCAGCAGATTTTATTTCTGGAAAACTGGCTGAAACCACGGACGCCACGACGGACCGTCACAGGCATGACGGGCCGTCGCAGGGTCTCGTTTCAATATACTTGGGAATTCTGAAATTGGGTACTGAAAATCGACTCTCTGTAATCAGTGATGGAAGTGCAGGACGGACCGTCACAGGTGTGACGGACCGTCACAGACCACTTAAGTTCTAAAGGTTGCGATGACCATCGTGACGGACCGTCGCAGGCACGACGGCCCGTCACAGGTTGCGCGAATCCCAGGCAGATTCGGATTTCTTTACACGTTTTAAGGGACGTTTTGGACTATTCTTTCCTTAATTATAAAGTTATAGGGTTAATATTAATAAGTCTAATTACTTGGGGGTTAAAAGAAGTAACCTTAAGTTAATTAGTGGGTTTTATTGTCCTCTTACACTTAATTATATGTTAATTAGGGTAAAAGAAACAGGGTTTGAACATAAGAAAACAGAAAGAACAAGAAAGAGAGAGAGAGCAGTCGATCAAGGGAGAAGAATATCAAAGCTTGGGAAATTGCTTGTTGATTCCAATTCTTCGGTGGAGGTAGGTTATGGTTTATTTTACGATATTCGTAGTGAACTCTTAATAGTGAATGATATGTATTGATAGTATTGTATACCCTGCTATGTGCTTAAATTGTATGCTTGCATGATTGTGATTATGAAATTGTGAGGAATTAACAAAGCATGATGAAGCTATTGAATCCCAAATCTTGAAAGAACCCTAATTCACTTGTTAATGATGATGCCTTAGTATAAAAGAAGGCTTGATATATTATATAATGAGATTGATGATGCCTTAGTATGAAATAAGGCTTGATAAATTATATAATGAGAATGATGATGCCTTAGTGTAAAAGAAGGCTTGATGAATTAGGGGATCAGGTGCCACGTTCCAGTACCAGGATAGTATATGAGGATCGGTGTGTCACGTTCCGACACCAGGATAGAATATGGATCGGGTGCCACGTTCCGGTACCAGGATAGTATATGAGGATCGGAGTGTCACGTTCCGACACCAGGATAGAATATGGATCGGGTGCCACGTTCCGGTACCAGGATAGAATGTGGATCGGAGTGTCACGTTCCAACACCAGGATAGTATATGGATCGGGTGCCACGTTCCGGTACCAGGATAGTATATGAGGATCAGAGTGCCACGTTCCGGCACCAGGATAGAAATAGAGGAGCGGAGTGTCACGTACCGACACAAGAGGAAGAAAGATAATGAATCTTGAAAGATAATAAATATACTCAATCTAATGAACCCAATTCCCAAATGAGTATGATATTGAGGCTTGAGTCCTCATGTGTGAACTTAGTGGAAAGTTGTTGATGATATAGTACTTGTTGTTGCTACATGTTAAGCATCATAGTTGAATTTATAATATTACTTGATATATATTATCTTCTATTTTGAGTTGGCCGATGATATCTACTTAGTACTCGTGGTTGTACTGACCCCCTACTTTCATGTTTTCTTCTTTGTTATTTGTGGAATGCAGCAAACGTTCCGTCAATTTCAACTCAATAGTAGATCTAGCCAGTCTTCACGACCTTCGGAAATTCAGGGTGAGCTAATGCGTCTAGCTTGGACTGGATCTTCTTCTTCAAGTCTTGATGCCCAGAACTTCCGGCATGGACTAGTTTTTAGTTATTTTTGTTCTTAGACATTCCTAGTTTAGTAATTTGAGATAGATGTTCTTGTGATGATGACTTCCAGATTTTGGGGATAATAATAATAATAGTTTTGAATTGTTTAATTAATGAGTTTAAGTCTTCCGCATTTCTTTTGTTGATATTGTATTAAAATGTTAAAGGTTAGATTGGTTGGTTCGCTCACATAGGAGGGTAAATTTGGGTGCCAGTCGCGTCCCCGATTTGGGTCGTGACAAAAATATTTAGAAAAAAATGTAAATATGTTGTACTTGAGTGTGACGATATGTTCTTTTGTGGTTTTGAGTTTAGTAATGGTACAATTGAATTTTTAGCGAAGGATATGGTGAGATCTAGGAAGAGGCGATCATTTATAAGATAATATATAATAAATCCTAAAAAAACATCAATATATGAAGTGGTAAGATAATAAATGCTTCATTGCATTAGTATTGACTGAAAGAACATATGCATGACTTGGTTCATAAAGTTTGGTACTTTTGGGTTTCTTTAAGTGTTTTTATACTGGGTGTGTAGTAAAACGTCATGGGTTGTTGGTAAAAAAAGTGATTGGTAAGCGGGCTAGGTTAATAATGAGTCTTAGACAGTTGATATATTTAGAAATTTGCACCATGACAAGAATTTGAGAAAAGTGAAGGAGTAAGACTTCTCGTATAAACCCTTGCAGTGTAGTTGAATGTTGTATTTATTTTTGCCTATGAGTTTAGATATGACTAATAGATGTGAAGTACTTTAGTAAAAACATACTAGGAGTTTATCATTGACTTTTAGAACTTTTGATTTTTGGTTTGGTAACATTTAGTGAGGTACCAAAAATTTTAAGATTTACGTGGGGTTAGATTTCTCAAATTGTGATAGATTACTAAAGAATGAAGTACAAGGTCAGATATAATTATACTTGGTGATTAAAAATGTATAGTAGGATAATTAATACTCTATTGATACGACTATAAAGGATGTTATGATGCGCCACATATAAATTTGATGGTGAATATATGTTGTGAGATTATGGATACACAACAATTTAAGTGACCAACAAATTCCCCAAGTATTGACGTAAGGAATGTAATGGTTTAGAATGGTATATAAAGAATGTTATGGGAAAGTCGTGCGTAGTTGACTTTTAGTATGATTTAATAGTTTCATCTTGACAAAAATGTGCTATCAAATTTGAAATTAGTGTTATCACCTTGTTTGAGACTCGTATATGTCATGAAATATTTAAATAGAAAGAGAGAGAGTCAGAACTTGAACATGTACTTGACAGGAATAATTTCTTACTACTTAGGGTTTGGGAGTAAATTAGATGATCAATGTGGTTCTAATGTATTGCCAGTATTAAGAGTTTTGACTTAAGTGGAAGGGGCTTTCAATAAACTAATTATGTATACAATTATAATATAGACTACATTGGTGATTCTACGTTACTAAAAAATCAATGACATAGAGCCTAATGATTGAAAATGTTTGATATGGACAGTATGTAAGGAGTATCTAGAGTTCTTCCACCTTGGTTATGAACATTATAATGTCACCAACTACTTCACTTTGAGCATTCTTTAGAGTATGATTAACTTTACACGTCTACGTGTTTTTGCATCTATGGGTGAGTTCCTAGAAGGTGACCAGGTGTATCGATTCTGTGATTGTCCTCTTGGTAGAGTGGCATCCTTGGTTAGTCTGTTTCATTTCAGTTATGCAAGAATTGGTGATGCTTGTTATAGTTGAAGTATACTAGTTATTCTACACAAAGAACTTTGCTTATTATAATTTGTAGGAAATCTACCATGAAAATTTATAGTTGTGATGTATACTAGTGATTCTACACACACAACTTTACTTATGAGAATTTTAGGAGATCTACCTTGAAAATTCAGAGTTGTTTGATAGACATAAGATTTATATCATAATCGCATCATGCTTTGGTTTAATGTGGGTAAAATAAGGTATAATTTTCTCGTTCTTAAAGTTTTTCTATAATAGCTATTTATCTAGCATTTTGATAGTGTTGTTAGGTTTTGTATTTTTGAGTGTTTCACGTAACTTGATCATTTCCATCTTTGGATCAGATTAGTTCGATTCTCCTTGATGATTAAATGATGTCTAAAGATAAATTTTTATAGCCTAAACTCATGAAAATTTTAAGTTGAGAGAATGAAATATTTACATGATTTGTGATGGTTTATGCATTATGATTGTGTGGTTGTTTGATTAGGTTCAATTCAGATTGGAGTCACTATTTATGCAACATTTTATCATGGTAATGTGATAAAAGATTCCCCCTAATGGTTGTGTCAAGGTCGTTCAGAAGGTTTTGCATATATATGTACAAGTAGCTTCGATTGTTATTGAGAATACATTTTGTTGTTAGTTGAGTTTATATACAGCATTAGCTACGACTTGAAAATTGATATGACCCCATTTAAGACATAGTATGATAAAAAATGTAGTTGTCCCATTGGATGTTTTGATGCATTTGCGGTAAGACCTTTAGATATTGACCATTATATGAATGAAAGATATTAACATATTTTTGTTTATTCTTGTACCCTTTCTTTCCCTATTCTTCGTTTGATCTTTCAAGGACAATCGATGGGTAAATTGATACATAATGTAAAGACTCATTTGGTCATTTTGAGTACTAGAGATCTCTAACAACCCTCAAAATGAAGAAAGATAAATGAAAGATTCACATGAATTTTATGAGTTAATAACTTTTTAAAATAATTAATAATATCTTTACAAGTTATTTTTAAACAGTTTTGAAGCGGAACATCAAAGAACGACCAAGACGTTTAAAAAATAATCTTTTGTGTGCTAGTGTTCCTTTGAATGCTTTTTGTGTTTTAATGTGTAGTTTGGAGTCTAAAATGAGTTTAAAGGACCCTAGAATCTAGATGTTCATGTTTAGAGTCAAAACATTTGGGTAAGACTTCCTAAGGACCACCCTAAGGGTCCTTGAGGAGGTCCCAAATGATTGACACAAGGATGCTAAAAATAGTCCTAATTGACACCCAAGTTGACGCACCATATTTTAAATAAATTCCAGTCAAAATGGGCTTGGATCCACCCTTAGTTGTGGTATATAAGCCTCCAAATGAGTGATCTCTGACAAAAACAAAGCCAAACATGACACCTAGTAGATGGCAGCCGTCATTAGCCACCTGCAAATTCTGCATAATTTGCGCAAACTTAGGGGTTAATTTGTAAATTCATCCAAGGTCCTAATTTTGTCATTTGCGGTTATTTTAGGTGTGTTAATGAATTATTAGTTAGTTTATACACCTATAACCCAAATTAGACTTCACCATTAAAAATCAAAACCTCCCTCCTAATACTCCATTGGATCTTTAACTCAAGGTGAAGCTAGTATTCAATATTTTCGGTGGTTTCTTCTAACATTTCATTGGTTTTATTCTAATAATATATGGTAGTTCATGATGGGTTATTTTATCATTCAATTATCCAATCCAATGGCGTTTCAAAAGGTTTCAAAATCCTAAAATCTTTTATTTCGAATTTTAAGCTTGGGTTCTTGTGTTAAAAGATTTTAATGGATGAATTATGATGTTTTCAATGTCAATTGATAAATTCATCATAAAAACACTATGGAATCATCTGTATCCTAACCTTCTAATTTTGTCATATGAAGTGGGCTTGATCAAAGAGATTGGATATTGGTGGAATTGTGTATGTACTATGTTTTACTGTGATTATGTTCTACATATTATGACTAATTATGATGAATTGTTAGAGAATTGAGATAAGTTTATTAAATCTTGGATGAAAGGTAAGTTGACCAAATTGGTTAAAGTTTTGTTGAATTGGTCTTATGTTGTATGGTACACTTATGGTTGCGGTGTTTAGTTAATGTTTATGAATATGTCTATGTGAATTGTGATTATGGCCTTAAATGCATTGAATATGAAGTAAGGTAGTGTTATGATGTATATGCTTAGATATGTCTTATGAAATTATGAATATGTGTCTTCAAGGTATCCTGTCTTACTAAATTATGATGTGAGTGTGAAGCATGATTGTGTGTGGATTATGATGAATATAGAATGATTACGTTTAGATGACATTGTATGAATGATGGTGATATGTTAAAGGCTTTATTATATGTACACACACAATGAATGAATGAATGAATCTAATCAAAATATAATGAATGAGAGTCTATTGAAGGGTTTTTTCAATATGCTTATAATGAATCAAGAAGGGGAATTTTGGGGTGGACACTATACAAGTGTTGAAATGTAGTTTCTTGTAGAAACCTCACTATTCCTTAGAGATTTTAAAAGAATGAATGATAGTTTGGGGGTTGGATAATATTTGTGATTTAAGTTGTAGTATCTAAAAAGAACCCCTAGAGATGAGTACTCTTCGTGAGCTGACATGTATTTATTAGTTGCATTTTCTTAATCTATAGGTGATAATATAATTAATGTCAAAAATTAAATGATGATTCATTCTTAGAACTGAGAGAATTTTACTACTAGGTGGATACTCTTTGTGAGTACAGATGTAGTGTACAGTGCACCTCTTGAGGTGAGTACTCTTCATGATTTGAGATGTAGTACATAGAAGGAATCTCATTATGCTTTAACTATTAACCCGCATGGGACTAGCTACTAGAGATCCATGTAAAGGCTAAAGAATAATCGTACCTTAGGAAAGTGGGGATCCCTCATCATGTAGGGGTTAATATAGGGATTCCATGTAAAGCCCTCATGGTGTATGTTTGTTAAAGATTCGCCTACAGTTGAATGCAATGAAATAGGTCTTTGTAAGGATGTATTACTCAGGGTAGGAGGTGGAATGAGACACCATCTCTGCATTACACAAGTAGACATTTTATGGAGTCTTGTTATGTCCATGTAACAATAATGAATGAATTGTTTACTACATAATGTTAATGAAACATGTTGATCTTATGTTTATTGTTGATGAAGTCTTTGTAATGTTTGAAAGTCATTTGCCTAGTCTAAGGTGGTTCCTAATGTAACTTTGGGGTTGTCTTAGAAGATGGTCTTTAGATGATGTTTTTTAATGCATTAATGTTTACTCCACTAATCAATGTTGACTTATTCAATTGAGATGATGTATCGTTATCTTAAGTAGTGTTAAGGATCATTTAGATGTGTATTGAAGAGGTTGTATGGGTAGTCTCTTCATGTCTGTTAAACATAGTATATTAAATAACTCAAGATAGGGCTCAATGAGCAGTTCCATTAATTTTGAAGGGTTATAAAGATGTTAGAGGTCTTAATTTAGGTTATTTATCTTAGTTTGAAAGATAGGTTAAAAGTAAATTGAAAAGTACCATGACATTCGGTTAACTGGTAACCTTAGTCAGTGTGGTACTAGTGTTGGTAGGATTAATCAAAAGGCGTGTCTAAAGGGTTAACCATGAGAGGATGATAGGAGTGGAAATAACTGCCTAAGAGGTGGATTAAGTTTCAAGACAATTGGAGGATTTCCCACCCTTATGGGGTCTGAAAAACCTAAATGCCTCATTTTTAACGACCATGACCACGACTGGTTGAAATTTCCACGGCAATGAGGGGGGAGCGTGAAGATTCATTGTCAATGAAAGGAGGATGGCATCTTTAAATAGTTACTATCCGAGGCACCACGAGCCACTCCAAGAGTCATGGTGTCCTGGACGGAAGGGGAGGCTTGGTCGTGGTCTTTCCTTTATGCATTCTGTGAAATGGAGACTTTGGAAGGGCTACTACCCAAAGCACCATGAGCAAATTTGCATTTCGTGGTGCATGTTTACGGACAATGGGGAGTAGTCGTGAAGATTACTTAGAATATTTTGGGATTGTTCCTTAAGGGAGGCTACTGCCCCACATATCGCGAGCACCACCACGAGCCATTTATATCTTCACGTCATGTGAAGTGGGGCGTGAAGGCTGGACCGATTTTCCAATTAAAGGTCATGTATGGATTTTAATTAAAAATTCCAACATATGGACGAGAATTTTGGGGCTTTCCTACATATTGATTTAGGTCATTTATCACTCCATTCCCACTTCAAAACACAATAAAAAATTGAAACCCAATTTCTGCGACCTCTCTCTACTTTCTATTCTATCTTAAACACCATTGAAGACACATTGAAGCTTCAAGATTAAAACCCAATCTCTAAGATTCTTACTCAATTTCTTGGATAAAGTATTGTGAAAGGTATGAATTATTTAACTCTTGGGATTCTTTCCTCAAAAGGTCCATTTAAAAATGAATTCAAAAATTACCCAAATTCAAGGGTTCTCTCTACATATGGGTTTCCATTTTAAAATGAAATTGTTGAATAATTATGAAGAATTATGACTCCTTAGGATTTTTTAGTTGTATATTGATGCTCAATTGAAAAGTTTTGATCTATTTCTTGAATATTTAATGGATGTCCCTTTTCCCCTAACCCAATCTTTTGAACTTTGTAAATTGATATCTAGTAATAATTAAATTAAGAATATTCATGTGTAATTGAATATGGTATTATGATGATAATGGATTGGGAGGTGAATTTAGCTTTATATCAATGATCTTGGGGGGGGGGGGTCTTGAATGTATTTCATGGAAACCATTGGTAAGACCTTCAATGTTATGAAACATTACTGCTATTATGTTGTTGTTGGTATAAGTTTTGTAATGCCGGTTAATTTAAATATGAATGATTAATTTATGAAGGTATAATCATGTTATGAATGTGAGAAATTGTGAGATGATGATGATAGGTGTGTGACTATGTGGAATTGAACGTAATTCTCCTGTAACATATTATGACGATGTTACGAAGTTATGGTCTCACATGAATGTTTGTTTTGATGAAAGGACATTCTTATCATATAACAAATGAGTTGTGAACATGTTATATAAGGAGGTAATCCCCTTGGGCCTATTCTTTTGAACTAATGTTTAAGAAATACTTAAAGGTTCTTTAAAAAGGGAATTTAGCTTAGCATAGAGTAAACTTGACAATGAGAGGTGTTCCTTCACAGAGGAAGGGGAGGTTCGAACTATGTCTCTCATGAGGTGGAAACTACAATGCTAATTAACATAAAGAGCGTTTCTAGTAAGAACCTCCTAGTTCCTTACCTATGGTACACATGATGTTGGTCTAAATTTGTATGTATGAGGTTGACTACAATTGTTATGATTTCTTATGATGTAAAGTCAATTCTTAGGGTCTCTTTTCTACTTTATTTATTTTTATGTGTGGTTATGGGGCTTCACGTAGACATTGCACTGATTTACTAGAATTGGGATTATGGGTAAGGTATTGTAATGTATTGATGAAATTTTGTTCATGTCTTTAATTTGATGTTGCTTTTGAACATGAAATATCAAAATGTTTTTTTGTGATTATATTGTGGACTAGACTATTCTTTGAATGTGCATGAAAGCTTTTAAAGTTTCTTGGCATGCTTATAATTAATATATCCCTACGTGCATTTTTTAAAATTAAATTACATGCATACATCAAACATAGTACATGTGGTTTTTACTAACCCATATTCTCTGTATTTCAACACTTATGTAAGTTTGAGCCATTTAAGAATTTAAAGGCTAAATTTGAAGAAGATTGGATATATTCCCAAATTGATGAGTACTCAAGTCCGAGGATGAAGCCCATTATTCTAGTTACTAATATTTGATTAATCTAATGACATTGTTCCATTTCCTAAATTGTAAATAATATGTTGTATTCTCTTATGAGACTTTTGTAATGTTTTAAGGGATATGTGAAAGATCTTCTACTTTTATGTCAAATGGATATATATGAGACTTTGTAGACTATTTTCGATAAATGTGAAGCTTATATAAACTCAATATGTAAAGTTTAAATTTTTCCATATTTTTGTTCACCTATGAAATTTAATGATGTGTGCTAAGGTATTTTCTAAGGCCTCTTCGAGAAAGAAGACGCCGGTTATGTCTAGGGGGTGCTCCCTTGTCGTGAAAAATTTGTATTAGCGTATGAGGTTTAATAATCTTAGGAATGATGTCTCACAAAAACATTTCTACGTAGAGTCTTATGAATTAGAGGCTAAGTGATGATTAGTAAATTTTCACATCATTGGTATTCCTATGTCGTTCCCTAGAGTCTTAACTCTATGCGTCCTTTTTCTTATAAATTTTTTCGTGTAGTTATTGCCTATGACTACTACAAGGGTAGCCACAAGAAGGGTTGAAGAGGATATATCTAATCTGGGAGTTAATCCGTAAGACAACCAAGCTCCTCCTTAAGAGCAAGCTCCTCTAAGTGTCCAAGTGTCGGTCAATCATCTAGTCCTGTCAGATGGAGAAATAAGGGAGGTTTTACCAAACATGACCCAAGTTATGTTTACAGAAGCTCAATTCGTAACTACTAAAACTCAAGGTATCAAGGCTCCAGAAAACTAGGAAGTTGCATCCTAGGCAAATCAAAATTCTAGTACCATGTCTTCTCGTTTGAGAAAATTCACAAGGATGTATCCTACAACATTTTTTGGGTCTATGGAGAATAAAGATACCGAAGACTCTTTTGATAAGGTTTATATGATCTTGTATGCTATGGGGTGAGTACAAAAGATATGTCCAAGTTAACCGCTTACCAGCTCAAGGATGTGGTTCATACTTTGTACACTCAACGTAAAAGGCAATAGGGCTTTGAGAGTAAGTCTTATAAGTTGGGAAGTTCATAGGAAGGCATTTTATGGTAGGTTCTTTCCAAGGGAGAAAAGAGAGACAAAACTTGAAGATTTAATCAAACTTCGTCAAGGAGGTATAAGTGTTCAAGAATGCTCTTTAAAATTTATCAAGTTGTCCATGTATGACTCTTTTTTTTGTGTCTAAACCTAGAGATGAGATGAGTCATTTTGGATGGGTATTTCCGATGATCTTGTGGAAAAGCGTCGTGCGGAAACGCTTCATGAAAAGATGGAAATTTCTCATTTGATGGTGAATTCTCAAAAAACTTAGGAGAGTAGGCTCAAGAGGAAGAATATGGATGCTAAGAGGGAAAGGCCCAATGATGGAGGTACTTCTAAGGTCAAATTAAAATCAAAGGCAAACCAAAGTTTAAGAAGAGATTCTCCAACCAAATTCTTTCTAATTTCCCAAGGGTTAACAAGGATATAGTGTCTAACCCTAAGCCTCAAGGAGGAAAGGTTTGTAGTTCACAAGGTGGAAAAGTTAGTTGAGCTGGTGGGAAGAAGCATATGGGTAAATGTCTAAGGGGTACATATACTTGTCTTGTGTTTAGAAAGAGTGGAAACATGTTTAGGGGTGTTCCAACGAAAGTGAAGCATGGAAGGAGAATAATCAAACACAAGTAAGTGGTGTTAGTTTCAATGATCCTAAGAAGAGCTGATTTCGTGCTCTCAAAGCTAGGGGTGATGAAAAGGGTTCTTCAAATGTTGTCACCGGTATGTTACAATGATTTTCAATTTAAAATTATGCATGGTTTGATCCAGGTGCCACGTTATCTTTTGTAACTCCTTTACTCACTATGAAGTTTGATATACTCACTGATGTCTTAGTTAAACATTTTTTTAATTTTTACCCTGGTGGGTGACTCTGGTATTGCTAAAAGAGTCTATAGGAGTTATCCTATATTATGTCCAATAGAGTTATAATTGATATGATAGAACTTCATATGTTGGACAGTAATGTCATCTAGGGATGGATGGTTACATGTTTGTTTTTCTTCAATTGATTTTTGAACAAGGGTAGTAAAATTCCATTTTCCTTTTGAACATGTTTTAGAATAGAAGGGGGGAAACTCAATCCGTAGGGGTCAAATTATTTCTTGTCTAAAAGACTATAGTATGATTTCTAATGGATATTTCATCACATTGTGAGTGTCAAGCACCTTGAGTCCGAGGCTTCTCATTTAGAGGTAGTCCCCTTACTGCAATACTTTTTTTTAATTCTTCTCTGATGACTTACCCCAGATTTTTCCCCAATAGGAAGTACAATTTTTTCATAGATTTGACGCTGGATACCAAATGAAATTCAATTCCTCCTTACAGAATGGCTCCGGCCGAGTAGAAAGAATTGAAGGCTCAACTCAAAGAATTGGTAGATAAGGGTTTTATTCAACACATCATATCCCTGAGGGATGCTCCAGTTTTTTTTGTGAAAATGGAAAATGGGTCTTTAAGAATGAGTATTGACTACCGACAATTATATAAGGTCACAATAAAAAATAATTATACTCTTCCTAAGATGATGATTTGTTTGATTATCTTTAAGGTGCGAGTTACTTTTCAAAATTTTAATTGAGGTCAGAGTATCGCAAACATTGGGTGAGAGCTGTTTACATTCCCAAGACGTCATTCTGAACTAGGTACGGTCATTAAGAGTTCCTAGTCATGTCTTTTCGGTTAATCAATTCCCCAACAACTTTTATGGACCTTATGAATGCAATATTCTGAAATTATAATGATGCATTTGTACTTGTCTTTATTGATGATACCTTGGTATATTCTAAGAGTAAAGATGAACATATGATTCATTCCAGAATAGTATTGCGAATCCTGAAGAAGTATAAACTCTTTCTTGAATGTAGTAAGTGTGGATTTTGGTTTAAATCGGTTGCTTTTCTTGGACACATTGTTTCAATAGAAAGGTACAAAAATTGGTCAAAAGAAAGAGCTTTAGTTAAAATTTGCCTAGATCTTTGACTCCTATTGATATTTGAATTTTCTTGGTTTTAGCTGGGTATTATAGGAGATTTATTGACGGGTATGCATCCATCGCTTCTCCCTTTAAATAATTAACACAAAATAAATTTAAGTTGGACTTGTCTGAAGCTTGTGAATGAGGCTCTATAGAATTTAAAAATAATCTTACCTATGCTCTTGTTTTGACTTTAGCTGAGGGTACCATAAGGTTTGTGGTGAATTATGACACTTATCGAGTAGGTTTTGGTTCTGTACTCATAAAACATGGTACGGTTATAAAATATACCTCTAGACAACTCAAGGTGCATGAGATGAACTATCAAACACATGATATTGAATTAGCGCTCGTACTATTTGCTTTGAAGATATCGAAACATTATCTCTATGGGGTGCACGCGATGTTTCACTGACCATAAGAGTCTTCATTATTTGTTCACTCAAGAAGAGATAAATCTCCATCAAAGAAGGTTGTTAGAAATTTTGAAGTACTATGATATGAATGTGCCTTACTAACTCTAAAAAAGCCAATGTTGTCGCGGATGCATTGAGTAGAATGTCAATGGGTAGTGTATCTTATATTGAGGATTGTAAGAAAGAGTTAGTGAAAGATGTGCATAGACTGGCCCTGTTGGGTTTCCAGTTAGAAGATTCACCCCAAGGGGGTTTCAAAATTCATCAAAACTCTGATTCATCTTTAGTGGTTGAGGTGGAGTCTAAGCAATATTTGTGTCCTCTATAGATGGAAATCAAGGAATGGTTCTTAGTAAATTCAATGAGCAAGTCTAACAAGGGTGGAACATGATGTACTTAGGTTCCAATGAAGGTTCTGTGTACCAGATATGGATGACTTAAGGAGTCAAACTTATTTAAGAAGCTCATGGTTCCCATTAGTCCATTAATCAGGGTGACACAAGGATGTATCGTGATCTACAAAAGGTCTATGGGCGAAATAGATTAAAGAAGGATAAACCAAAGTTTGTTGCCAAATATCCTAAATATAAAACAAGTTTTCCCGACCAAAGAGACCCCCCAACATGTAACCGACATCGTCTCCCTCGAAAAAGACTTGGACTAGACCTTAGCATTCGTCATAACATATCATAGGTCAAAAATGAGGAAAGTTAAAAACATTTACATTGTGAAGTATACTTTGACTTCTCACATATCATATATGGAGATTACATAGACTTCTCGCATATGATGTTTACATAGACTTCTCGTCTATGTAACAGAACCAAATCATATGAAACAGTCTAATAATTTTTCTCACATTAAACAATATAGTAGAGAATTACAATGTTGGGCATAGCCCTTACTTCAATACAATATGCCACATATAGTCTAACTACAAAAATCATAAAAGATAAACGATTGAACAAGTTTCATAAGACATAAGCAATATCATAGCTAGATACAGGAAATGATAACATCCATGAACTTGACGACATACCAATAACTGGGGAAATATATTCAAGTCTTCCTTCATAACGGCCTCCTTCACTTCAATAGCCCGAACATACATTATTTCTGAAAAGGGAAAGAATAAGGGTTAGTACAAACTACATGTACTCAGTATGGTAACACATGCACAAAAAACCTCTCAAATCTTGTTTAAAAGGACATTTAAAAAAAACATACGAAGTGACTTTGAATGTCTTTTATGCACATACAAGAGAATATACAAGTCAATAAGAATAGAATCATTATGATATAGTCATATCTAACACAAAGACCAATATTATCAATAAGTTCATATTATTGTCATCCCAACATGAATTACTCCAACATAATGTCATAGAAACAATTCATGTACAACATAACATCAAAGCATACAAGACCCTTAGTCACAATCACATCCAAAGCCTACAAGTGAAATTCTAATATGAAGCCCCATAACCCGCACATAAACAAGTAAAGTAGAAAAGAGACAATAAGCAATGTCCTCATTTCATATATCTTCATATCATGCATATTAATCATCATATACATAAACCTTGACAAATATCATGTTCATCAATGAAACAAACATCATATAGGATCATCAACATGTAAAGTCAAATAAGAATTTAATTCTTATATAAGTACATAAGAACCTCATAGGATTCCTCTCAAGCACAACTTGTGTAATGCATACATGGAGTCTTGTACCCCTACCTACACTAAGTAGAACCCCTTAAGTCACCCAAGTTATTGTTCACTTTATTACTTTCATTTTTTCTTCCGGGAATGATCTCCTTAACCGAGAATAGACCATGTGAGCTAAACATGGAATATGGTGTCATGGAACCCTACACTTAAAGAAGGTGGTATACTTGCCAAGGTAGAAAAAAAACATGAACATAGAATTTTTGTGGATCCACTAGGTTGTATTCATATAAGGGTACCATAGTTAAGGATCTAGGAGATATGTGTTGGACCCTATACATTCCTTAGAATTGGAGTCCACATCTCATGACAATCATTGTGAACCTACATTCCCACATTGCGAAGGGCACCTCTCATTTCTATTGCGCTATGTACTAAGCTAAAGTCCATTTTTTAAATATATTTAAGCCTTTCATAATAATCATATCTTAATGTAGACCATATGAGACTAACCCCTTGGATAATCATATAATTAGTTCATTAGATATTGCATGATAATTCACATTCAATACAACCCTTCATATGTGAGATCAACACATCATAATGATATCATAATAAGGAAAAACAAGTGATTCATAGTCAAAGTTGTATCATCATATCCTAAACATGATCTCATAATTATAAATATTCATTAGTTTCCATCACGTTCGTCATATCACCATCTTATTAATGTATTAACATAGAATACTTCAATTGAGCATCATCAACAAGTATAAACCATTTTTATTTGATGAAAAGATCTCATAATCTTAATTTCCTACCAAACAGCATTCATAAGACTCCTTCAATATCATATCATAAATCCAACAATATTCATCCATAATTCACTTAGTATCATCATATAATTGTAATATATACAAGAACTAAGTCAATTGCATCATCACTAATAAAATTAACCTCAATTCATGACCTAGGTTTATAGAAAAGAGTTGAATCATGGATTCTCTCATAGAACTATTTACAAGACTAAGAACTAAGAAATTAACCCATAAAAAATCATAATCTATCAATAATAATCAAACGAATTCAACATCAAATAAATTTGTAAGATCATGAACTAAATTGGAAGAAACTTCCATACCTTAGCTATAAATGAATATTGATGGCAAGAAAGTTGAATCTTTGATACCTTATGACCTTGAATTGATATTGTATGGATTCTTGGTAAATACAGAGAGAAAGTAGAGAGAAAGAAGAGGATTTGAGTTTAGGAATTGAAATGAGTTGTGTTAGTTTAATTAGTTTTTCGTGTCTATATAGTCCCATAATTAACTTAATTATACACCCCTAATCATTATTTAAACACCTAAGCAACTATATAATTGATTTTACTTCATTAAAAATTACACAGTAAAACAAGACCTGACCTACGAGACTCCGACTTACGGTCCATAGGTAAGTCGATGTTAGCCCTTTTGCTCCATTCTGAAATCGACAATGGTGTCAGAGACTAGTTTTTTGGACTATATTTGGAAGTTTACTAAGGCTGGGAAAACGAATACATTGACACCCTATCAATAAGACGACGGCTCGTCGTCTTGTAACCGTAGATGGATACTGTCATATGACAACCTTTGGTAATTTTTGGAAAGGTCCTCCTCAAGGACCCTTAGGGGTGATCTTGGGAAATCATATCCGTAAGTTTTGACCCTAAACATATTAGCATACATTTTAAAACTCCTTTACACAATATATCATCAAATTACGATTCTTATAACACCATGAAAAATAACAAGAAACACTAACCTCTATCTCACATTTAGTCAGCCGTCGTAGACGTTCCTTGATAGTTATACTGTAAAACTTCTTAAATGATTTATATTCATTGTTTTAATTCGGAAAACATAGTTATAAGTCTTTGTTCAACATGTGAGGATGTAAGTTAGGTCTTAGTCTTCCAAAGTGTTAAAATAAACATATACCCTCCTACCAAAGGTTATCCTAGGACTTACTTAAGTAAGACAAGAAGAGACCATCCATACACTCTCTTTAAGCACACCTAAAAATTCCTTAAGACTACCTAGGATAAGATCATTCTCTTTTTAACATTCAACTTACCACCTAAGTACTCTAAGATTAACTTGAGTAAAACATGAAGATATTGACAATACAACCTCTTCAAACCTACTTAAGAAACCATAGAACCTACCCTAGATTGAGATCATTCCATTAAAATTAATTTATCTTATGTCATAATAATTCATTAAGTCAACGATATTTAACTAAGCATTTAGAGGACTTCACATAATGGTCTTCGAAAAGACCTACGCAACATACATACAAAAATCTTCAAAGCCTACTCGTGTCATGCCTAGATATAGTCCCATTCCACTACCTTACATTATAGAACTTCTCCAACACTTGAATGTATCCAAAAAGATGAGAACATGCATTAACCTAGATAAACCATACTATAGAATAATGAAATCCAAAGTCTACCCTAATATGATGGATGGTGTTCTACTTGCCAAGGGTAGAACTAGGACGCAATCCATTTAGGAACAAGGTAAGGATATTTTAGTCACTACCAAATCATATTACACCTCATGGAGGATGTTCCACTAGGGCTTCCACTCAATGGTAAAATAGGATAGCTCAATTACTTTCTTAGACATACTATCATTCAATTAAAGAAAAATTACCCCTAAATCCATCATTCAGATAAGAAGGATACCATTTAAACTATCAACTTCAAGGATATCATAATATTGTTTAAAGTTTTATTCCATGTTAATTATCTTTTTAACCATATTCAAGGTCATATTTAAATCAAAAATCCATACTATCTTCAGAGTTCATATTGACATCCTTTGTAGAACTTCAAAAATTCTAGATGTGTCGTGAAGCTTAACATTTGTGTAACAAAGTCTAAAAACTATATATAAGTCAATTTAAATGAGTTTAGTTCATTCAAGGTTTTTAAGAACCAAGGGGTTCAGGAATGTCCATGACATTCGGAAAGTTGGTTCACAATAGTGCTAGTGTGTCTTAGATATTTTCCAAAGTTTTAAGAGTTTGAAGTTAAAGAAATATGGTAAAAAAGTAGGTTTAAAACGTGTTAGGGATGGTTCATGGTCAAAACATTCGGGTATGACTCTCCAAGAACTAACAAAGGGCCCTTGAGGAGGACCCTAATGTTAGAGACAACATTGTCTGGCAATGGACAATCGACGACCAACCGGATGAGGTGTGTGTGGATTAACGGGGCATCCATTCCACCATCATCCCACACATAGGCAATTTGAGGAAGCCCTCGACTGCACATGTCTAAGACAGAGATGACGGAATATAGGACGAGATTGGTAGTCCCTCTCCACTCATAGACGGCCCGTCGTTCAAGATCTCGTCTGTGGGAGTCGAGTTTCACTGCCACATTTTAAATGATTTCATTTAAATAGTTAGGGGGTTAGGAGGTTTTAATAAGAGGTTGAGGGATTTAATTAAATTTATTAAGACCATTTATAAATACTCCCAACACACATTATCCTAAAGACAACTCTCAAGTAAACTCTCTTCCTTCTCTTTTATTTCTCTCTCTACATGAACTCACCATTGAAGACTAGCAAGGACTTGGGTTTGGAGTCTGGAGAAGGTTGAATTAACCATCAAATTGTTGACAAAACATTAAGGTATGGGTTCTATATACCTTTGAGACTCTTTCCTAAAAGGTTTCTTTTGAAATATATTTCAAAAAGTTGAGTTTTCTTATGGGTTTAATTCAGTTACGAAATTGAAGTAATGAATTGAGTTTATGATGATTTATGAAGGTTATATTGAGTATATTAACATGCAACTCATTTTGTTTAAGGTAATTGTTAATTGTTTTGTCAAAATTGAAGAATATGATCTTTTATCCCTAACCCTAGGTAGTGATCTTAACCTATATTGTAATGTAATCTTTCAATTGAGTTTGTTGTTGAGTTGATTACTATCCTATGGTGATATTATGATTATATTAATATGAAATATAGGCCTATCATGCTAGTTATTTAGATGTGATTTAGGTTATGAATTATAATGTGAAATTAGCCTATGAATCCTCTTTTAAGTTATGATCTAAAGATGAATTGTGTTATAGAGATGAAATTGGAATTGTTATTCTATTGATTTTAATTATGTGATGATGTTAACCCCCAAGTTGGGCTGATTTATGGGTTTATAGTAGGACATGGATGATAGATTATGAGGAAGACTTGGTAAGTCTTAGAACCTCCACCTTTATTTCAAATTGTGATTAATTGTTGTTAAGTCATGATATTACATTGGAGTATGACTTTTACTAGGATGATAGGGTGGTATGATGTTGAATTAAAATCTCTTGACTATATTGTGATGTTGATTAATATAAGCATGGTTAAAACTATAAATGTGCCTTAATATGCTAAGAAATGTTAATGTGGTAGTCTGACTCATATGAATTGTAATGAAAGTACTTATACTCATACAATTCTTATTCAACTATTGTTGATGATTATTATACAAGGGGTAGACCCTATGGCCTAAATTAAGATATGACTGATAAATAAAGGCTTAAAGACATTTCAAAAAGGACTCTAGCTTAGCACCGAGGGAACTAGATAGAGTAGTGTCCCTTCCTATATAGGGAAGGTAGGACTACTACATTACTCTTGAGATTTAAGACTATAATTAATGGCGCATAAAGGGGGTCCCAACTAAATCTCCTAGTTGTTTAACTATGTTTCCCCGATAGAAATACTAGCTAGTGGATCCACGTACTTTCTATGTTTCATGTTTTGGTATTACCTTGGCAAGTAGTCTGCCTTTTTTTGGTGTAGGATTTTATGACAAAGCATTCCACACTCGCTCATGTGGTCTATGTCAGTTAGGGCAACATGTTCCCAAAAGGGTAAAACGAATTAAAGAACTTGAACTCTAACTCGGATAACCTAACAGGTATAGCTTAGTCTAGGTAGGGGTATGATACTCTACATAAACATTGCACTAGTTAGGCTTGAGGGGAGTCCTAGGAGGAGGTTCTTATATATGTTTAACTTATCATAATATATGATTTATTTATGATGAAAATTGTACATTTTTGATAATATTTGTGGATTAGTTATTTTATGAATATGCCTTGGGTTATAATGTTAATTGGTCATGTTTTCTTGTTGGGGATGCTTGATTGAGTAAGGTTATGGGTCTACCCTTGGTCATTGCACTTGTTAATTTATATGGACTTGTGAGTAGTTGTCTTGCTCATTATGATATGTTTGACTCTTATTCATTCTTGTGATATTATTCCATGAGATTAGGGTTGTAGTAAGAATGTCTACATGTATGTTGGGATAACTATTACTTGTTGAGATAGTAAGCATGTTTCGTTGATTGATATAATTTACTTGACTTTGCATTAAGACCCTAAAGGTATATTAATGTCTTGTTTTGACAAGAAATCCTTTTTAGAATGTTTTGCTTGTGTATGTGCATAAGATCTCATACTTAGTATATGTGGAGTACAAACCCCTTTTTCTTCTCTTTTTCCCAAACATTTTACATTACGGTCATTCAAGAGTTTGGAAAGCGACATTTTTGAAGGCTTATATTCTTCCTTTCATCAAAGTTGTGTAGGTCCTTAACTTTCGAGGGCAATGTCATCATCTAGCTTACAGATTTTGTCATGAGATTATTGACTCTATTACTCATTTCCTTTTTCATTGAACATTGTACTTTCGTATAACCTATATATACTCTTGTTTAATTGATGTAAGATCTATTCCCATATTGTGATATTCGTTTATATTGTATAAGATGAGACAATCGTTGTAACTAATTCTATATTTTTATATATGTATGTTCAATAAAAGTAGAAGGCTATGTAACCTTCATATACGAAGGATCGAGTAGTTCGCCTTCTTTTGGTGTATGGGTTTATGACACCGGATTCCACAGTAGTTCATGTGGTCTATGTCAGTTAGGGAAAGATGATCCAAAAAAGGTAAAATGGATTAAAGGACTTAAATTGTAACTTTGATAACCTAAGGGGTCTAGCTTTGTCTAGGTAGGGGTATGACACTCTACTTAAACATTGCACTAGTTAGCCTTGAAGGGAGTCTTTGGAGGAGGTTCTCATATATGTTTATGTTATGATAATATATATTTTATATGATTTACAATTGGACATTGTTGATACTATATGTGGATTAGTTCATTTATGAATATTTCTTGGGTTATAAGGTTAAAACATTATGAAATGTAAACCTAAATGCCATGATATGTAATGTTGGACATTGGCCATCTTTTCTTGTTGGGGATAATTGATAGAGTAAGGTTATCGGGCTTTACTTGATCATTGCACTTGTTGACTTGATAAGGACCTGTGAGTAGTTGTCTTGCTTATTATGATATGTTTGACTCTTATTCATTTTTGTGATATTATTCCTTGAGGTTAGGGTTGTAGTAAATCATGTTTTCAACTATGTTGGGATAAGTAGTACTTGTTGTGATAGTAAGCATGTTTGGTTGATTGATAGGACTTACTTAACTTTGCATTAAGTCCCTAAAGGGGAAAAATGACATGTTTTAACATCAAGTGATTTTTGGCATGTTATTCTTGTGTATGTGCACAGATCTCATACTTTGTACAAGTGGAATACTAACCTAATTTTCTTCCCTTTTCCCCAAATATTTTAGGTTTCTGTCATTGAAGAGTTTGGAAAGCGACATTGTTGAAGGCTTGGATTCTTCTTTTCATCCAAGTATGGTAGGTCCTCAACTTTCGAGGGCAATGCCATCATCTAGCTTGCATATTTTTTTATGAGATTATTAACTCTATTATTCCTTTGCTTTTTAATTGAATATTTTACTTTCTTATGACCTATGCATGGTCATGTTGAATTTATGTAAGGTCTATGCCCATTTTGTGATACTTTAGATTGTATGAGAGAAGACAATCAGTGAGAATAATTCTATTTTTTTAATGTCCGTATGTATATGCAATAAAAGTAGAAGGCTATGTAAATTTCCTATTTGAAGGGTCCATGTATACTCGATATGAATGTATATTATGTGTCTGTAGAGGTCTATATAAACATCCAAGTAGTGATAACAAATGTTTTAAAACTTTCCGCACTTTTCAACCTTTTAATGTAATGATATGAAATTAAGAGGCTAGTATTAGTCCTTGAAATGTATCAAGTAGAGGGACATAGTTCCACCAAAACACGACACACACATCATCATCTTATCACACGTACAACAACATTCAAGCACCACATAAGGATAATTAAGTGTACTAAAAGTCACCATTTACGTCACTATAAAATAATTAACATAGTCCATCATAAGTCTTATATAGTACATTAGGAATAATCATACTTTAACATCAAGTATACACATATAACGGCATATTCATAGTCTATAATGATCACTTCAAATAAATTATGAGACAGTTGGAAATTAATTTATACACATATATCATATAAGTCTCCATAATGATCAACTAAAAATACTATAACATAATTATATCACAATTCATAAATTAATGATGACAAGACCATGTTCTTCACAATTATTACACATAAGCACCGCCACCATAACAGGACCATAACAACAAACACAACTCAATACCTATACTATCAATATGAGTAGATTAGGTCGTCTTATAACCATTCTATCATCAACACCTCCAATCCTTATTGCAACAAATTATATTCTGAAAGGCTCTTACTAATAGTCATAAACACCAATCCAAACCATTATTTAAATTATACCACTATCCATCAATAAAAAATAAAAAAAATCATCAAATTTTGGTATACTATATACAATTGTAACACGGTCTTTACATAATTCAATATTCCCAAAGTAATCTACACAATAACCCAATACAATCAAGCCATAATCAAAGCACACATATTAGAGCTAAAACAATGATTTCATGAATTGCATATGATCATAGGAATTTTAAAATAATATCTTTTTCAAGTCTTCGTGCCGCATTCTTTCGAGTATTAATCGCATATAATCACTATAAGATAATTATATGCAAAAGCATATAGAGTTAACACTCTAAAGGCACAATATTGGACTTCCAAGAGATTCAGTGTTTCCTAAGCAACTCATAGATTCCTATTCATAAGTGTGGCGCTGATATACCGTGGTTTCATGAAATTTTTAATGCTTTTTCCTTAAGTTTAGTATGTGTCCAAAAGTCTTTTTTAATTAATTTTTATGTATGTTTCTCTTTAATTACAGGAAATCTGTCTAAAGATGAACACACATATTTTTGAGTAAGAAATGCATAAAAGTTACCACCTACGGCGCTTGTGAAAGTCCATCGTGCCTTTGACGGTCCGTAGGTGGCATCGTAGTGAAGCTACTAAAGGATAATGGGGAAGTCTTACCAAGTGTAGGGTTACGAACTGCATGACGAACCATCGTAGCCATGACGCTCCGTCCTGCTGGTTCGTCGTGATGATCATAGAAGTAATCCTAGTACCCAAATTCCAAGAAGTTCAAGTGTTATTAAATGAAAACCCTCGACGGACCGTCATGCATGGAACGGTCTGTTATACCTGGCGTCTAGGGTTATGAAGAAAGAAGCTAAAGAATTTGCAAATATGCGACGAGTGATTCCATGACTGCCCGTAATAACAACGACGGCCCGTCGACCCAGCCGCGTTTTGATAGATTTTCAGAAAATAAAGTCCTTCTTTTGTTAGGTTTTTGTTTTTTATAAATAGTTCGTAAAACCAAAGTTTTGGGGTTAGACTTTGTGGTTATTAGACACGTTTATGTTAGATTCTTTGTTAGTAGATTATTTTGGATATTAGACTTTAGATTGTTACACTTTTTGCTGGAGTGGATTGTTGGTGATTTTGTCGATTATCAAGTAAATTTCTTGATTTTATTCTTTCTCATTGATGTAAGTGCATGAATTCTTATATTATATATACGAATATTGGTATTATGAATATAAATAATTAAACTCCATAACTAGGGTTGTGGGAGCCATGGGTGAATAATAGGATAAAATCTAACTAAAGTAACAATTCTAGAACAGTTTCTTGAATGCATTGATAATTCTTTCGCTAAGAAGTATTTTTAACAGATGGATAACGTTAGAACTCGCCTTGATGCTACTTGCTGGATCAAGGAGGAAGATAATTGGAAAAGAATTATCAACATAGATTTAGTGTATACTATCTAATAGCCTAGTATTGATTGTACAAGGTTATAACTTAGTCAAATATCTAATACAATGCTTAATATGAGGTAAACGTAACGGTTAGTATAGCAACACATGTAGCCGGAACAAGGTGCGGAGTGAAATTTTCTAGATGCCGGAGCAAGGATTTAGAAATGCATAACATATAACTTTGCAGGCAAGATACTAGGAAAGAATTATTATAGATAGAATTATCAAATTAGGTAATTTTGGGGAAAACTTAAACCCTAGTTAATTTTATTAATTGAATAAACTCAAAAATTTTAATTTGTTAGTTGTCTACTTTAATTTAGCTAGTTATTTTCATTCATTTAGAAATAACCCCCCCCCCCCCTTTATTGTCTTTGTTTTCTATGGAAATAATTGACTAAATAATAGTAATAATATATTGAAGTCAAGTCTGAACTATTTTTCTCGTGGGCACTCTCACAACCTCATTAGTTGGGTTCTTTACTTGACACGACCGCTTTACTTCTTATCTGAGAAGTAAGTTTGAGCATTCAAAATATTGGTGCCGTTATCGGGGAAAGTAGATTTTAGATTAACTTTAATTTATTACTATAGTTTAGTCGATATTTTCTTAATTTTACTTTGTTTATTGTTTTTTATTCTTGCAGAACTATCTTCCTTGTATGCAAAATATAGGGAGAGGAAGAGAACCCTTGTTTCCCTATGATCACGAATTAGAGACTACACTATGCAACATGAATTAAAACTTGGGTATCAATGATGATGATATAAACCTAAACATCCCAGCTCCAATTGATGTTCATGGTAAAATATTACCCAATTCTCTGGGTTAAAAGAAACAGAGGGGACCAAATCCCGCTAGTCGTCCTCAAGAATACAACAGAGGCTATAACAATAGAGAAGACTCTGATGGGCCTCTTGTCTGCCCCCTCTACCACCATACCACACCTTTGTGGTAACTAGTAGCCTGATGCAAATGCTCACTGCCAGAGGTTTGTTTTACGGGCTACCTTCTGAAGATCTACATACCCATATAACTAAGGTAAAGGCAGTGTAAAAGTTGTGTAGGGAGGCCTTATTTGGAATTGGATGTAATAGGGCTAAGAGTATTTCCTCTATCACTGATGGGAGAGGCTGCTATTTGGTTCACTGAGCTCCCTTAAAACTCATTTTTCACTTGGAACCAACTAAGGGACGTTTTCTTAGCACGTTACTACCCGGTCTACCAGTAACTAAATCACAAAGACAGATTGAACAACTTAGTGGCACTACAAGTAGTTCATTGGATAGATTCACTTATTTTTGAGAAGCGTCCCAAATCGCCGTATAAATGATGAGTGACTAAAGGAATACTTCTATCGGGGACATATTGATAATAATAAAGTGGTTATGTATAATTAGAGGGTGGTTCCTATGGGGAGCGTCCATATGCCAAGATTGCTGAAAAGTTAGAGAAAGTATCCCGGAACAATAAAGCTTGTAGTACTAGGAAGTAAGATGCTGTGAGAAATACCTTCGCAGTGCAATCCACTCACAACCCAGCCACAGATGAGATTCGAGAAGAGATAGCTCATATGAGAACTGAGCTTGGGTTGGTATTAAAACATATCACTGGGGTGTAGAAAAGATAAATGCAAGTAATTACTTGTCTAAACCTCCACTACCAAATGATGAATGTTATAATGCGAAGGATTCCTACACGGTAATTGAGCAGACGGGGGGTTTCCAACCAAGTGCTCAAGGCTCAAATCCAGAGAATTAGCTCCAATGTCAAGGAAACCAAGGTCTGATCAATGGTAACTATATCTGTGAGGGTCATTTCGTACGAGATGTAAACTACAAACGCGACAAAAATTTCAACAGGGGTAACTATGGTAACAGAAATTATAGGAATGTGCCCTATGTCCCTCCTCAAAATTGTGAAGTTACTCCTAGTGATGGTGGAGAAAGTATGGCGCGAGTTGATGATATGTTGCACAAAATGATGAGGAGGTTCGATGCTAATGATTAGCACATTAAAGACTTAAGGAGTGATTTAGCGGGTATTAGGCAAAAAGTCGATACACATGCAATATCGATTAAGCATATTGAGTTACAAATGGCCTAATTATCTACGACTATTAACACACGACAACCGGCCACTCTTACTAGCAACACTGTCCAAAATCCGAAAAATGACGGATACTGTATGACAATCACTACTCGGGGTGGTAAGCAGACAATTGACCCACCTAGGCCGTCTAAGGAGGAAAAGATGAAAAAAAATAATGATAAGGTGGTAGAGGGTAGTGGTGAAGTAAAAGATAACACTGGAAAAGATGTTGAAGTGCCTATAAAGGTAATTTCCATGCCTAGACCACCACCCCTTTCCTCAAAGATTAGTGAAAAAGACCGAGGATGGTAAATATCAGCGTTTTATAAAAATGTTCAAGTAATTTTCTATCAATGTCCCTTTCCTAGAAGATCTAGAAAATATGCCCGGTTATGCCAAGTTTATGATAGATCGGGTTACAAAGAAAAGATTTGTCACTTTCGAGGATGATGATAGAATGCAACATTGTAGTGCTATTACTACAAGATCTCTCATACAAAAGAAAAAAGATCCGGGTGCGTTCATTATTCCTTGTACAGTCAAGTCATTACATTTTGCGAAAGCATTATGTGATCTTTGAGAAAGCATAAATCTCATGCCTCTCTCGATTTACAAGAAGTTGGGTTTAGGTGATCCTAAGCCTAGTGTGATGCGACTACAGATGGGCGATCGAACAGTGAAAAGGCCTATAGGAATACTCCACGATTTGCTAGTAAAAGTGGGGTTGTTCATATCTAGAGAAGATTTTTTTTATCGTTGATTGTGAAGTCAATTTTGAAGTGCCTATTATTCATGGGAGGCCATTGCTTGCTACAGGTAGAGCCTTAGTTGATATGGAAAAGGGGCAGATGAAATTTTGGTTGAACTATGAAGAAGGGACCTTCTACATTTGTAGGTCCATGAGGCAGAGTGGTGAGCTCCAATCGGTATCTGCTATATCTTATAAAGAAAAATATGAAGAAGCACCATGACCTAAAAAGTTAAAGATGAGAGTTTATGGTTGGGGAATTTTTTGTTTTATACAATTCTAGGTTGCATTTGTTTTCGGGAAAGCTCAAGTCCGAATGGACTGGCCCTTACTTGATTACCCAATTATTCTCTCATGGAGAAATCGAGTTAGAAACCAAGGAAGGTGTGAGGTTTAAGGTAAACGGATAACAACCGTGGCATGAATTCATCGTTCCAGGTAAGTCTTTCAATTTTTTTTAAAACTAGGGCACACGTGATAGAACCATTGATAGACCGTCACATCTGTGATGGACCGCCATCGGGGTCTCGTTGCGTCATAAATGAGCGTACCTGACCAGACCCAGTTGGGGCAATTTAAGAAAATTAGCAACCATTAAAATCCCCACCCATACATTTCACCCATTTCTTATCTTCTTTCTCCCATTTTCCTCTCTTTTCAACTTCCTACTTCCTACCTTTCTTCTCTATCAACTGAACACTTCCCCAATTCCCCAAATTCCTAAAATCTACCCTTTACTAGTCGGAGTCTATTTTTTTGGTTCTGTTCTTGCTAACCAAGTACCTTTCTTGCTTGTTTTCTCAAATTCTCAAGTATGTCTCTGATATCTACCTATTTACATTGCATTTTTTTGTTTTTTAAGTTCGTATAAGCCTATTTCTTTTTGGTGGGTCTTGATGATTTGATCCAATTTTGTTTGACTAGGCTAAGAATCCTTAAATTGCATTGTTAAAACTCTAAAAATATGTGTTTTAGCATTGCTAGTTTTCTAGGTATGTTGGTTAGACATATGTAGGTTAACACTAAAAATTCCATTTGAGTCATAGGTGATTATTTTGGCATACCGAGTTATGTCACTTAATGACACAATGAAACCCTGATAACGGACCGTCATAGGGTCTGTTGTAACATCCCACTGTACGTTTTCTCCAAGTGTCCACCAACGGATATATGCGATGGAACATCGTAGCAATAACGGTCCGCCCTGCACACCCGTTCGGGTTGTCAGAGACCCTTTTTCTAAGGGTCTCCTACTTTTTCCAAGCATCCTCTGACGGACATCTACGGCGGACCGTCATACCCTCGACGGTCCGTCCTACACAACCATCGTGAAAGTTAGAGACCCATCTCCTGAGGGTCTCCTTACTTTTTTTATGTGTCCTCTAACGGATATCTACGACAGACCGTCTTTACCACGATGGTCCGTCCTTAACAACTCTCATGGTTGTCAGAGACCCTTGCCCTAAGGGTCTAACACTTTTTCTAAGTGTCCTCTAACGGACATCTACGACAGACCGTCACACCCTCGTCGGTCCGTGATGCACTATGGTTGTTACGATCAGAGACCCCTCTCCTAAGGATCTCCACGACGGACATCGACGACAGACAATCATTGTCACAATGGTCCTTCATGCTTATCCGTCAGAATTGCCGGAGATTTTTCTTCAGGGTCTCCACATAAACATAGTTGAACTAAGACATGACGGACGCCATGATTGTCCGACGTACTCTCGACAATCCGTCACCTTGCCCGTCGTGTTTCACTGTTATTGCAGAAAAGTCATTTATGCTTAGCTCTTATATTTATTTATATTTTTTTCTGCTGGCCATATTTGCTTCTTCTCGTACTAATATTGATTCTTTACAGGTACTATCTCTTATTGCACCAAGACAAGATCGAATTTACGCATGTAGGCGATCAAAGTATGTCGCTCAATCTGCCTGCCTGGTCATTGGCTCTAATGATGAGTGTGACCTCGAGTACGTGCCCCTAGGCACTGCTACTCCATATGGAGTTGCACGTGCTACCAGAGCTAGGCCCAAAAAGGCGGCGTCCGATGTAGTCACTGCATCCTAGTGTTATGAGGAGCACACACAGATCGGCACACCTTCTGGGTCATTTACTCATGAAAAAGAAGCGTTTGGCTCCTTAGGAGTTCCGTGGTCGGAGGAAGCCTCCGGGTCTGATGAAGTCCCTGCACCCGTCAAAGCTGCACAGTCTGCCTGATCTTATTAGGATAATAGTTCTGATTCCACTGTCGGCTCACGGACTTGTGCTCTGAACCCATTTGCCGACCAACCCAACCGGTGGTGTGTCGACGGGAAATATAAAGTTTATTTAGACGCAAAGTTTCTGATCGATAAATGAGTCATGACACTGACCGTTACAGTGGAGAGGCGGTTCCTTATGGGAAGTCTCCTTACCATGAAAGAGATCCACAATCTCTTCACCAAACAACGACTGGAATGGACAACGCGTTCCTTGGGCCGTTATAGTGAAGAGTTGGTTCGAGATTTATACGTCTCTTACGTTGCTACTCTCAGATCACAGATTGATACACGGGTTTTCCCTGCTAAACAGGCTCCACTTGAGCATGTAAGAGTACGTGGCATTCAGGTCGATATACCTACCTGCCATCCGCAGGTATCTACATGACGAGGATGTTGATGCCAACCGGACCCCTCTCACTGCCGAGTTCGACTACCGGTGGCAAATTGATAAAGATTGACAATTCTTGCGTGAGCAATCGCTGAGAGACCACCAAGTGGTGGATGGCCCTGCACTTGTCTGTTTATGGAGAGGGTGCCGACTGGGTGACAGAGCCAAAGGGATCCATCAAGAAGTCTAACTTCACCTTTACAGCTATGTTTTGATGTTTTGATGGACGTGTCGACGCTTCAGGCTGCGTTGTGAGTGTTTGAGCGTACATTTATATGATCCTAGAAGCTAGGGTGCCTGATTCTGAGGATTCTTTTGCAGAGCCTTCTAAGGACACAGTGATGGCGGCCTTATTCACACTTCAGAGGTTTCACCACCTCTCCCTCGAGAGCATGCCAAGAGGCGTAAGGGTCGAGAAGATTATGAGGCTAGAGCACGGAAGAAGGAGCGCTGTGAGATGGAGGCCGCGAGGAGAGCCTCGCTTGCTAATGAAGAAGCACGTTGGATCAAGACTCTACAGTCAACTGCTGGGTCATCTAGCTCCAGAGATGTGGCGATAGGCGGAGGCACTGCTGTTTGTGTTATAAGTGATGAGGACACTACTGAGGGTGTCCAGACTACAGAGGTAGTGGGTTACGGGGAACCGGACCCACCAACTTGCTGATCGTCGGTGCTTTGCGCCCCAGGTTTGCTTCACCTACCACTCTCATATTTCAAATTTTTTTATGCATTGGGGACAATTGCATGTCTTTTTGTTGGGGGTGGGGTAAATGGAAAGTGAGTGCTAGGATGAAGTCTGAGTAGCCCAATTCACTATCCTCTTTTGGGGTTTTCTAAATTTTGCTCTTTTTTCCCAAACAGACTGATTATTTTTACTGTTGAACCGGCATGTCTATATCTTTTGTAGATAGGTGAACTCTGAAGCATGATGGCTAAAATGATATCCTGATGAAATGAAAATGATGCATGACTAGGCATAGTAATTTTTAAATGTGTTTCTCTAAGAATGACATAGAGATACAACACTTTATAACCCTAAGTCTAAAGTTCAAACTAGCTGTCTGATAATTTGGTAGAGTTATGAGATGTCATGTGAGTGTGAGGAAGATTTGAACAGTCCACTATTTGTACCAAGCTAGAACTTGTCTGGTTAGTCCTGCTAAAAGTAAGTTGTAACAAACAATTAGGAAAGGATCATATGGGCTTGTTCAATATAGCAAATTTTTAGCCTAAATAAAAAACCTGATGAATTAATTCTTCTTTGATCCAAATGATTTGAGCTTAAAATAGACCTTTCTTTTTCACCCCAACTGATCTTTTCGGGGAATAATGTGTTGGCCCTGGTTACTCCTTGGGCATCTGCACCTCGGCTTATGCGAAAAGCTGAGAGTGGCTAATGATGTAAACAACCCTTTCATGGCCCTGACCAAATTTAGGGTGTTCTGTACTTTGACTGATGGCAAAGCCATGAGTTGAGGGTGGGTATTATGAGGAATGCTGTAGAAAGTGGGGTTGAAAGAACAAAGAGAGAGAAATAACAAAAGTAAAGTGACTCAAGAACCAGTTGAAAGAAAAGTGGAATAAAAAAATACAATAAACACAAGCAAGAAAAGTAGATAGTCACTTGCACAAATGAAGAATATGAGAAATTGGGCGAAATAAAATGATAAAAAGTGGTATGTATATATTATATGTCAAGGAGGGAAAAAGTCACTAAAGTATACCTAAATATACCCTACCTGACCCTGAGCCTATGTTACAAGCTAAGAAAGTCCTACCGTGATCCTAAGAGTTGTATAGCGAACTTAAAGCAGTGAAAATAAGGGCAAACTTATGGAAATATGTATGAATGAGTGGTGAATTTGTTCTGACAATGAGTGTTGAAAAGTAATCCTTATACTCAAAAATAAATCTTTTTGTGAAAAATGAGGATATTGTTTTGAAGTGAGGACACTAGTTGCAATACTGGAAATATTATCACCTCATTGAAAAATTGAAGAAGATAGGTGTCAGTGCGTGGTGAGTCTGTGTCATGTTTTGATCCCACATAATTAATGTCCAATAGTGATAACATGCATAAATATGATGAGAGTGATTGGGAATGATAGCCAACTGATTGTGAAAGCTAAAACATGGAAACTATTGTACAATGACTTTGTAGTGAGTCATAGTGCGTCGCTTGAGGACAAACAACGAATTTCAGTTGAGGGTGTTGATATACCGTGGTTTCACAGTATTATTAATGCTTTTTCCTTAATTTTAGTTTGTGTCCAAAAGCCTTTTGTATTAATTTTTATGTAAGTTTCTCTTTATTTGCAGCAAATTTGTCTAAAGATGAACACGGAAGTTTTTGAGCAAGAAAAGCAGAAAAGTTACAAGCTACGGAGCTTGTGACGGTCCGTAGGTGTTATCGTAGTGAAGCTGTTGAAGGAAGATTGGGAAGTCTGACAAAGTTTAGGGTTACGAAGTGCATGACAGACCGTCGTAGCCATGACGGTCCGTCCTGCAGTTTTGTCGTGATGATCAGAGAAGTAGTCCAAGTACCCGAATTCCAAAAACTTCAAGTGTTATGAAATAGAGACCCTCGATGGACCGTTTTACTTGGAACGGTCCGTCATTCCTGCCATCGAGGGTAATGAAGAGAGCAACAGAAGAATTTGCAAAGTATGGGACGACGAAGTCCATGACGTCCCATCATAACCACGACGGCTCGTCACGAGGTCAAGCGATCGAGCCGCGTTTAGACAGATTTTAAGCAAATAGAGTCCTTCTTTTATTAGGTTTTTCTTTTTTATAAATAGTTTGAAAAAACTCGTTTTGGGGGTTAGACTTTTTGGTGATTAGACATTTTTATGTTAGATTATTTGTTAGTAGATTATTTTTTAGACTTTGGAGTGTTACACTTTTCTCTGGAGTATATTGTTGGTTATTTTGTTGATTAATCAAGTAAATTTCTGGATTTTATTCTTTCTCATTGAAGTAAGTGCATAAATTTTTATATTATATATATGAATATTGTGATTATGACTTTAAGTAAATAAATTCCATAACTAGGGTTGTGAAACCATGGGTGAATAATAAGATAAAATCTAACTAAAATAACAATTCTAGAATAGTGTCTTGTATGTATTGATAATTCTTTCGTTTAGAAGTGTTTTTAACGGATGGACAATGTCTCCCTAATGCTACATGTCGGTCCAAGAAATGGGGTTAGTATACAACTTGTACTAAGTATTAGACTATATGTACACAAACTTCGAAATCATTCTATGAAAAGGCACATTTCAATAAGTGTGCATTTTTCATAAAACCCTTTATACGCATTGATAGAAACCATACCAACCAATAGGACATGTTCACTAGGTCATTTTCATGTACATCACAAGAACAACAACATAAAGTCTAGTCAAGTCAACATGCATAACATATAGTTCAATACATAGACAAATAACTCTAGCATCAATCCATAATAGTAACAAGCATGAATAAGAGTACATTTCAATATAACTAAAGGAAGACAATTACTCATGAACCCCTATCTAGTCAAAAAGTGCAATGACCAAGCAAAGCCCCATAACCTTACTCAATCAAGTAACCCAACAAGAATCATGACTAACATCATTCATCAGATATCATGACATTTAATAGTACATAACATCATACTATAACCATATAGACCATCACATATTCATAAGTGACACCAATCAACATATAGTATCAAAAAATTTTAATATTTTATCATATACATATCATATAGAATTATAAACATAATCATACATAATAAAAAACCCCGAAAGCTAGAGTTGTATGTATCTGGAGCTATAAAAAGAGGAGATGTATCGTTGAATGGACCAAAATTCTACATTCCTGGTAAATTTTAAACATTTAATCAAAAACTAGGGAGTGTGAAAGATCCAGTTGTGATACAAATTGCAAAACATCTTCCGACCACAAACACCAAGGTTGTTCCCTGAAACTACAACAAAGTCATTGTTACTCAGAAGGGAAAGAAGATTGTTATAGAAACAAATGAAAAAAGATTCGTAACCCTTTCTGTAAGGTTTTATGCTCTAGAAGAAATAAAGAGGGACAAACAAATCAAAGAATATCAGCTACCGATAAAAAAAACTCGTCATTAAGGAAGAGGCTGAACAATTTCAGAAATAGATGAAAGCTCAAGATTATTATGTTATGGCTCAGTTGAGGAAAATGCCTACTTAATTTTTAATGTTTTCATTACTCATACATTCTAAAGAACATCATGATGTTTTGACTAGAATCTTAAATGAGCTACATATCAAAGTATATATCACGGTAGGTCACTTGGAAAAAATGGCCATACAAATATTTGAGGTAAATAGAATCGCTTTAACTGATGAAAAATTTCCTTTTGAAGGAAAGCCTATCCTCCAACCTCATCTATCCTCTACTTTAGTCATGGTGGTGGCTCAAATGGTACAAAACTGAACCTAGAAGGGATTAGGGTTGTCGTTACAAGGAATTGTTAAAACTATTAATCAAATGGTTGATCAAGAGACATTTTGTTTGGGTATTGATTTAACTAGATTTGCTAGAAAATGGACAAAAGATCGTAAAAGAAATGCTTGGAATCTATCGAAGCCGATCCCTCATACTTTTAGACCTTTCATTAAATATCGAGGTAAAATGAGTCCAAACTTACCTATACAAAATAATGTGGATGAAATTTGTCAATGAATATAGGAAATATTATGAGGTAAGCATGACTGAGATGGGTGAGGGAACTAGTCCTATCCATGTGAAGTTTATCGGCCCTAATGTCCAAATCAACAACTTCAAAGCCATTCCTCTCCTTACAAGGAAGGAGTTATGGTAGTTATATTTTGTTGTTTTTATTTAATGATTATCTAGATCATTCTCTGGGTTGTAATTCAAACATTCTAGTTATTTGGCTTTTTGTTAACCCTTCTATTCTTTCCTATTAAGTGCAATAGAATTTTAATGATCTTATCTTTTCTTACTCTTTCTAATATTTGTCATCTTATTTTTATTTCAGTTATATTAACTGTAATAATATGACATGCATAAAAAGTTTATACTTACATTCTAAAGATATGTCTAATCTCAAATGAATGAATCTTAAGTCTAAGGAATATGATTGAACACAAAGCTGACGAAAAAAGAAAAAGGGAATGAATGAATTTGAAAATAAGCCTAAACCTAATGTAAGTGGAATTAAGTCAATTAAGATAGGAACTCATGAAAAATTGAGGAAAAAAAATATGTATCCATGTCGATCCTAATATTCGAGACGATATAATTCGAGTTTTATTTGAAATAAAGATATCTTCGCTTGGTTATATGATAACATGGCGGGGTTAAGTGCTCATCTGGTGGTTCACAAACTTCTCATGCAACTTGAATTTCCACTTGTCCAGCAAAAGCAAAGAAAATTTAGGACAAATATGTCTAATAAAATTAAAGAGGAAAACATGAAGAAACTGAGTGCAGATGTTATCAGGGTCGTTCAATACACTACATGGTTGGCTAATGTTGTGCCAATGCCAAAGAATGACAGAAAGATCATAGTTTGTGTTAATTAAAGAGATTCAAACAAAGCAAGTCTAGAAGATGAGATCCAATCTCTCGTGGACTGTTACATCGGATATCACAAAATTCTCATGGATGAAAAGATGGAAAAAAACTACTTTCACCACCCTGTGGGGTACATGTTGTTAACGAGTCATGCCATTTGTTCTAATGAATTATGGAGAAACCTACATCAGAGATATGATTACCATATTCCATGAAATGACGCATACAAAATTGAGGTATATGTTGATGATATCATCATTAAGTCTAGAACACAAATTGACCATGTGTGTGGTTGAAGAATATTCTTCGAAAGGTTGAGAAAGTACAACGTCAAGCCTAATACAGCTTAATGTGCTGTTGGTGTTCGATCTTAAAAGCTTTTGGGTTTTATAGTTAGTCAAAGAGGCATTGAATTGGACTACTTCAAGGTAAATTCCATTCGAGAACTGCCACCTCCATAAGCCAAAAAAGAAGTATTAAATTTTCTTGGAATGTTAAACTATATCATTCGATTCATCTCTTTTTTCACTACCATATATGAGCTGATATTGAAGTTTTTGAAAAAGGATGCTTTTATTAAATGAAAAAGTTAGTGCCAAAAAGCCTTTGAAAAAATTAAGGAATATCTAGTAAATCCTTCGATGCTGGTCCCTTAGAGCCCGGTACACCTTTGTTTTTATACCTCTCGGTGAGGGATAATTCATTTGGTTGAGTTCTAGGACAACACGATGTTACTTTAAAAAGGAACAAGATATTTATTACTTGAGCAAAAAGTTCACAAGCTATGAGGAAAACTACACTCTAGTAAAAAAGACATGTGATTTAACTCAGGTCACCCAAAAATTGAAGAACTATTTTTTGTCCTACACCACGTACCTCATAGCTCGAATGGATCCTTTGAAATATATATTTCAAAAATCCATGACAACGGATGGGTTGGAAAAATGGAAGATTTTGCTTCCAGAAATTTGCTTTTTGTATGTCAGTCGCACCGCCATGAAAGCACAAGCGTTGGCCCATCATCTGGCAGAGCATTTGATTGATGATTAATACAAGCCCCTAAAGACATGATTCCCAGATGAAGATATCAACTGTACAAAGGAAGAATTTCTTGATGATGATCACATGTAGAAATTATATTATGATGGTGTTGTTAACAAAAATTTGTAGGAACTCGAGAAATTCTTATCTCACCAAACGAATATCATTATCTTGTGAAAACACGACTTTGATTCTCTTCTACCAACAACACAATAGAATATGAAGCTTTCATCATGGTTTTAAATATGAACCTAAAATTTTCATGTTCACGAGCTATTTGTTTTGGGGGATTTTGACTTTCTCATTCGACATAGTCGAGGCAAATGGGAAACTCGAGACATTAAGCTCATGTACTCATCAAAGGTTCAAGTCAATTAAATTTAGATATATTCAAGGTTGAACAATGAGTTGTCTGATTCTTTGGCCACCCTAGCCTTGATGCTTCCATACCTAGGTAATACCTATACTGAGCCGTTGGTAATCTACGTAAGGATCAACATGGTTATTGCATTATCATTTAAGTAGAGGCAAACGATGAACTATGATATCACGACATCAAGCATTTTAAAAAAGCTAGAGAATATCCAATACACGCTGATAGATATCAAAATTAACTATTAGGCGACCTGTCAATGGGATATTTTTAGGTCGAAGATCTTATATAAAAGGACTCCAAATTTGAATTAAATACGATGTGTGAATACTCAAGAGGCATAAACAATTATGAATCATGTTCAATAAGGGGTATGTGGCCCACAGATGAATGTTTACGTTCTACCCAAATAATATTATCAAGGTAGGATAATATTAGTTTACCATAGAGGAAGATTTCTTCCAATTTGTTTGCAAGTGCAAACAAAGAGAAATTTATAGTGACTTGATTCACACACCCCTATTAGAGTTTCACCTATGTCTGCTCCGTGACCTTTTATTGCTTGGGGAATGGACGTTATTAGGCCATTTCAACCGAAAGAATCTAATGGCCATTAGTTTATTTTAGTTTCCATCGATTACTTTACCAAATAGGTAGAAGTTGTCACATTCAAATCAGTCATCAAGAAAGTAGTGGTGGATTTCATTCATTCCCAACATCATATGTCGTTTCGGCGTACCAAAAATCATTATTAGAGACAATGCAATGAATCTGAACTAGATAAAGGAAGTTTGTGGGCAATTTAAAAATGTTCATTATCATTCAATCCCTATCAACCCAAAGAAATAGGGTTGTTTAAGCGGTAAATAAAAACATCAAGAATATTGATAGGAGAATTGTGCAAGATGCTAGATAGTGGCATGAAAAACTACCCGTCACTCTCTTGGGATATAGCACAAATATTTGTATGTCAATCGGTGAAACTAATTACTTATTAGTTTACTGAAAGAGGTCGTCATACCCGAAGAAATTGAAATCCCTTTTCGTGAAACCATTGTTGAAGCAGAAATCGAGAATAAAAAATGGGTTAAATCAAATTTAGAACAATTACAATGGATCAATGGAAAATGGTTCAAATCAATTTATTTTGGTCAATTATATCAACAATGGATGCTCGAGCTTATAATAAGAAAGTACACCCAAGAAATGTTAAAGTCAGACAACTTATCGTGAAACGCATCCTTCCTTATGAAGACGAGGACAAGGGAATGTTTTCCCCAAATTGGCAAGGCCGTTATGATATTAAGAAAGTATTAGCGAAAGGAGCTTTCTAACTGGGAGATATGGAGGGAAGGGCGATCGACACAATTGTCAATGCAGATTTGATCAAAAGATACTATGTTTAGTATTGCTTTTCATGGTTGACATTCTCAAAATTTGAGGATAACAATGTATCCTTAGTTATGTCAAACACCACTTGTAACAAAAACCAAACAAAAAAGAAACAAAAGAAGTTATTTAACTAAGGTTGACTTGATTCCTAAGAGGATACGTAGGCAACCCCTTATTGGGGTTCAGTCTAATCACTCAATAAAACGAAAATCATGCTCTTGAATTCTCCAAAGGCTGAGACATGATGTTGTGACCTACAGTGCATTACAAAGAAGAAATAAAGGAAAATGAGAGAATTTTATGAGTGAAAACTCTCACGGGAACCATAAGACGGTGAATAGTTGAGAGACGGAGATTAGAATGTTTTATTGTTAGATAAACACAACGGGCTCAAATGATGACATTCTGTCTTGAAATGAGTTCAAACAAGATAAAATTCAAGCTTAGCCTTAAAGGTACAACATTGTTTCGTGAAATTCGAAAAACTCGAAAAGATCAAATGTGCAGTCCAAATGCATGTCATAATTCATTACAGTAGTCACATACATTCAAGTAAGATTTTTTTTCACACCTTTCAAACATCTACTTATGTATTTTCTCCTTCTAAATGTATAACTTTTCTTCCATAACCCTTTCATAAGTGACATGTGCACTTGTGTTCGTTATTCTTTTAGTCTCTCTTAGCATCAACTCATATCAAGTGAGAAATAAAATAAAAGCCGCAAATTGACTAATGTATTTCTAGTTGAATGTTAGGGGGCGTTCACTATAATAAATAGGGACGTGAACCAATCTACATAATAAATAGCATCAATGTATACCATGTGAAAATTTGATAAAGCAACAGAGTTGCTTGGGAACGAACGAACCACACAGCAAGCACAAAATGGTAATGGGTCAGAATGTTTATCAGAAGGGTATCGAGGAAAGAAAATGACTTTCCTTAAAACATCATCAAGATATTCGCGCAATAATCAGTGGAATGAATCTCCCAAGTGGAACGGAGCCAAAATTCAAGATTCACATGATACTTGAAGTCACAAAACAACCAACTTTTAAAAATATTAAAAATATATTCTTTGTCTCGAAACAGGTGTAAAGCAGAATAGTGCAAGTGGTTTGAAAAAGACAAACGCTACGATGGTAAGTTCTTTAATAATTGTTTCTAATACAATATGCACAACAAAATAATAATAATAATAATAATAATAATAATAATAAAGTATTTTTTTTCTTAACATAATCTGGGGTATTTTATTTTAAGTTTGTTCATTGTACAAATAAAAATAAAATAAAATAATGTTAACTAATAATAAATTTAATAATAATGTAAGTGAAAAGAATATTTATGTATGTATGTGTGTGTGTGTACATATATATATATATATATATATATATATATATATATATATATATATATATATATATATATATATATATATTTATATGTATTCTCTTCACAGGGCATAATAATCCAAGTTGCATATAAGGTACAAGAACCCCTATTTTATTTTTTCAAATCTTCAGAGGAGACAACAACCCCTGGTTGCAATATAGGTCACAATAACCCCTATCATATGTTTCATGTTTTCAAATGACACAATAACCCCTATCTTATGTTTCATGTTTTCAAATGACACAATAACCCCTGGTCTCATATAGGAAACAATAGGCCCTATTTTATTTTTCATTTTTTTATAGCGCACAATAACCCTTGGTTGCATATAGGGAACAATAACCGCTATTTTAGTTTTATGTCTTCACAAGGCACAATAATCCCATTTTGCATATAGGGCACAATAACAACTATTTTATTTTTCATGTCTTCACAGCGCATAATAACCTATTTTTTTTCATGTCTTCAAAAGGTACAATAAACCTGCTTGCATATAGGTCACAATAACCCCTATTTTATTTTTCATGTCGTAGTATGACACAATAACCCCTAGTTGCATATAGTGCATAGTACCCTAATTTTATTTTTCATGTCTTCACATGCCACAACAACTCCTATTTGCATATAGGGCACAATAACCCCTATTTTATTTTCATGTCTTTACAGGGCACAATAACCTCTGGTTACATGTAGGTCACAATAACCCTTATTTTATTTTTCATGTCTTCATAGGGAACAATAACCCTTTGTTGCATGTAGGGTACAATAACCCCCTTTTTATTTTAATATTTTCACAGGGCACAGTAACCCCTAGTTGCATTTTATTTAATTTCACATTTTATATTGGTGACTAAAACATTATTTTTATGCTTAGTATAGACTTTTATCATTTTCATCAATAATTCACAAAAAATTTCTAGTGTAAACGGGGAAGAAATATTTGAAATGTATTGTTTTTATTATGGTGTGCAAATTTTTACGTAGTACACAAATTTGAAGTTCAAGAATAAAGAATCATCTTTTCAATAAAACAAATTTTCAAGAATATAATGCTGAAGAACATCCATGGCTTTTGTCAAGTCATAAAGTTTCAAGTCTTTAACTCAGATGTTCAGATCAATTTTCGAAATCGATGAACCTACTAAACATGGTGAAGCTATAACCAAATATTCAAATTGAATACTCAACACTATTGGAGTAGATACGATTTTGTACCTTTCGATTCTGGCCTTCTGTATTTTGCCTTTTTAATCTAATAATTTGAGTTATGAATTGGAACCTCGACAAAACCTCACTCGACTACCTACCGCATTGGAACCATACCTGACTCCTTTCATCCACTCAGGATTGGTCATTTTTCAAAAGTTACGCGAAGTCAAACCACTTCTCTTTTATTTTTCACATTTTTGGATATATGTTTTAGTCAAAAAAAAATAGTCACATTTTTCAGATATTTGCATGAAAACTCTTCATGTTTCCAAGCAAAAGATAGGCATATTGTTAACACCTAATTTTTGACCAAAACATAAAGATTTTACAAGAATTTTAAAGGGGTTATATTTTAAAAAAATAAATTGTAAACTACTACTTATAAGATCAATCATAGTTTAATAATTAAAAAAAATGATAAAAAGAAGATGTGAATTCAAGGTATTTGTTAATTCTATCTAGTCTAATAATAATAATAATAATAATAATAATAATAATAGAATAAATAATAGGAAAGTATGGAAAAAGAAAAGAAAAAGAAGTCTTAAAAAATTGAAATTGTTTTACCTTATCCTAATTAGCCTCAAACTCCCATAACAAGTATTCTTAAAACTCCTCTTCTTATTTAGTTATTTTTTATTTTTTTATCTATTTATTGATCTTCTTCTTGCACCTTCTTTTGGTGAATTTTGTTAGGATCTTTTCTCAATATTTTATGTTCACTTTTTCTTAATATTTTTTTTTTTAATCTTTTACTTGTTGTTTTCTCTTTGGTTGTTTCAATTTATTACTTTTTTCTTAATTAATTGTTTTGATACTATTTTTATTGTTTTTATGCCTCTATCTCAATCCTAATATTGTCAACTAAATCTCAAACTAAACCTAGTATGGCTCCATCACGTTCCTTTTAATTAGCACCAGACTCTCACCCAAAACTATTATATAAGCTTACGCTCAGTAAAGAAGAAAGACATATTGAGATTCAAATACACAGAAAAAATGCAAGAGAAAAAACATAACAAAAAGTAAGTTTTGTTTTGAAAATTAAATAAGTTCGAGTTTCGTTTGAGGTTTCGGTATTGTAGCCCTAAATATTGAATTTACAATTATTAACATTGAAAATTAGTAGATAAACATTAGTTATTTTTTGTGAAATTATTTTTCTCAAAGAGGTTACTTTCAATTCCCTCTTATAGTTGACGATCAGTTTGAATAAATGTATAAATGTTATTTGTATTCCTTCGTCGTGGTTTCGTATTTAGTTAGTTATGCAATTACTATTTTTTTCAAAAAAGGTATCCATGTGTTGTAATATTCTCCCGAAAGAATATTTTTGTCGTTCCGTGTCGAACAAATATTACTTAATATTCAGGTTTTGTTCTTTACCCTTTGCATAGAGTTTATTGATAATAAAATGATGGACAAATAACCTGTAATGTTTCAGAAAATAATAACAACATTGATATATTAAGTAGTATTGAGATACTATTATTTGTGGATTCTACAATGCAGTCGTGATAGCTGATTATTTTTTCTTTGAAAAGTTAGAAAAAGAAGTATTAAAAAATAAACGTAAAAAGAAAATCTAAAAGAAAACAAAGGATGAAAAAAAACAGAAAGTCTAAAATGAAAATAATAGAAATGACAATAAAATAAAATAAATAAAAAAAGGAAAAGAAAAGAACGTTGAAAAGTTAAAAAAAGGAAAAAGAAATACCTGCAAAAATAAAGTAAAATTTAAAAATAAAAAAATTCAAAAAAAAATGTGTTAAAATAACGTGGAAAAGAAACAGAAAAAATAATAAATATAACTAAATAAAGGAAAATCTTCCAAAACAATAGCCCAAATCTATTTAGAATTTCTCGATAAATTTAACTTCAAATCTCATAAAATTTTATTTTTTCAATTTAAAATTAAAAAAATAGAATGCTAAATGAACTTTAACTCTAAATATATTTTTTCCGCAAATATTCTAATTCTTAGAAACAAGATACAAATATATAGTCTACCTATAATAGCTTTTTAAAAAATATAAATGAAAAAGAGAGGAAAAAAAAAACATGGATGTTTCAAGTTTCAAATTAATAGATGCACACCAAAAAAGAATTTAAAAAAAGATCTAAAATAAATAAAACAATTTAAGTTCAAAAGAAATCTGAGGGTAGATAATATTTCTTAATCTAATAATATAATATCCACAAAAAGAAATTAAGTCAAGTCACACTAAAGTCAATAAAGCGACCGTTCAAGAACCACGAGATTTGAGGGGTGCATAACACCTTATCCTAGATCAACATAATCTTTTACCCGAATTTCTAGTTCGCATAACATAAAAAATTGAGTCAAATTTCCTTTTTATTAGAGATTTATATAAGGTGACTTGGAACATGAAATCTCAATTTCAAGTGGCGACTCTGAATAATAAAATAATCTCTTTTCATAATGTCACTTTAATTGGAAAACTCTTAACTATTTTTCTTTCAAAACAATAAATTCGAATTTTGAGGGAAAAAAAGAGATTTGACAGACTTCGTTGTATATTTTCCCATACACGGAGGCAAAGTGATTTCATATGAGTTATTGTTGATAGATTGAAGAAATTTTCCCATTTTATCCTTGTGAAATCTACTTATTCTTCGGAGGAATATGCGAGATAGAGTTGCTCAATTCACTTCTCGTTTTTGGAGATCTTAACAAAAGGGACTTGGTACTCATGTTAAACTTAGTACCGCTTTTCATCCTCATTGGGATGGCCAAATGGAACGCACCATTCAAACAATAGAAGATATTTTATGATCTTGTACTATTTATTTCAAGAGTAATAAGGATGATCACGTACGTTGATAGAGTTCTCGTACAATAATAGCTATTATTCAAGTATTTCCATGATACCTTTTGACGCACTCTATGGCAAGAGATGCAGGTTTCCAATTGGGTGGTTTGAGGTTGGTGATTTTTAACTTCTTGGTCCTGAGATAGTCTCCGAGGCTATGAAAAAAGATGGAATGATAAGGGATAGGTTGAAAAAAATCCTATAGTCGGCAAAAATCTTATGCTAACAATAGAAAAAGAGACCTTTTGTTGAAATAGGTGATTGAGTCTACTAAAAGATTTCACTTCTGAAAGGGGTGATTAGATTTGGTGTAAATGAAAAACTTAGTCCCCGGTTTGTGAGTCTTTGTGATATTTTAAAACTATTCTCACGAAATGTATAGGCGACCCGGTGTCTATTCTCCCTATTGAAGGGTTAGAGGTGAATAAGAACCTCTCTTATGAAGAGGTTTCGGTCAAGATCATAGATCTTCAAGTAAAAAGTTTGAGGAATAAAGAGGCGACCTCCGTAAAATTCCTATGGAGAAACCATCCAGTTGAGGGTGCAACATGGGATGCCTAGCCCGACATGAAGTCCCACTACCCTCATTTCTTCCCTCTTACTCTTAGTAAAATTTTAGTTTAGTAATTCCTCTAAAAATAAAAATTATGAATAATGTGGAATTTGGCTTGTTTTCTAGGTATGTGCATATCTGTATAAAGATTCATGCTAAAATGTGTTTTCATGTGAATGGCTCTTATGTTCTACTTGTACTTATATGAAGTGTGTATATTTATTTTCATGATATTGTAGTGAGCATACTTTGATGTTCTCTTGAAAGATGGCAAGCATGGTAAATCTTGATGTCCATGTTGATATCATTTTGATATTGAGACGGTAGTTCCTTATGATGTGATATGAAATATTGAGCTCTTATATGTGGTGAATTGTGAATTTAGTTGCTATGTGTAATGGAGTTGAGAAGAACTCATATGAACAGTGACTCATGATGATTGTATGTTGTTTTTTGGGTTGCTTGTATTTAGTGTCATTCTCTTCCTATAAAAAGATTCAGGTGTCATTCGGGGATGAATGTTTCTAAGGACGATAGTTGCACTTATAGATCCTCAATTAATGAAATAAGACTTAAAACAATGTTTCTAATATTTAATAAAGGTAATGAACTTAATTAGGAAGATTTTGAGTTAAAACGTTAAGAAACGATCACGACGTCCGGTTATATTGTAACTTAAACTAGTGTAGTGTTGTTGGTGCTGGGATGGTTTCAAAGATGTGTCTACAGTATTTTCCATGGGAAGGTGATGGGAGTGGTCATAGTTTCCTAAAAAAGAGTATAAGAAATTATGGCCAAGGAAGGAGTTCCAACCTTGAAGGACAAAGGCCAAGACTGCACCAACAAAGGAGGCTACTGCCTCAACCTTAACAAGCTGACCACAACCAAGAAAGAAGCTCGTGAAGATGCCTTGTCCATGGAGGTAAAGTGAAATCTTTAACTAGCAACTTTCCCAGGCACCAAGATCCACTTCATGACTCGTGGTGCATATGAATGAAGGAGAGCACTTTTGTGGTCATTCCGTAGTCGTTTTGGGGAAAAGGGTAATGTTTTGAGGAGCTATTGCCTAGAGTAATACGAGCCAATTGATGGGTCATGGTTCATATTGACGGAAGGGGAGAGGGGTCGTGAAATTAACTTAGAATATTTTTAGTGTGGAACATTTGGGGAGCTATTGTCTCACCCTTCACGACCAAAACCACAGGGTGTTAACCACTTCACGGATCGTGATGTGGGATTGAAAGTGGGCAGGCTTTCACATCCAATGTAAAAAAGCAATTCACTTTTGGAATTCAAACATAATGAAGGGTAGTTTGGGTGTTTTGGGAATTGAATATATATTGGTTTTAGGTCAATTATCACTCATTCCTATTTCATTACTCAAACACAAATTCAAACCCAATTTCTCCCACTTCTCTTTACATTCTCTCTCTACCTCACCCTCCATTGAAGAAACCAAGAATCTTGAAGAAAAAGACCTAATATCCAAGGTTCTTAGTCAAATTTTGTGGATAAAGTTTTTAAAGTTATGGATGCTTTCACTCTTGGGTTTCTTTCTTCAAGAAATCCACTCAAAGTTGATTTGAAAAATTACCCAATTTTAAGGGTTTCTCTAAAAGTGAATTTCCTTCTAAATTCAAAATTGATGATTGATTATGACGAATAATGGTTACTTAGGGTGATTAATTGTATATTGTTTAGTAATTGATATTGATTATGTGGAATTTCGTTTGATCCATGTAAACTATGTTGTTTAATTCTTAGACTGCCTATTTTCATGTATTGTTTGAATCTAGTTCTTGAAGAGTTCATAGCTGTTACCCTAACCCTGAACCTTATTGTCATGCAATTGTTATATAATCCTTGGATATATTTGTTAATTTGATATGCATGATAAAGTTATGGAGGTACGAACATGTTATGAATGTATGGTTTGTGAGATTATCATAGGGGTTTAAATATGTGGAATTGAAGGTAATTTTCTTGTATTCCTAATGACTATGCAATAAAGTAATGATCTCACATGATGTTGGCTTGATCAAAGGACATCCTCAACACATAATTTATGAGCTATGAGAATGTATATGAGGGTCTAATCCCCTAGGACCTACCTATGAACTAATGTGTGAGAAAGACTTAATGGTTATTAAAAAGGAAATTTAACTTAGCACCGAGTGAACTTGACAATGAGATGGGTCTCTTCACGAGGAAGCTTCTTCAAATGTTATCATGACGTGAAAAAAAAAATGGCGCTAAACATAAAGTGGGTTTCTAGTCCCAACCGCTTAGTTCCTTAAATACGTGTCGCCATAGGAAGAATAGCAATTGGATCTTCCTAGATGCTCTGCTGATGTTGATGTCCTACCTTGGAAATTAGGACGCCCTCCTTTAGGTGTAACGACCCATTTGGTCGTTTTGAGAGTTAAAGCCTTGTGTTTCATAAAATATTTTTCGTTAGATTCTAAATGGGTATTTTAAACTATTTTATAATTATAATTATGAAATTAGTGGGGTAGTTTTAATAATTTATTTAGTTAGTGGTTAGAGAAAACAATGTTAAAACTAATAGTGGAGCACTTTTACTATTTTTATAATTAGTTAGGTATACAATTAGGGTAATAAAAATTAGATTAGATTAAAAGAAGGTTATTATAATTTCTATCCCATCAAATTATGTGCCGCACAAACTCTTAAAGGATAGAACAAGATTATCGCAGGTAAACAATTTTTTCTTTTTGTTTTTGAAATCTATTCCTTGTCAATATTGATGGTTGCATGAATATAGTATCATTATTATTTAGTTGAAAGGTGATTTGGAATTGAAGAATTGGTTTCTGCGCAACATCAATTAATTGGAATGGGGTGTATTAAATTAATAAATGATGGTCTTTCTTAATGATTGTAAATTAATTAAGGTTGATATTGGCAGGATAACGTTAAGGGGTATAATGGATGGTTGTTTGTTTTTTTTTTATTTTTTTATTTTTAAATTCAAGTTACCGTATGTAACTTGATGACAGTGTTGGGTTTCATATTTAATTGGTTATAGTTTCTTTACAGAGATTAAATGATTGATACTACTATTTTTATCTATAATATTATATATTGAGTTGGAAAGAAATGGTTTGTGGATTATTATTATTGTTGAATTATCAATTGGTTGGGTTACATTGGCATATGGTAAAGAAAATGGCTAACATAATACTGTGGGTGGAAGGAAGATGGTTACTTGGATAAACTTGTGAAAGTTTGATAAATACAGTGCAACGTGGTCATTCACGGACTCGAGGTATATATTTTGTTGGATAGTAATTACTTAATGATAACTAAATATTTTAAGGACTGATGATTGTTGGTTATTGGATTAACATAAATTTATGTTTGCAAGTGTTCATTCTGTTATTATAATATAATTAAGTTTTAATATATTGAGATACATAATTAAATATGAAGACATTATGTATGTAACGTAGGTATTGAGATTTAACCCTTGACTTGAAATTTAGCGAATATGAGTGATCTTTACCTGTTTATTGACATCAATATTAGGAACTTGATTATAGAATTGAGCGTGTTTGTTTACGAACATTATATATTTGATAGATTTGAAAGGTTCGGAAGCATTGAGGAAAGGAAAAACATTGGAGAACTAGTTGCTTGATCACGATTCTTCGGTGGAGGTAGGTTATGGTTTTTTTTATACTATACGTAGTCGACTCTTAATAGCGAATGATATGTGTTTGTAATATTATCTCATCTTCTATATGCTTAATTGTGTGCTTGCATGAATGTGATTATATGATTGTGATAGAATAAACATGATGAAGCTATTAAATCATAAATCTGGAAAAACCCTAATTTACTTTGTTAATGATGAAGCCTTGGTATAAGAGAAGGCTTGATGAACTCAAGTAATGAGATTGATGATGCCTTGGTATAAGAGAAGGCCTGATTATTTAAAGTAATGAGATTGATGATGCCTTGGTATAAAAGAAGGATCGATGAATTGATAGAATGAGATTAGTGGAGCGGGTGTCACGAACCGACACGTAGAATTAGGGGATCGGGTGTCACGAACCGACACGTAGATTTAGGGGATCGGGTGTCACAAACCGACACGTAGATTTAGGGGATCGGGTGTCACAAATCGACACGTAGATTTAGGGGATCAGGTGTCACGAATCGACACGTAGATTTAGGGGATCGGGTGTCACGAACCGACACGTAGAATTAGGGGATCGGAGTGTCACATTCCGACACATAGAATTAGGGGATCGGAGTGTCACGTTCCGACACATAGTAGTAGGGGAGCGGAGTGTCACGTACCGACACAAGAGGAATAAAGATAATGAGGGAGCGGAGTGTCACGTACCGACACAAGAGGAATAAAGATAATGAATCTTGAAAGATGTTAATATACTGAATTTAATGAACCTAATTCCCAAATGAGTATGATATTGAGGCTTGAGTCCTCATGTGTGAACTTGGCGGTACTTATTAATGATTATAGTACTTGTTGTTGCTACATGTTGAGTATTGTAGTTGACTTATGATATTACTTGATATATATTGTTTTCTATTTTGAGTTGGCCGATGATATCTACTCAGTTCCCGTGTTTTGTACTGACCCCTACTTGTATGTTTCTTTCTTTGTTATTTGTGGAGTGCAGCAACCGTGCCGTCGTCTTCAACTCAACCGCAGTTCTAGCTAGTCTTCATTACACCAGATTTTGGGGAATAATAGATGGTGAATTTTAGAAGTTATTTAATTGGTTTTTATTAATGAGTTTAAGTCTTCCGCATTACTTTCTGTTGATATTATATTGAAATGTTAGGGGTTTAGATTGGTTGGTTCGCTCACCTAGGAGGGTAAGTGTGGGTGCCAGTCGCGGCTCGGTTTTGGGTCGTGAAAAACTTGGTATCAGAGCATTAGGTTCGTTGGTCTCATCACACAAGAACGAGTCTAGTAGAGTTTTGAAGAACGGTAGGGGGACGCCCTTACTTTTCTTTGAGAGGCTATAGGACTTTAGGAAAGCTCATTTCTTTCTTTCTTTCGTTCTACTACTTGAATCCAATTGGTATCTAGGTGATACAAATTGGTATCTGAACTTCTTCACTCAATTTCAAATATGGGTACTACTAGAGTATTTGAAGTTGATATAGCAACAACAGAAAAAAAAAATGTTCTTAGAAATAGATATATTTTCTCGATCGCAAAATGTGGTGGTAGTCTCATGTCGAGTGTTGGTTAATAAAGACACTACAATGACTTCATAGAGTGAGGGTATATTAGAGAAAGTCATCGATATTTGCTTGGTTAAAGATATAATGTGTGTTATTTTGTCATCGACCTGATCTAAGAATGAATTTAATAATAGTTTGGAATTATTTAATGGTAGAAATGTGTGACCTATTTGGATATGATCTCCTTGGTAGGTCTGATGTGTTCTAGTGGTGGATCTTTGGTATGGTACTAGTGCATTTAGATTGGAAAATGTAGCTTGAGGTTCTGAATGAGGACTGACGACTTTATCTTAAGCTTCAAAAGGTAGATTGAAGCTACGATGACAAACTTATAAGGAAAGAAAGTCCTATTGAGTATACTTGGGTGAATTAAATCTAAGATTTTAGTAAGAAAATACTTAAAAAATTGAGTTAGTCCTTTAAATTTGATTGGTATACCTGAGTTTAAGGTGTCATGTCGAGGGTTCACTTCTTGATGATTTAAAGGTCTAGATAAGCATGATGGTAACAAGTGAAAGTGATATATGACCTATATGATTTATGTTTGTTGTACTAGTATCGAAAACTCTCATTTAGAATAAGTTTTAGTGGCAACAAAGTCTTGCAAGTGTTTCATCGGTTTTGATATTAAATTTAGTATTTGCTTAAGAGTTGGACACTATGCCAAAACTTACTTGAAAAAGGATTGAAATCATTCTCCTTATTTGGTTTCCAATTTTATTAGGAAAAGAATTGGAATTGTAATCCTATTAGTAGTTGATTTTGACCTTGTAAGGATTGTTAGTTAAACGAGTTTTGTACGGTACTAACGATTTGCGAGCATCTGATGTTGTGGTTGTATGGAAAGTTTTAGGAGATGTTTAGACACCACTTGAATTGGATTTAAAAGAGGAAAAAAATGGGGGATATAATGCAATCTTCAGAAATAGGTGAGAACAACAATATTTTGTCTAATTGGAAGGAGTAAAGGGGTATCTTTAAAGGATTTGAAAATTGAATTTAGTAACGCATGATTCCACCTGTTTTTCTCTGGTTATGATAATAATGTCACATGTTCATCATATTGGTCAAAAATGACTTGAAAAGACTTGAGAAAAGAGTGTACATACATTCAACTCGTATGTGATTATAAGTTCTCTTGTAATTTGAGTTTATCATAACCGCGTCAAACTTTTGGTAAAAGGATGAGATCGATGAGTGATCTAAAGAAACAAGAATATTGACATATTGAAGGGTCGAATAGAATTTTGCACCATGAGAAGAATTTGAGAAAAGTGAAGGAATAAGACCTCTCGTATAAACCCATGCGTTGTAATTGATGGTTGTATTGATTTTTGCCAATGAGTTTCGATATGACTGTGAGATATGAAGTAGTTCGATATAGAATTACTAGAATTTATCATCGACTTTTATAAAGATTGAGTTTTGATTTGGATTGGAAACAATGAGGCATGAAGAATTTAGTATTTTACATGGGGTTAGATTGCTCAAATTTGGATAGATGACTTAAGAATGATGCATAAGGTGTATTATAATTCTACATGGTTATTAACAATTTAGAGTTGGAATCATACTACTCTATTGATGGGATTACATAGAATATTATGATGTGTTACATAGATATTTAATGGTGAATAGAGGTTATGAGATACTAGGATGCATAATAATTTGAATGACCAAGAAACTTCCTAAGTGTTGGCATGAGGTATGTGATGGTTTAGAAGGATAGCTAAAGCATGATATGTGGAAGTGGTGTGAGGTTGACTTGGGGTTTGATTTAATAGTTTATCATGATGGAAAGGTACTATCAAATTTTAAATAATGTTAGTAGCCTTGTTTGGAACTCGTAATTGTCATGAAATGCTTAAATAGATTGAGAGATAGCCATAGTTTGAACATATATTTTATAAGAATACTCTGATACTAATGGTGGTTTGGAAGTAAGGTAGATGATTGATGTGGTTATGATGTTTTGTTAGTACTAAAAGTTTCGACTTCAGTGGATGTAGGGTTCGATAAAGTAAGTATGTGTGCAATTATAATAGGGACTAACTTGGTGATTGTGGGTAGCTAGAAAATCAAAGATATAGAGTCAGATGAATGAAGATGTTTGATATGGAAACTATTGGGAAAAAATAAATATATATGAAGTTATTCGACCGTGGTTATATACACTCTTACGTAAGCAACTACTTCATTTTGGGTGTGATTTAGAGTATGATTCATTTTCTACGTCCACGCGTGTTTTCACATCTATGGATTTATTTCTTGTGGTGAATCGGATGTAAAGATCCTCTTATGTCCTCTTGATAGGGTAGGATCCTTGGGCAAACTCGGTATTTTAGTTATGATAGAATTGGTGTTGTTTGGAATAGCAAAAGTATATCAGTAGTTCTATACGCACAAACTTGCTTTTGAGAATCTATATAAGAGCTACTATGAAGAGTTACAATTGCCTAAGAGTAATGTTAGAGGTTCTGTAATTTGAAGTGTATCCCTTGTTGGTGTTTACTTGATATTATTCTTCCCTGGGTTAGATATGTTGATTCTCCCTTTATGAGTAATCGATGTCTAAAACTAATATTTTCATCACTTAAGCTTGTGATGAGATTGTGTTGTGAAAAGAAAATCCTGATAAGATCTGTGATGGTTTGTGCATCATGAGTGTGTGGTAGTTGTTTAAAGTCCACTTCTGGTTGTAGCCACTTTTGCTTCAAAATTTTATCGTGGTTATGTTAGATAATAATTGTTCAGATGGTTGCGTCAACGTCTAGTTGGAGAATAGATCAGTTGAAAAGTCCATTATTAGAAATAGTTTTGTTGTTAGTTGAGTTTACATACAACAATAATTACCCCTAGAGTAGTGACATGGACCCATTTAAGGCATTGTATGTGAGGAGGTGTAGATCTTCAATTGATCAATTTAATACTTTTGATATAAGACCAAGGGTACTACTATTTCGAATGAATTTTTGAGACAACTACCCTTTCTTGCCTTGCCTTCCTTTGATCGTTCGAGGACGAACAATGGGTAAATTGGTATCTATTGTAACGACCCGTTTGGTCGTTTTGAGAGTTAAAGCCTTGTGTTTCATAAAATATTTTTCGTTAGATTCTAAATGGTTATTTTGAACTATTTTATAATTATAATTATGAAATTAGTGGGGTAGTTTTAATAATTTATTTAGTTAGTGGTTAGAGAAAACAATATTAAAACTAATAGTGGAGCACTTTTACTATTTTTATAATTAGTTAGGTATACAATTAGGGTAATAAAAATAATATTAGATTAAAAGAAGGTTATTATAATTTCTATCCCAAAAAATTATGTGCCGCACAAACTCTAAAAGGATAGAACAAGATTATCGCAGGTAAACATTTGTTTCTTTTTGTTATTGAAATCTATTCGTTGTCAATATTGATGGATGCATGAATACAGTATCATTATTATTTAGTTGAAAAGTGATTTGGAATTTAAGAATTGGTTTCTGCGCAACATCAATTAATTGGAATGGGGTGTATTAAATTAATAAATAATTGGTTTTTATTAATGAGTTTAAGTCTTCCTCATTACTTTCTGTTGATATTATATTGAAATGTTGGGGTTTAGATTGGTTGGTTCGCTCACATAGGAGGGTAAGTGTGGGTGCCAGTCGCGGCTCGGTTTTGGGTCGTGACATTAGGTGTGAGGGGATAACATCAGATTCAGTGTTTCGCTGACAAGGACTTATGACGTTTATGTTGAATCTTCCCAAAAGTAAATTTAATTAATGGAAGTAATAAAGATGTAAACTAATTAGGGTAAGTCGAAAGGTAATACTTAATGTAGGTAGGGGTATGGGAATTTACCGATGCATTGCACAAGGTGGACTTCAGGGGAGTCGTAGGAGTTATTATGAACTTATGTTATAAATGAAAGGTTAAATATATTGATTCCATGTAATGTTTCTATTATATTATTTTTGTTTTACTTAATGAACATGATATTGGTCTAATTTTCTTCGTATGATAATGACTACACATGATTCTATGATATACGATTTGAAGTCATTAATTATGATCTATTTTAAAGTTTACTTGATTATGTGATGTTATGGGCTTCAAATGAGTATTGCACTTGTAACCTTTGGGTGGGATTGTAGTAAGGTTCTTGTTTCTCTAATGATTTACTTTTGATCATGAAGATTGATATGGTTAATTGTGGTTGTGTTATGGACATGGATATGTTTATCTAGCTTAACGTCATTCCTTGCATATATCCATACTTAGTACATGTAGGTTTAACTAACCCATATTCTTTCTATTTTTATAAATATATTTGTTTGGGACATTGAAGAGCATTCAAGGCTATATGCAAGGATGACCTTTATATTTTCCCAAGTGTGATTCATCATGTTTGATGATAATGCAACTATTCTACATTTACTATTGACTATGTCTAAGAAAATTGTTCTTACGTTATATTGGAGCCTTTGTTGTAAGCATATATGAGTCATATGGTATTAATATAAGGTCTATGTGCCAACATTCTAATTATCTAATAGGTTGTTATGGATGAGACAATATTAAAGTACTTTCATGGTTTTGTCTATGCCGTTAAGCTAGAACTCTATGTTAACTCATATATGAAAATTGAGAAGTCTAAGTATATTTCATATGTAAAAGTTTGTAATTTTTTGCATTTTTCTACCTATGATATACAATGATGTATGTTACGACCTTGTGTAAGGCCTCTTTAAGGACGAACATGCCGGTTTTGTCTAGGTGGTGCTCCCCATTCATGATAGTTGTTAATTATGTAATTGCTTTTTGAATTACCTTGTTTAGTCTATTAATTATGCATTATTCGGTGATTGAAGTATGACGTCACATGGAAAGGGCAAGAATGTATGTTGGTATAACACCTTGTAGCAAAACCAGACCAAAAACCAACTTTATAGAAAAAAAAAGTGCATGTGCAACCAAAGGTGGAATCGACAGTCCGTAGGTCAGACGAAGGTCCGTCCTACACAACCATCGATGGAATAAGAAACTACATAAATCAAAGACCATAAATATTTCATAAGTCTTGATCGACAGACAGAACTACGGTCCATAGGTCAGATGACAGTCCGTAGTCCGTGACCCCCATTCGCCAACTCTATGACAAGAGCTATGGATGACCAGCATGGTCCGTAGGTCAAAAATTTATGGACAATTTAGGGTAAATGCAGTTGGGGCAAATTCAAATGGTCATAACTATTATCACAAAATGAATAAGGTGTCTACCCACAAATATATAATTGAATTATATTTACATAGCTACGGACGTTGCTAAAATAACACCTTTGTGTGAAAAGTTATTCCCATTTTAGTAAAGGCCTGTCAAAAAAACCCGGTAAACGGACAGAACAAACGGGCGTTAGTCAGATGACAGAACGTCAGTCTTGGCCTTTATTTGGTACAACAGGAACTGACCGAGGGGTATATGGTCTTTTCCCACTTGGTTTTGTCACACCCCTTTTTCGCGCGGCGGCGTAAGGGTTTTTCCAATTTAAGTGACGTAATTGATTAGGGGATTATTTTAGCTTTTTCAGAGTCGCCACTTGGAATTGAGTTATGGTGTTCCAAGTCACCTTTTATTTAATCCCTAATAAAAAGGAAATGACTCTTTGTTTGGTCTGCGAACGAGTTCGGGTAAGGAATTCTGTTGACCAAGGGGAAGGTATTAGGCATCCCTCGAGTCCCGTGGTTCTAGCACGGTCGCTTTATGGACATTCATGACTTAAATTAATTTATGAATATTGTATTATTAAGATAAATATATTTACCCATTTTTTGATTTATATTAACATATTTAAAACCATCCAATTTTAGAAGCATGTCAAGTTTTTATACATTATTATTTTTATTTATTCTTTCAACATTTTGCTTATTTCTTAATTGCTATTTTTTTTTATTGTGTTTTTGTTTTATTTTTACATTTATTTTTCTTCTTCTTTTTTTTTAGTTTTTCTTTTTTATGATAATATTAAAATATTTCACATATTTTTAATACTATACTTTTTGTATCTTTTCCTTTTTAAAGTATTTTTTTTACTTTTTCGTGTACATTTTTACATTCTTTTTATTATATATTTTTTCAATTTTTTTTTAACTTTTCCCTTTTTCCTTTTATTATTATTATTATTATTATTATATGTTTCTTTTCTTCCATTTTTATTCGATTTTTTACGTCACTAACATTAAACGAAAATTCTACTAACTAAAATTAATATATTTACATAATATCTACACATGTTATCATTATAAACTAAATATTAAAAATTACATGACTTGGACAATAATTTTACTTAAATATAAAATAAACTATGGGTTATTTAAATATAAAATAAATCATGGTTTGATATAATAATTTCGCACTAAATATAATTATACCAAGGATCTAAACATAAAACTGATATGAAATATTGGAACAAACTTCATACAAAAACATACCGACTCAACCACATGTGAAATTTGACAACTTCAATATATTGTAATCAATGCTTGTATAAACATGATATTAAATTATAAAAAAAATAATTAAATGGTACCTCTTGCGAAAATTCCACCAAAAGAAAACAATTCGAATAAGGAACCACGAACTTGAAACCTCGAACTCCACTATTTTTAGTTGCGTTTTTCTTTGTGCTTGTACTCTTAAATAAATGAAAGATTTTCTTTATTCTTTCTTCTTTTTTTTTCCTTTTTGCTCGTCCCCTCCTTTTTCTGTTTTTTTCCTCTTCTTTTTCTTTTTTTTTCTCCTCCCTTTTTCTGTTTTGATCTTCTGATTTTTTTAATATATGTTTTGTGTAGTGTGTGTGTCGTGTGTGTGAATGGGGGAAGTGGGGAATGGGGGAGTGGTCGTGGGTCCTTTCCCTTTTTTTTTTTCTCTTAAATATTAAATATATATATATATAAAAATGATAACTATATAAATTATTAATTTTTTGAGTAAATAAATAAATAAAATCTAAATGGGTAATTAAAATAAAAAACATAATTAAGAAATATTAGTTTATTTAAATAATATATGTAATATATATATCATTTTTTTAACGATCAAAATAAACTTTTCTGAATAAAATTATATTTATGTTGTTTATTTTTATATCTTTTAAATAAAATTAATGAAAATAATAAAAAGTCAAAATATATTTAATTTAGATTGATAAAATTATTTATGCTTTAATATTAGTGTTGAACTTAAATTCGGTCAAAAATTACGTGTCTACAGTTTGCCCCTCTTTGACTGGAAACACGAAGAGTTTTTCAGACAAAGAAGTAGACAAAGTGACAAGTTTTGACCGAACTCTTATTTGAAAGACTAAAATTTGTGCGACCGAGTCCTTGTTTTGGACATCCTACATATCCCGGGTGATAAGGGAATCAGGCCACTTGTAGTTCAAGGAGATAAAGTGATGAGTTGGAAGTTAAGTGAGGTTCCATTGAGGCTCCAAATCGCGGCTCTTATCCTTACATAAAAATTGAAAACTATTAGTCAAAAGAAAACAAATGTACAAACTTCCATCCATGCAGCTTTTCTTGAATCTTCACTTGAATTTTGACTTTAAAATATCACCTTGATTTTTGAGTGAATATCTTAACTTAGAATTGGAATGGAGGCTGAACTTGCCACTTAGACGGAACTTTTGACATTCTTCAAAATGACAACTTGAAAAATGCTTTTGAATGAATGCTTGTTTTCTTGATCAAAAGTTGACTAGCAAAAGATGTGTGGAAATCAGGCTGCTACATGCATTGAAGAAACTAATTCTAACCATCATAGAATTGATTATTCTAAAAAATTTGAAACTTTGTTCTTGAATTTCAAATCCAGGTCTCGCTTGAGAAAACCTGAGAACCATCACAAACAAAAAATAAATAAAATTTTTGCCCCAGTTTTCACTGGGAAAATTTTGTGAGTTATTAGCAAATATAAATATAAAACATAAACTTCGGCTAGGAAGTGTTTATTTCAGGAGAAAATAAAACTAAAAATCTAGACTATGAAGTGTTAATCCTATGAGAAAGTAATTTAATCCCATTATTCAGGAGGGTCCTGCTAGTCCCATTATCCAGGAGGGTCCTGCTAGTCCCATTATCCAGGAGGGTCCTGCTAATCCCATTATCCAGGAGGGTCCTGCTAGTCCCATTATCCAGGAGGGTCCTGCTAATCCCATTATCCAGGAGGGTCCTGCTAGTCCCATTATCCAGGAGGGTCCTGCTAGTCCCATTATCCAGGGGGGTCCTGCTAATCCCATTATCCAGGAGGGTCCTGCTAGTCCCATTATCCAGGAGGGTCCTGCTAGTCCCATTATCCAGGAGGGTCCTGCTAGTCCCATTATCCAGGGGGGTCCTGCTAGTCCCATTATCCAGGGGGGTCCTGCTAGTCCCATTATCCAGGAGGGTCCTGCTAGTCCCATTATCCAGGAGGGTCCTGCTAATCCCATTATCCAGGAGGGTCCTGACTAATCCCATTATCCAGGAGGGTCCTGCTAGTCCCATTATCCAGGGGGGTCCTGCTAATCCCATTATCCAGGGGGGTCCTGCTAATCCCATTATCCAGGGGGGTCCTGCTAGTCCCATTATCCAGGGGGGTCCTGCTAATCCCATTATCCAGGAGGGTCCTGCTAGTCCCATTATCCAGGAGGGTCCTGCTAGTCCCATTATCCAGGAGGGTCCTGCTAGTCCCATTATCCAGGGGGGTCCTGCTAGTCCCATTATCCAGGAGGGTCCTGCTAGTCCCATTATCCAGGAGGGTCCTGCTAATCCCATTATCCAGGAGGGTCCTGACTAATCCCATTATCCAGGAGGGTCCTGCTAGTCCCATTATCCAGGAGGGTCCTGCTAGTCCCATTATCCAGGAGGGTCCTGCTAATCCCATTATCCAGGAGGGTCCTGCTAGTCCCATTATCCAGGGGGGTCCTGCTAATCCCATTATCCAGGAGGGTCCTGCTAATCCCATTATTCAGGAGGGTCCTGCTAGTCCCATTATCCAGGAGGGTCCTGCTAATCCCATTATCCAGGAGGGTCCTTATATTCCCATTATCCAGGAGGGTCCTGCTAGTAAAGTTTTCAACAAACTAATAATATCAACAAAACATTGCGAATGCTATCTTCATTATTTGGAAGTTCCTTCAAGGAGAAAAATAATAATAATAGTAATAAATAAAATAAATATTCCAACATTCAAGCATTGCGATTTTGATATATATTATCCAACTTTCATATGATATTCCACAAGTCTTTATTGTAGGGTTTCCATTTCGCTCGCTGCAGACTAGGTTGAACATCTAGGTTCCTCGAATCCTCAGTCTTGAAACAACTTGTGTCCCTGCTTCAACAAAGAAAATTTGTGAGTTTGAAAAGGTGGCGGTTGGTTTGTGGTTCCATCTTTCGACAAGGGCGGCTCAAACACTTATGACGCTTGGGTGGTTTCCAACGGTCAATACTTCTTATTAATTGATTGTACTTTCATCCAAATTTGCTTACTTTGGGACCTAAATCCAATGTCTTTATCTCACAACACTTATTGTTTAGCCTTCATAGGATCAAATTTTTTTTTCGAATTCAACACTTGAAGACAGATTAACTCAGTAGCCTGATGCTTTGCTTAGTACCGATTAGAGACTTGGTAGCGAGTCTTGAAATTCCTTCATAGTTTTTTTTTTTTTTTTTTTTTTTTTTTTTTTTGACAAAGACTCGACTCAAATACATACCAAAAAGTGACAAAGAAAAAGTATAAGAAAATTACGAACTATATGAGAATGAAAGAAAAGATTCGATGAAGACTCTTTTTTTTTAGTAAGAAGAAGAAAGAAAAACTTATCTGAGTGTGGGAGCCGAGTCTACTGATCATGCCATGCAATTTGAATTGATTTCCAGACTTGTCTATCCAATCTATTCATCAACCACTATTGATCATTCAATCTTGATATGGAATCCCGACACTTAATGAAGCATAAATAATTTGTAACCTTTATACATTTTGTGATATTCACGAAGGTCTTTGCCGCTAAAACTCAATCATGTTAATTGCTCCAGCTCACGTCTGTCTTATGGTGCATGTCAGAATTTTCACCAATAAGACTCTCCAATATTCAATTCCTTTTCGCCTTACGGTGCCCATTTAGGGTTTTCACCAATAAGACTCTCTCATTTTTATTTCTTTTTACTCACATTTGTCTTATGGTGCCAATTCAGGATTTTTACCTACCCTTAACCAACTTATTCTCGACATATCAAGGGTCGATGCAAAGATTTTTTTTTTTTTTTTTTTTGACTTTAGATGATGGGGTTGATTTTGAGCTTTGAGATGAGAGACCAAATGAATAAACAAACAACTTTTGCCCCAGTACACTACGATATGAATTTTTGAATTTGTTTTTTGTTGAACCGAACCCAATATTAGGGCTGCCTACGTATCTTGCCGAAACAAGAATCAGGTCAAACGTAGTTCAGGCAGACCTAAAATTATTTTTTATTTTGTCTTGAACTTTTTGTACAAAAGACATCTTTTGATAAATAAATCAATTCATGGTTGACAATGTTTTGACTTTAGTTGGTACCAACAATTAACATGATGCATATGAGTCTTCTTCAACTACTTTCAGACAAATTTGAGGTCAACTTTGAGTAATCACTAAAAATTCAAATGGTATCTCAAACATACTTATGTGTTTACTTGAATTGATATTGCCTAAGTTAAGGGATAAAGTAATTCAAATCTTCATGTTTCAAGTGCCCTCGCAATAAATGAAGTCCTACTTCGCACAATAGAAGTGTTTCGATCTTAGGACGTTTTTTTATCAAAGTCACTCACACTCGGAAAGATATTCAATGTATGAGATTGAGATGCCATATGCTTGGCCCTTATGTAAGTATTCATTGATGTGAGAACACACAAAATGGGATCAAATAGGACTTATTATTGGCTTGTAATGTAGGTTTGGAGAAAGGTAGGACATTCATTTGGGGTAAAATGATTATTTCCTCCTTAAAATTTGCACAATTTTCAATATTTTTTTTTTTGAAATCTTTTTCCCATTCATTTTTTTTATTTTCTCTCCTTTCATTTTTTATTACAGCTTTTTTGTCATTTTGCTTGAACTTGCACATACTTGTTCTTTTCAATTTGATATCAAACTTAGATCTCGGCGTTGTTTATCTAATTGATAATACAAACATGGAGGTGAGATCCAGAAAATAGTGCTTTTATGCTCTAGAATGATATATGTGAAGTGGTGGTTATTCAAATAAAAATGTTTCAGGCTCAAAATGGGAGTCTTATGGATAAATGTCATTTGGTAGGCTTGAAAGGCACAATCGGTTCAAAGAAAGCCTATAATCATTTCCTAAGTTAAATGTTGCTCACAATTTCACTTTAACGAACATTTAGGCCAAGTTCTAGATCAAAAGTCATTCCATTGAATTTTATCTAAAGCTCACCACACAATGCACAGGAAACAATGAGGTTGAATTCGTTTTAACCTTAACTTTAAGCAAAATAGTTTCTTAAGTATAGCATAAATATATCAAGAGATACCAAATGAATTCTATAGATCACAACAAAGTTAGTCCGTACCGTCAAATAGTTTAACACTTTATTATTTTTCTTATGCACAATTGTAAGAATTTTGGTACCAACCAAGTCAAATATTGTTCAAAAAAAATTAAAAAAAAATAAAAAATTAAGAAGAATTAATTTTATTTTATTTTTTTGCCCCAATTTTTGTCGCGAGGACTCTTTAGATTTTTTTTAGTTGGACCGAACCTCAAAATAAGGTTGCCTACGTATCTTGTATAAGGCAAGAATCAGGTCGAACGTAGTTCTAAGATTGTAAACATAACATTATTTTTTATAGGAAATACTTCTATTTTTTAATTATTTTTTTTAAAAGATCACCGAACACGAGGAGGATTGCCTACGTATCTCATCGAGTTGAGAAATAGGTGTGCATAGTTTGTTAAATTTACCTTTTTATTTATTTCTTAAAAAAATATGTATTCTACCTTTCGAAAACTATTTTTATTTTTGTCATGTTGTTGTAAAAATACAAATATTAAACTTCTGAGATTTTACAAATAATTGCCATATTTATTACTTTTGAGGAAAATCCTTTTTTTTTAGTTTACTAATTTATTCAAACGTTGATCGGCATTCAAATAGTATATTCGTAACATATAAAAGATACACTTGAACCCAATGTTGAGCCACATTAAATTTTAAAAAAATGCATATGCAACAAAGAAAGTGAATCCTATTAAGGACAATAAATGTTTGACACCTGGTTTACTAAGTTTAGCAAACTAATGGAATGAGTGTCTAGACTGTCTATAAATCGAGCGGACTACTCGAGTCGAGAAGGGACAGCTTACCAGTAGCAGGGCTTTCTGGCCTCACTGTTAGTCCTTCCCATCCTAAGACATGTGTTACTATAGAATCCTTCCCAGGAGCGTTGCCGCATCTCTGGTATCTCATGGCTCGGGAGCATAATCGCATCTCCGAATAAAGTATCTCAGAAGACTCAGATAGATTCTCGAGGAAAAAATAGCTATATGATAGTTAACATATTATCAAAAGGGTAAATAAGCAAGCAAATAACATATTATGCAATTAAACCCAATATTCACAAATCGATAAGTACGTAAATACATAATAAAGTCATGTAGAAGTCCATGTTTACAAGCTCGAATTCTAGTTAGATCCCCAGCGGAGTCGCCAGAGATGTCACACCCCTTTTTCGCGCGGCGGCGTAAGGGTTTTTCCAATTTAAGTGACGTAATTGATTAGGGGATTATTTTAGCTTTTTCAGAGTCGCCACTTGGAATTGAGTTATGGTGTTCCAAGTCACCTTTTATTTAATCCCTAATCAAAAGGAAATGACTCTTTGTTTGGTCTGCGAACGAGTTCGGGTAAGGAATTCTGTTGACCAAGGGGAAGATATTAGGCATCCCTCGAGTCCCGTGGTTCTAGCACGGTCGCTTTATGGACATTCATGACTTAAATTAATTTATGAATATTGTATTATTAAGATAAATATATTTACCCATTTTTTGATTTATATTAACATATTTAAAACCATCCAATTTTAGAAGCATGTCAAGTTTTTATACATTATTATTTTTATTTATTCTTTCAACATTTTGCTTATTTCTTAATGCTATTTTTTTATTGTGTTTTTGTTTTATTTTTACATTGATTTTTCTTCTTCTTTTTTTTTTAGTTTTTCTTTTTTATGATAATATTAAAATATTTCACATATTTTTAATACTATACTTTTTGTATCTTTTCCTTTTTAAAGTATTTTTTTTACTTTTTCGTGTACATTTTTACATTCTTTTATTATATATTTTTTCAATTTTTTTTTTAACTTTTCCCTTTTTCCTTTTATTATTATTATTATTATTATATGTTTCTTTTCTTCCATTTTTATTCGATTTTTTACGTCACTAACATTAAACGAAAATTCTACTAACTAAAATTAATATATTTACATAATATCTACACATGTTATCATTATAAACTAAATATTAAAAATTACATGACTTGGACAATAATTTTACTTAAATATAAAATAAACTATGGGTTATTTAAATATAAAATAAATCATGGTTTGATATAATAATTTCGCACTAAATATAATTATACAAGGATCTAAACATAAAACTGATATGAAATATTGGAACAAACTTCATACAAAAACATACCGACTCAACCACATGTGAAATTTGACAACTTCAATATATTGTAATCAATGCTTGTATAAACATGATATTAAATTATAAAAAAAATAATTAAATGGTACCTCTTGCGAAAATTCCACCAAAAGAAAACAATTCGAATAAGGAACCACGAACTTGAAACCTCGAACTCCACTATTTTTAGTTGCGTTTTTCTTTGTGCTTGTACTCTTAAATAAATGAAAGATTTTCTTTATTCTTTCTTCTTTTTTTTTCCTTTTTGCTCGTCCCCTCCTTTTTCTGTTTTTTTCCTCTTCTTTTTCTTTTTTTTTTCTCCTCCCTTTTTCTGTTTTGATCTCCTGATTTTTTTAATATATGTTTTGTGTAGTGTGTGTGTCGTGTGTGTGAATGGGGGAAGTGGGGAATGGGGGAGTGGTCGTGGGTCCTTTCCCTTTTTTTTTTTCTCTTAAATATTAAATATATATATATAAAAATGATAACTATATAAATTATTAATTTTTTGAGTAAATAAATAAATAAAATCTAAATGGGTAATTAAAATAAAAAACATAATTAAGAAATATTAGTTTATTTAAATAATATATGTAATATATATATCATTTTTTTTTAACGATCAAAATAAACTTTTCTGAATAAAATTATATTTATGTTGTTTATTTTTATATCTTTTAAATAAAATTAATGAAAATAATAAAAAATCAAAATATATTTAATTTAGATTGATAAAATTATTTATGCTTTAATATTAGTGTTAAACTTAAATTCGGTCAAAAATTACGTGTCTACAGGTTTATACCTTATATTAAATCGTTTTGAACCTAAATAATAAGATTTTAGTCAGTTTTAGACTAAAAGCATAAATAAAATATATCTAAGTCAAATCATTAAATCAAAACATAGATAATTAGAAGCAAGAGGGTGAAAAAGCTAAAAAACCCTTGTTCAACAAAGTAACAAGTTCCAGAAGTTCCAGCGCCAAAACATAAGTATTTTTTCGTGGATTTCATCACCAGGTATGTGGGATTTCACTAGTGGGTTCCTTTCACCCATTGAGTCCCAGTATTCAGTCAGATTCTTGATTCTCATGTCATGGTTAAACCTAGGGTTTCTAGATTACAATAGAACTTCATGATTTAGTTAAAATATGTGTTCCATATCTTATTATCATTGAATTACTAAGATTATCACATTAATTTCATAATCCTAGATTTAAATTTCTTTACTCTTTTAATCACACATGCTAGGTCAGATATTTAAGTTATTCAATTATACATGCCACAGTTTTTGATGCATCATTATCAGATTAAATGGTTCATTCTTAATTTGCATGTTCACTTTTGAGCTATCCATATTTACTGAAAAATTCAGACATAATCTATTAACTATATAAATCAATGGGAGTAGCATAATATCGTGTTTGACTAGGGTTCGACGTACCCAATAAGTCCCAGAACTACTAGCGAAGTAGGTTGTAAGTCCCCTCTGTGGGATATCAGTTTAGCGATCAAGCCAACATTATTTTGTACCTTTGGCAGGGATATTAGGTCCTACAAATGAGGAGTATACATTGGACTCCACATTTATCTCATGTGGTTTTATTATCGGTTATAAGTAGCTCCCAGAGTTTAGTCAAACTCTCTGCATTGACCATTTACAATATATTCAGTATTGAGTTACAGCATGTTATAAATTTGTCATTGCATCTACTTAGCTCCCAAATTAACATATCTTTATCAGATTATTATACTTGCTTTTGTGCTTGTTCAGTTATGTTTTATTTCATCAGTACTCTATCCTACATGCTCAGTACCTTTCATGTACTCACACATACGTACACTACATCTTCTCGTGATGTAGGTTCAGCTTCTGAACATTCAGATCAGGCATAGATTGATTTCCGTTGTTCAATTAAGGAGATTCATTGGTTAGTCCTCATTCTGTGAGGATAACACTTATGAGTTTCATTTCAGCCTTTATTAATTTAGATTCAATTTTGCTAGATTAAGTTGTGGTTTGTCCCAGTATTTCTAGTCAAGCTTAGAGGCTTATTTCACTCATAGTTCGATTCAGCTTATTTAGTTATTATTTCCTTTGTATTAAACTCATTATATTCAAATATCTCAGTTATAGAATATGTGTATTCCACATCTTTTAAGATTTAATTATGATTTAGCTTCCACATCAGTTTATTTTCTTTAGCATGCTCATGATCATGCAGTAGGGTTAGCTTAGGATCAGTTGTGGTCCTAGGTTCTATGTGCGCGAGTTGGGGTAGCTCGGGGCGTGACAAAACATAGTATCAATGTACTAGGTTTAAGTGTCGCATTATTTTGTTCTACAAATGCTAACCAAGTGACACCCTAACGGGTCCTGACTTTTCAACAACAGAGGCCCGCCTTCCTTCTGTGTTAGGATGTCTGAAAAGCCGCAGTAATTAGAGTCTTTTTCATGGGTGTGAAGTGCATCTCATGTAATGAGAGGGATGCTATGAAGTGTTCTTGGAAAAACTTCACTTTCTTGGTATTCTCTTCATGCGTGAGGTATGATCATATGCCATTCTAAATTGATGTTCTACGTTTCAGATCATGCTTTCTCGTAGAGCTAATGCTAGGAATACGAACTCCATGAATGCAACCGCAGATCCTCAGTCCCTGATCAGGAAATCTCTAATGTAGAGTTCAGAAATGTCATACAGATGTTGGCCTAAGTATGACTAACTAGAACAATCGAGTTCATAATCATGTGAATGAAAATGATGGATCAATGGCAGCAAGGGTCCGTGACTTTGTTAGGATGAATCCTCCTCATTTCATAGAAGCACAGACAATTGAGGATCCTCTAAATTTCTTGGATGAGATCAACAAAATGATGGAAGTAATGCAAGTCACTAAGACTGATTGGGTTGAGTTGGAATCATACAAGTTGAAAGATGTTGCTCATATTTGGTACACTCACTGGAAAAGATAATAGGGGTGCAAATGCGGCTCCTATCTTCATAGGTTTTCACAATATAGTTTAGAGAAGAAAAAGCCCAATAATTCATGAACTAAAGGCAGGGTAACATGACAGTCGAAGAGTATAGACTCAAGTTGTCACGACCCAAATCGGGGACGCGACTGGCACCCACATTTACCCTCCTATGTGAGCGAACCAACCCATCTACACCTTAACATTTTAATACAATATCAACAAAAGAAATGCGGAACACTTAACTCATTAATAAAACAACTCAAAACTATTATTAATATCCCCAAAATCTGGAAGTCATCATCACAAGAACATCTATCTCAAATTGCTAAACTAAAACTGTCTAAGAAGCTAAAACAACTACTAGCTAGTCCATGCCGAAAGTTCAAGGCACCAAGACTTGAAGAAGAAGACCCAGTCCAAGCTAGACGCATTAGCTCACCCTGAATTTCCGATGAAGTGAAGACTGGCTATATCTACTGTTGTGTTGAAGTTGACGGAACGTTTGCTGCATAACACAATAAACAAAGGAAAAACATAAAAGTAGGGGGTCAGTACAACCACACGTACTGAGTAGATATCATCGGCTAACTCAAAATAGGGAACAATATATATCAATAATAATGTAAATCAACTATAAACTCAACATGTAGCAACAACAAGTATTATTCATCAATAAATATCGCCAAGTTCATCCTTGAGGACTCAAGCCTCAATACCATACTCGTTTGGGGATTAAGTTCATTATGTTGAGTATATTATCATCTTTCCAGATTCATTATCTTTCTTCCTCTTGTGTCGGTACGTGACACTCCGATCCCCTACCACTATGTGTCGGTACGTGACACTCCGATCCCCTATATGTGTCGGAACGTGACACTCCGATCCCCTATCTGTGTCGGAACGTGACACTCCGATCCCCTATATGTGTCAGAACGTGACACTCCGATCCCCTATATGTGTCGGTACGTGACACTCCGATCCCCTAATTCTACGTGTCGGTTCGTGACACCCGTCCCACTAATACTATGTGTCGGAACGTGACACTCCGATCCACTAATACTATGTGTCGGAACGTGACACTCCGATCCACTAACATCATTCTATCCGTTCATCAAGCCTTCTCTATACCAAGGCATCATCAATCCCATCACTTTAATTCATCAAGCCTTCCTTTATACTAAGGCATCATCATTAATAACATAGATTAAAGTTTCTTTCAAGATTTGGGATTAGATAGGTTTCATCATGCTTGTTTTATCACAATCACATAATCATATTCATGCAAGCATACAATTAAGCATATAGTAGGATTTACAACACTATCAACACATAATATTCACTATTAAGAGTTTACTACAAGTAGCATGAAAACCATAACCTACCTCCACCGAAGAATTGAAATCCACAAGCAAGAAACTCCCAAGCTTTGTTTTCTTATGTCCAAACCCTCTTTCTTTTACCCTAATTAATCATATAATTAAGTGTGAAAAAGGACAATAAACCCCACTAATTCACTTAAGGTTACCCCTTTTAACCCCTAAGTAATTAGACTTATTAATGTTACCCCTCAATCTTTATAATTAAGGAAAGAATAGTCAAAAACGACCCTTAAAACGTGTGGAGAAATCCTAAACTGCCTGGGATTGCGTGACCTGTGACGGGCCGTCGTGCCTGCGACGGTCCGTCACGGTGGTCGTCGCACCTCCCCAGTGTTCCAGGTGGCCTGTGACGGCCCGTCACAGCCGTGACGGTCCGTCCTGTTCCTCCGTCATGACGGTCAGAAACTCGTTTCTTGCACCAAATTCTCGAAAGTTGAAGTGTTTTGCAACGGATACTCACGACGGTTCGTCGTGGATGTGACGGCACGTCCTGCAGGTCCGTCACAATTTACAGAGAGTCGATTTTAATATCCAAACTCAGAATCTCTAAGTATGTTGCAACGATTCACCCTTGACGGGCCGTCGTGACTATGACGGTCCGTCAAGGTGTCCGTAGTATGGCCCAGTTTTTCCAGAATAAAATCTGCTGCTCCAAAACGACTAAACAGGTCGTTACAATAGATACCAATTTACCCATCGTTCGTCCCCGAACGATCAACAGAAGAAAAACAATGGCGAAAAGGAGTACCTGAATCTGTAAACAGATGTGGATATTTTTCTTGCATATCTGCCTCCTTCTCCCAAGTAGCCTCTTCAACCGGTCGATTCCTCCATTGCACTTTGATGGACGCAATCTCTTTCGACCTCAACTTGCGAACTTCTCTATCTAATATAGCAACCGGTTCCTCTTCATAAGTCAAGTTCTCATCCAACAAAACTGAATCCCAACGGATGATGTAGTTTCCATCTCCGTGGTATCTCTTCAACATGGATACATGGAACACCGGATGCACTCTGGACAGCCCTGGGGGCAAGGCTAACTCATAAGCCACCTCCCCTATTCTCTTAAGCACTTCAAATGGTCCAATATACCTTGGACTTAGCTTGCCTCTTTTTCCAAACCGCATCACCCCTTTCATGGGTGAAACCTTCAACAAGACTTGTTCACCTTCCATGAACTCCAAGTCTCTAACCTTCCGGTCTGCATACTCCTTTTGTCTACTTTGAGCCGCTAGAAGCTTTTCTTGAATAGCCTTCACCTTCTCCATAGAATCTCTCAACAGATCAGTCCCCCAAGGTCTAACTTAAAAGGCGTCAAACCAACCAATGGGAGACCTACATCTCCTCCCATACAATGCTTCAAATGGAGCCATGTCGATACTAGAGTGATAGCTATTATTGTATGAAAACTCTGCCAAAGGTAAGAAGCTATCCCAATGACCACCAAACTCTATCACACACGCTCGAAGCATATCTTCCAACACTTGAATCGTTCGCTCAGACTGACCATCGGTCTGAGGATGAAATGCAGTACTAAGGTCCAACCTTGTACCTAATTCAGCATGTAATGTTCTCCAAAACTTAGAAGTAAACTGCGTACCTCTATCTGATATGATGGAGAGTGGAACTCCATGCAAAAGAACGATCTCTGAGATGTATATCTTGGCTAACTTCTCTGCATTGTAAGTCACCTTGACCGGAATGAAATGAGCAGACTTGGTTAACCTATCAACAATCACCCAGATGGAGTCATACTTACCCAATGTCTTGGGAAGACCAACCACGAAGTCCATCGCGATTCTCTCCCACTTCCATTCAGGAATGGGCATTCTCTGAAGTGTTCCTCCGGGCCTCTGGTGTTCATACTTCACTTGTTGACAATTTGGACATTTAGCAACAAACTCAACAATATCACGCTTCATTCTACTCCACCAGAAGTGTTGCTTTAGATCGCGATACATCTTGGTTGCACCTGGATGTATAGAATATTCGGAACTATGAGCCTCTGTCAGAATAGTGGTGATCAAATCATCGATGCGGGGTACACATACCCTTCCCTTAATCCTCAAAACACCTTCCCCATCGATTATTGCCTCTTTAGCCTCTCCTTGCAACACTTTATCTCGGATTCGACTTAGCTTCTCATCATCAAACTGTTTCCCCTTAATCTGATCAAGAAAAGAAGATTTTGCCTCTACACAAGCTAACAATCCTCCCTTCTCATTTATTTCCAACCTCATAAGGTCTCCAGAATCTACACCTCTCTAGCCAATGGGCGTCTAGAAGCTTGCAAATGAGCTAGACTTCCCATGCTTCCCGCCTTTCTACTTAGAGCATCTGCTACAACATTTGCTTTTCCCGGATGATACAAGATAGTGATGTCGTAGTCCTTCTGTAGCTCCATCCATCTTCTCTGTCTCAAGTTCAAGTCTTTCTGAGTGAATACATACTATAGGCTACGATGGTCCGTGTAGACTTCACACTTAACCCCATACAAGTAATGCCTCCATTGCTTCAATGCAAATACTACCGCGGCCAACTCCAAATCATGGGTCGGATAGTTACGTTCATGCAACTTTAATTGCCTCGAAGCATAAGCAATCACATTCTTTTCTTGCATTAGCACTGCACCCAAACCCGAATAGGATGCATCACAATAAACAATGAAGTTCTTACCCTCTATTGGCAAGGTAAGAATTGGTGCGGTAGTCAACAAAGTCTTAAGATTCTGAAAGCTTTCCTCACACTCATCTGACCATACGAATGGAACATTTTGCTTAGTCAAGTTCGTCAATTGGGAAGCAATAGAAGAGAATCCCTTGACGAATCGGCGGTAGTAGCTAGCTAACCCCACAAAACTCCTTATTTCTGACACGTTTGTAGGTCTTACCCAATTCTTCACTGTTTCAATCTTAGAAGGATCTACCATCACTCCTTCCTTAGAAACCAGGTGCCCCAAGAAGGACACTGAATCTAGCCAAAACTCACACTTGGAGAATTTCGCATAAAGCTTTTTCTTTCTCAACAATTCTAGCACCATTTTCAAATGCTCCTCATGTTCTTTCTTACTCTTCGAGTATATCAGTATATCATCAATAAACACAATCACAAAGAGGTCCAAATATGGCTTGAAAATCCCGTTCATCAAGCTCATGAAGGCAGCAGGGGCATTCGTAAGACCAAATGACATTACCACAAATTCATAATGCCCATACCTAGTTCGAAAAGCAGTCTTTGGAACATCCGTTGCTCGTATTTTCAATTGGTGATAACCGGACCTCAAGTCAATCTTTGAGAAGACACAAGCACCTTGTATCTGATCGAACAAGTCATCAATGCGAGGAATGGGGTACTTGTTCTTAATAGTTACTTTATTCAACTGTCGGTAATCTATGCACATTCGGAAACTCCCATCCTTCTTCTTCACAAATAAAACCGGAGCACCCCAAGGAGATGCACTTGGTCTAATAAAGCCCTTGCTCAACAACTCTTGAAGTTGAGCCTTTAACTCTCTTAACTCCGCGGGAGCCATTCTATAAGGGGGTATAGAAATGGGGCGTGTGCCCGGTTCAAGGTCGATACAGAAGTCAATATCCCTATCTGGTGGCATACCAGGAAGATCTGCAGGGAACACATCCAAAAATTCTTGAACTACCGAAACTGATTCAATTGAGGGTACTTGGATAGTGTCATCCCTAAGATGTGCCAAGAAAGCTAAACAACCCTTACTAACTATCTTCTGAGCACAAAGAAAGGAGATAATACGCACCGGATTGGAAGTGTAGTCACCCTCCCACACTAACGGATCTGCCCCAGGTTTGGCTAACGTCACTGTTTTAGCATTACAATCCAAAATCGCAAAATTTGGAGAAAGCCAAGTCATACCCAGAATTACATCGAAGTCACCCATTTCTAAAATGACCAAGTCTACATAAGTGTTGCTCCCCACAAAATTCACCAAACAAGACCTATAGACCTTTTCAACTATCACAGACTCACCCACCGGAGTAGAAACACGAATAGGCATGTCCAGTAATTCACAATGTAAATTTAGACCGTTAGCAAATGAGGAAGATACATATGAAAACGTGGAGCCAGGGTCAAATAATACAGATGCCATGCAATTACAAACCAAGAGATTACCTGTGATAACAGCATCAGACGCCTCCGCTTCAGACCTCCCAGGGAAAGCATAACAATGGGCCCTATCATTCGTCTGTCCGTTGCCCCTACCATGTTGTGTAGTAGTGGTTCCGTTTTGCCCATCACCTCTGCCGTTTTGGTGACCGCCATTACCTCGACCACCGCGTCCTCCAGAAAAACGGCCTCTACCATTACCACCTCTTCCTCTAGCCATTGGGGCTCTGTAACTCTGTTTTGGACAATTCCTCCTAATATGTCCAATCTCCCCACATCCATAGCACTCTCTGGAGTCAGGCATGGGTCTCTCGGAGTAGTGTTGACCGTTCTGAGGTGGACCCCCAACTACAGTCTGTAGTGAAGACTGTATTGGTCGATTTGAGTGACCTCCGGGGTTCTGTCCTCTAGAATAAGAACCATTATACTCTCTTCCCCTTCTAAACCTCTTTGATGTCGATGTCGTGGTGAAGTCATCTGGCTTCACTCCTTCCACCTCTATCACAAAGTCTACCACCTCTTGGAAGGATGTTGCTGTTGCCGCTATCTGCAAGGCTGAAATCCGCAATTCTGATCTCAACCCCTTCACAAAACGGCGGATCCGTTCTTGTGGACTAAAACAGAGTTAGGTGGCGTATCTGGATAGTGCGCGAAATTTAGCCTCGTATGCATTAACCGTCATTCTACCTTGCTCCAGACTCAAGAACTCATCCCTCTTTCTATCTCTCAAAGTCCTTGGGATATATTTCTCCATAAATAGGGTAGAGAATGATTCCCAAGTCATAGGTGGTGCCTCTGTTGATTGACACTCAACGTGTGAACGCCACCACATTTTGGCGTTACCTTGGAACTGATAGCTCACGAACTCGACACCAACCTCTCTACTATCCCCATCTTGTGTAGTAGCTCATGGCAATCAACCAGAAAATCATAAGCATCCTCAGATTCTGCACCCTTGAAGACTTGAGGTTTCAATTTCAAAAACTTACTAAAAAGTTCGTGTTGATCGTTTGTCATAATAGGCCCAGTAGTCAGACGTGGAAATGTGCCTATTCCCAGTGTTGCATCCATGCGGGGAGCCATAGTAGCCGCATGTCGTATCTCTGAAACCGGAGGTGTTGGTGCAGACACCACTGGAGGTGCTTGACCCTGATCAGACAACCCGCTAAGATAAGCAAGTACTTGGTTGATCATCTCGGGGGTAGGTTGGGGTGGCATTTCCTCATTCTGCCCTTGTTCGGTTTCCCCTTCCTCACCCTCTCTTACTACATCCTCAGTCGGTGGAGGAGTCACCGCCCTAGTATCAGATGGGCTAGGGGCTCGTCCTCTTCCTCTAGAGGACGTCCTCCCACGACCTCTTCCACGGCCTCTTGCCGCTGTTCCTCCTCGAGCCACAGCCCCAGTGGCTGGCTCAGTAGTTTCATGTCTTTCGTTGTCGCTGCTGGTGCGGTCGTTGCTCTAGTTCTAACCATCTGCGAAATAGAGTGAAGATGGTCAGATACCAATTTGTATCACCTAGATACCAATTGGACTCAAGTAGTAGCACGAAAGAAGAATGAAAGAATTGGAACTTTCCTAAAGTCTTATAGCCTCTCAAGGAAAGTAAAGGCGTCCCCCTACCGTTCCTTAAGACTCTACTAGACCTGTTCTTGTGTGATGAGACCAACGAACCTAATGCTCTGATACCAAGTTTGTCACGACCCAAATCGGGGACGCGACTGGCACCCACATTTACCCTCCTATGTGAGCGAACCAACCCATCTACACCTTAACATTTTAATACAATATCAACAAAAGAAATGCGGAAGACTTAACTCATTTATAAAACAACTCAAAACTATTATTAATATCCCCAAAATCTGGAAGTCATCATCACAAGAACATCTATCTCAAATTGCTAAACTAAAACTGTCTAAGAAGCTAAAACAACTACTAGCTAGTCCATGCCGAAAGTTCAAGGCACCAAGACTTGAAGAAGAAGACCCAGTCCAAGCTAGACGCATTAGCTCACCCTGAATTTCCAATGAAGTGAAGACTGGCTATATCTACTGTTGTGTTGAAGTTGACGGAACGTTTGCTGCATAACACAAATAAACAAAGGAAAAACATAAAAGTAGGGGGTCAGTACAACCACACGTACTGAGTAGATATCATCGGCTAACTCAAAATAGGGAACAATATATATCAATAATAATGTAAATCAACTATAAACTCAACATGTAGCAACAACAAGTATTATTCATCAATAAATATCGCCAAGTTCATCCTTGAGGACTCAAGCCTCAATACCATACTCGTTTGGGGATTAAGTTCATTATGTTGAGTATATTATCATCTTTCCAGATTCATTATCTTTCTTTCTTCCTCTTGTGTCGGTACGTGACACTCCGATCCCCTACCACTATGTGTCGGTACGTGACACTCCGATCCCCTATATGTGTCGGAACGTGACACTCCGATCCCCTATCTGTGTCGGAACGTGACACTCCGATCCCCTATATGTGTCGGAACGTGACACTCCGATCCCCTATATGTGTCGGTACGTGACACTCCGATCCCCTAATTCTACGTGTCGGTTCGTGACACCCGTCCCACTAATACTATGTGTCGGAACGTCACACTCCGATCCACTAATACTATGTGTCGGAACGTGACACTCCGATCCACTAACATCATTCTATCCGTTCATCAAGCCTTCTCTATACCAAGGCATCATCAATCCCATCACTTTAATTCATGAAGCCTTCCTTTATACTAAGGCATCATCATTAATAACATAGATTAAAGTTTCTTTCAAGATTTGGGATTAGATAGGTTTCATCATGCTTGTTTTATCACAATCACATAATCATATTCATGCAAGCATACAATTAAGCATATAGTAGGATTTACAACACTATCAACACATAATATTCACTATTAAGAGTTTACTACAAGTAGCATGAAAACCATAACCTACCTCCACCGAAGAATTGAAATCCACAAGCAAGAAACTCCCAAGCTTTGTTTTCTTATGTCCAAACCCTCTTTCTTTTACCCTAATTAATCATATAATTAAGTGTGAAAAAGGACAATAAACCCCACTAATTCACTTAAGGTTACCCCTTTAACCCCTAAGTAATTAGACTTATTATGTTACCCCTCAATCTTTAATTAAGGAAAGATAGTCAAAAACGACCCTTAAAACGTGTGGAGAAATCCTAAACTGCCTGGGATGGCGTGACCTGTGACGGGCCGTCGTGCCTGCGACGGTCCGTCACGGTGGTCGTCGCACCTCCCCAGTGTTCCAGGTGGCCTGTGACGGCCCGTCACAGCCGTGACGGTCCGTCCTGTTCCTCCGTCATGACGGTCAGAAACTCGTTTCTTGCACCAAATTCTCGAAAGTTGAAGTGTTTTGCAACGGATACTCACGACGGTTCGTCGTGGATGTGACGGCACGTCCTGCAGGTCCGTCACAATTTACAGAGAGTCGATTTTAATATCCAAATTCAGAATCTCTAAGTATGTTGCAACGATTCACCCTTGACGGGCCGTCGTGACTATGACGGTCCGTCAAGGTGTCCGTAGTATGGCCCAGTTTTTCCAGAATAAAATCTGCTGCTCCAAAACGACTAAACAGGTCGTTACACAAGTTTAACAAACTCTCCAGGTATGCTCCTCACATCGTTTTTTACTCCAAGGCTCAGATGAATAAGTTTTGTATGGAGTGTCAGATAGTGTGAAAACTGAGGGCAGAAATGTGATGTTACATGGATATATAATCATCTCTAGGCTTATGTCTGATGCTCAGCAGCTTCAGGGTGATAAGCTTAGGGAACACGCTCAGGAAAAAAATAAGAAGGCTAGGAATGGAAAGTATGACTATTCTCAGCAGTAATCGGGTGGTTGAAATCGCTCATAAGGTCAGCAGAACTTTTTGGCTCAACCCTTTTATGAGCTTGTGTTCAATCCTCCAAGAACATGTATTACAAGAATTGAAGAGCACCAGGCTCTAAATCTTAGGGAAGTGTTTCAGGCTCCTAGACTTACCCCACATGCCCTAAGTGTGGTAAGAACCATTCCGCGAGTGACCTGCGAGAGAAGAAGGATGTTTTGGGTGCGGTCAGTATGGTCATAAGTTGAGGGATTATTCTTGTAGAAAAGGTTAAGGAGGTGGTAATGGTAGAGCTCAGTCTAAAACTTTAGTAGCACAAGCAAGTCGCCGAACTAAGCAGTGTAACTCATCTGGCATAAGTGGCGTTCAGCGGCTGAACTTGTTGTATGCTCTTAAGGATTGCTTGGATCAAGAAGGTTCTCCTGATGTCGTCACTGGTACGTTATGTGTTTTTGACATTGATGTTTATGCATTGTTACATCAAGGGCTACTTTTTTATTTGTAACTCCTTACATAGCAGTACAATTAAATATCAATCCAAAAATTCTCTCAAAACCTTTCTCATTGTCTAATCCAGTCGGTGACCCCGTTATAGCTAGACAGGTATACAAAAATTACCCTGTCACGGTCTCTTAGAAAGTCACCTTAGCAAATCTAGTAGAATTAGAAATGGTAGACTTTGATGTTATTCTAGGCATGGATTGGTTACTCTCATATTATGCCTTTGTCGATTGTAGAACTAGGATTGTTTGTTTTATGTTTCCAGACGAACCAATATTAGAATGGCAGGGTAGTATCTTAGCGCCTATGGGTCAATTTATTTCTCCCCATAAGGGCAAAAAGATGATATCTAAGGGTTATCTCTATCATCTAGTTTGGATTAAGGATTTTAGCTTTGAAACTCCCAAATCTTGAGTCACTTCTAGTAGTCTGTGAATTTCCAAAAGTGTTTCCAGAAGATCTTTTCGAAGTCTTTCCTGATAGGGAAATCAACTTGGGAATTGATCTACTTCCAGATACCCAACATATTTCTATTCCTCCTTTAAGAATAGCTCGAGCAAATCTTAAGGAATTGGAAGGGCAGTTGAAAGACCTTCTGGATAAGGGATTCATCAGACCTAGTATTTCACCATGGGGTGCACTACTGTTGTTCGTAAGAAAGAAATATGGTTCTCTTAGAATGTGAATTGACTATAGAAAGTTGAACAATGTCACAATCAAGAATCAGTATCCCATCCTAAGGATTGATGACTTGTTTGACCAACTTTAGGGTGCTAGACATTTCTGAAAGATAGATCTCATATCGGGTTATCATCAGCTCAAAGTCAGAGATAGTTACATTCCGAAAACAAGCTTCAAAACTCCATATGGTCATTATGAATTTGTAGTTATATCGTTTGGACTAACTAATGATCCTGCAACTTTCAAGGATTTATTGAACAGAGTATAAAACAGTACGTGGACATTATTTTCTTTATTGATGATATCCTCATTTACACTAAGAGCGAGGAATAACATGCAAGTCATTTGAGAGTTATGCTGCAGACTCTCCAGGATTGCCTGTTATTCGCTAAGTTTAGTAAATGTGAGTTTTTGTTGCAATCTTTTGCTTTTCATGGGCATATTATATCAAGAGAAATGATCCGAGTGGATTCGTAGAAGATAGAAGTAGTCAAACGGTGGCCCTTACCTATCTCTGCTAGAGATATTAGAAGTTTCTTAGGTCTAGCAGGTTATTACATAAGGTTTGTAGAAGGTTTTTCATCTATAGCCTCCCCATTGACTAGGTTGATTCAAAAGAAGGTCAAGTTCCAATGGTTAAATGATTGTGAGAAAAGTTTCCCAGAATTAAAAACTAGATTAACTACAAGTTCTATCTTGACTCTACTAGATGGTTCAGATGGTTATGTGATCTATTGTGATGCAACTAGAGTTGGCCTAGGTTGTGTGTGGATGCAACGAGGTAAGGGGATAGTGTATGCCTCTAGATAAATTAAGGTTCATGAGAAGAACTACCCAACTCACGACCTTAAGCTTGCAGAAGTGGTGTTTGCACTCATGATCTTGAGGCACTACATGTAAGGTGTTCATATAGATGTGCTCACTGACCATAAAAGCCTTCAGTATGTGTTCACCCAGAAGGAGTTCAATCTTCGTCAGATGAGATGGCTTGAGTTCCTTAAGAATTATGATATCAATGTGCATTACCGTTCAGGTAAGGTGAATGTGTAACGACCTGTTTAGTCGTTTTGAGCAGCAGAACGAAATTCTGGAAAAACTGGCCAAACTACGGACACCCCGACGGACCGTCATAGGCCCGACGGTCCGTCACAGAGGTCCGTTCCATGACACTTAGAAGTTTGAAAATCGGGTACTGAAAATCGACTCTCTGTAAATTGTGACGGACCTGCAGGACGAGTCGTCACATCCACGACGGACCGTCGTGAGCCCCCGTAGCAAAACACTTCAACTTTTGGGAATTTGGTGCAAGAAAACGAGTTTCTGACCGTCAGGACGGAGGTGCAGGACGGACCGTCACAGGGGTGACGGGCCGTCACAGCCCACCTGAAAACTGGGAGGCACGACGGCCTGTGCGACGGACCGTCGCGCCCACGACGGCCCGTCACAGGTTGTGCAGTCCCAGGCAGTTTAGGATTTCTTTCCTCGTTTTAAGGGTCGTTTTTGATTATTCTTTCCTTAATTATAAGGATTGAGGGGTAACATTAACAAGTCTAATTACTTAGGGGTTAAAAGGGGTAACCTTAAGTAAATTAGTGGGGTTTTATTGTCCTTTTTCACACTTAATTACATGAATAATTAGGGTAAAGGAAAGAGGGTTTGAATAAAACAAAAGAGAAAGAACAGAAAGGGAGAGAGAGCAGATCGATCGAGAGAGAGGAGAATAGCAAGCTTGGGAAATTTCTTGTTGATTCCAATTCTTCGGTGGAGGTAGGTTATGGTTTTATGTTACGATAATCGTAGTGAACTCTTGATAGTGTATGATATGTATTGATGATGTTGTAAACCTGTCTATATGCTTAATTGTATGCTTGCATGATTATGATTATGAAATTGTTATGAATTAACAAAGCATGATGAAGCTATTGAATCCCAAATCTTGAAAGAACCCTAATTCACTTGATATATTATATAATAAGATTGATGATGCCTTAGTATGAAAGAAGGCTTGATAAATTATATAATGATAATGAGGATGCCTTAGTATAAAAGAAGGCTTGATGAATTAGGGGATCGGGTGCCACGTTCCGGTACCAGGATAGAATATGAGGATCGGGTGCCACGTTCCGATACCAGGATAGAATGAATATGAGGATCGGAGTGTCACGTTCCGACACCAGGATAGAATATGAGGATCGGGTGCCACGTTCCGGTACCAGGATAGAATGAATATGAGGATCGGAGTGTCACGTTCCGACACCAGGATAGAATTAGAGGAGCGGAGTGTCACGTACCGACACAAGAGGAAGAAAGATAATGAATCTTGAAAGATAATGAATATACTCAATCTAATGAACTTAATTTCCCAAATGAGTATGGTATTGAGGCTTGAGACCTCATGTGTGAACTTGACGGAAATTGTTAATGATAAAGTAATTGCTGTGCTACATGTTGAGTATTGTAGTTGATTTACATTATTATTGATATATATTGTTCCCTATTTTGAGTTGACCGATGATATCTACTCAGTACGTGTGGTTGTACTGACCCCCTACTTTTATGTTCCCTTTTGTTATTTGTGTTATGCAGCAAACGTTCCGTCAACTTCGACTCAGCAGTAGATCAAGCCAGTCTTCACTTCATCGGAAATTCAGGGTGAGCTAATGCGTCTAGCTTAGACTGGGTCTCCTTCTTCAAGTCTTGATGCCTTGAACTTCCGGCATGGACTAGCTTTTACTTGCTTTTAGCTTCTTAGACAGTTTTAGTTTAGAAAATTGAGATAGATGTTCTTGTGGTGATGACTTCCAGATTTTGGGGAGAATATTAATAATAGTTTTGAGTTGTTTTATTAATGAGTTTAAGTCTTCCGCATTATTTTCTGTTGAAATATCTTGAAATGTTAAGGTTTAGATGGGTTGGTTCGCTCACATCGGAGGGTAAATGGGGTGCCAGTCGCGTCCTCGATTTGGGTCGTGACAGACTTGGTATCAGAGCATTAGGTTCATTGGTCTCATCACACAAGAACAGGTCTAGTAGAGTCTTAAAGAACGGTAGGGGGACGCCTTTACTTTTCTTTGAGAGGCTATAAAACTTTAGGAAAATTCCATTCTTTCATTCTTTCTTTCGTGCTATTACTTGAGTCCAATTGGTATCTAGGTGATACAAATTGGTATCTGACCATCTTCATTCCATTTCGCAGATGGTTAGAACTAGAGCAACGACCGCGCCAGCAGCGACAACGGAAAGACATGAAACTACTGAGCCAGCCACTGGGGCTGTGGCTCGAGGAGGAACAGCGGGAAGAGGCCGTGGAAGAGGTCGTGGGAGGACGTCCTCTAGAGGAAGAGGACGAGCCCCTAGCCCATCTAATACTAGGGCGGTGACTCCTCCACCGACTGAGGATGTAGTAAGAGAGGGTGAGGAAGGGGAAACCGAACAGGGGCAGAATGAGGAAATGCCACCCCAACCTACCCCAGAGATGATCAACCAAGTACTTGCTTATCTTAGCGGGTTGTCTGATCAGGGTCAAGCACCTCCAGTGGTTTCTGCACCAACACCTCCGGTTTCAGAGATACGACATGCGGCTACTATGGCTCCCCGCATGGATGCAACATTGGGAATAGGCACATTTCCACGTCTGACTACTGGGCCTATTATGACCAACAATCAACATGAACTTTTTAGCAAGTTGTTGAAACTAAAACCTCCAATCTTCAAGGGTGCAGAATCTGAGGATGCTTATGATTTTCTGGTTGATTGTCATGAGCTACTACACAAAATGGGGATAGTAGAGAGGTTTGGTGTCGAGTTCGTGAGCTATCAGTTCCAAGGGAACGCCAAAATGTGGTGGCGTTCACATGTTGAGTGTCAACCAACAGAGGCACCACCTATGACTTGGGAATCATTCTCTACCCTATTTATGGAGAAGTATATCCCAAGGACTTTGAGAGATAGAAAGAGGGATGAGTTCTTGAGTTTGGAGCAAGGTAGAATGACGGTTAATGCATACGAGGCTAAATTTCACGCACTATCCAGATATGCCACCCAACTTGTTTCAGTCCACAAGAACGGATCCGCCGTTTTGTGAAGGGGTTGAGGTCAGAGTTGCGGATTTCAGCCTTACAGATAGCGGCAACAGCAACATCCTTCCAAGAGGTGGTAGACTTTGTGATAGAGGTGGAAGGAGTGAAACCGGATGACTTCACCCCAACGTCTACATCAAAGAGGTTTCGAAGGGGAGGTGAGTATAATGGTTCTTATTCTAGAGGACAGAACTCCGGAGGTCACTCAAACCGACCGATACAGTCTTCACTACAGACTGTAGTTGGGGGTCCACCTCAGAACGGTCAACATTTCTCTGAAAGGCCGACGCGTGAACCCAGAGAATGTTATGGGTGTGGAGAGATTGGGCACATTAAGAGGTACTGTCCAAACCAGAGTTACAGACCCCCAATGGCTAGAGGAAGAGGTGGTAATGGTAGAGGTCGTTATTCTGGAGGGCGTGGTGGCCGAGGTAATGGTGGTCACCAAAACGGCAGAGGTGAAGGGCAAAATGGAGCCACTACTACACAACATGGTAGGGGCAACGGACAGACGAATAATGGGGCCCATTGTTATGCTTTCCCTGGGAGATTTGAAGCGGAGGCGTCTGATGCTGTTATCACAGGTAATCTTTTGGTTTGTGATTGCATGGCATCTGTGTTATTTGACCCTGGCTCCACGTTTTCTTATGTATCTTCATCATTTGCTAACGGTCTAAATTTACATTGTGAATTACTTGACATACCTATTCGTGTTTCTACTCCGGTGGGTGAGTCTGTGATAGTCGAAAAAGTGTATAGGTCTTGTTTGGTGAATTTTGTGGGGAGCAACACTTATGTAGATTTGGTTATTTTAGAAATGGGTGACTTTGATGTAATTCTGGGTATGACTTGGCTTTCTCCAAACTTTGCGATTTTGGATTGTAATGCTAAAACAGTGACGTTAGCCAAGCCTGGGGCAGATCAGTTAGTATGGGAGGGTGACTACACTCCCAATCCGGTGCGTATCATCTCCTTTATTCGTGCTCAGAAGATGGTTAGTAAGGGTTGTCTAGCTTTCTTGGCACATCTTAAGGATGACACTACTCAAGTACCATCGATTGAGTCAGTTTCGGTAGTCTGTGAGTTTTTGGATGTGTTCCCTGCAGATCTTCCCGGTATGCCACCAGATAGGGATATAGACTTCTGCATTGATTTGGAACCCGGTACTCGCCCCATTTCTATACCCCCGTATAGAATGGCTCCCGCGGAGTTAAGAGAATTAAAGGCTCAACTTCAAGAGTTGTTGAGCAAAGGCTTCATTAGACCAAGTGCATCTCCTTGGGGTGCTCCGGTTTTGTTTGTAAAGAAGAAGGATGGGAGCTTTCGAATGTGCATAGATTACCGACAGTTGAACAAGGTAACTATTAAGAACAAGTACCCCATTCCTCGCATTGATGACTTGTTCGATCAGTTACAAGGTGCTTGTGTCTTCTCAAAAATAGACTTGAGGTCCGGTTATCACCAATTGAAAATACGCGCAACGGATGTGCCAAAGACTGCTTTTCGAACTAGGTATGGGCATTATGAGTTTGTGGTAATGTCGTTTGGTCTTACTAATGCCCCTGCTGCCTTCATGAGCTTGATGAACGGGATTTTCAAGCCATATTTGGATCTCTTTGTGATTGTGTTTATTGATGATATACTGATATACTCCAAAAGTAAGAAAGAACATGAGGAGCATTTGAAATTGGTGTTAGAGTTGTTGAGAAAGAAAAAGCTTTATGCGAAATTCTCCAAGTGTGAGTTTTGGCTAGATTCAGTGTCCTTCTTGGGGCACGTGGTTGCTAAGGATGGAGTGATGGTAGATCCATCTAAGATTGAGACGGTAAAGAATTGGGTAAGACCTACAAACGTGTCAGAAATAAGGAGTTTTGTGGGGTTAGCTAGCTATTACCGCCGATTCGTCAAGGGATTCTCTTCCATTGCTTCCCAATTGACGAACTTGACTAAGCAGAATGTTCCATTTGTATGGTCGGATGAGTGTGAGGAGAGCTTCCAGAAGCTTAAGACCTTGTTGACTACCGCACCAATTCTTACCTTGCCAATAGAGGGTAAAGACTTCATTGTTTATTGTGATGCATCCTATTCTGGGTTGGGTGCAGTGCTAATGCAAGAGAAAAATGTGATTGCTTATGCTTCAAGACAATTAAAAGTGCATGAACGTAACTATCCGACCCATGATTTGGAGTTGGCCGCGGTAGTATTTGCACTAAAGCAATGGAGACACTACTTGTATGGGGTTAAGTGTGAAGTCTACACGGACCATCGTAGTTTACAGTATGTCTTCACTCAGAAAGACTTGAACTTGAGACAGAGAAGATGGATGGAACTACTGAAGGACTACGACATCACTATCTTGTATCATCCAGGGAAGGCTAATGTTGTAGCGGATGCTTTGAGTAGAAAGGCCGGAAGCATGGGAAGTCTAGCTCATTTGCAAGCTTCTAGACGCCCATTGGCTAGAGAAGTGCAGATTTTGGCTAATGACCTTATGAGGTTAGAAATAAACGAGAAGGGAGGACTGTTAGCTTGTGTAGAGGCAAAATCCTCTTTTCTTGATCAGATTAAGGGGAAACAGTTTGACGATGAGAAACTAAGGCGAATTCGAGATAAAGTGTTGCAAGGAGAGGCTAAGGAAGCAATAATCGATGGGGAAGGTGTTTTGAGGATCAAGGGAAGAGTATGTGTACCCCGCATCGATGATTTGATCACCACTATTCTTACAGAAGCTCATAGTTCCGGATATTCTATACATCCTGGTGCAACCAAGATGTATCGCGACCTAAAGCAACACTTCTGGTGGAGTAGAATGAAGCGAGATATTGTTGAGTTTGTTGCCAAGTGTCCAAATTGTCAACAAGTAAAGTATGAACACAAAGGCCCGGAGGAACACTTCAGAGAATGCCCATTCCTGAATGGAAGTGGGAGAGAATCGCAATGGACTTTGTGGTTGGTCTTCCAAAGACATTGGGTAAGTATGACTCTATTTGGGTGATTGTTGATAGGTTAACTAAGTCCGCTCACTTTATTCCTGTCAAGGTGACCTACAATGCAGAGAAGTTAGCCAAGATCTACATCTCAGAGATCGTTCGGTTGCATGGAGTTCCACTCTCCATTATATCAGATAGAGGTACGCAGTTTACTTCTAAGTTTTGGAGAACGTTGCATGCTGAATTAGGTACTAGGTTAGACCTTAGTACAGCATTCATCCTCAGACAGATGGTCAGTCTGAGCGAACAATTCAAGTTTTGGAGGATATGCTTCGCGCCTGTGTGATAGAGTTTGGTGGCCATTGGGATAGCTTCTTACCTTTGGCAGAGTTTTCGTACAATAATAGTTATCACTCTAGTATCGACATGGCTCCATTTGAAGCATTATATGGGAGGAGGTGTAGATCTCCCATTGGTTGGTTTGATGCCTTCGAGGTTAGACCTTGGGGGACTGACCTGTTGAGAGATTCTATGGAGAAGGTGAAAGCTATTCAAGAAAAGCTTTTGGCGGCTCAAAGTAGACAAAAGGAGTATGCAGACCGAAAGGTTAGAGACTTGGAGTTCATGGAAGGTGAACAAGTCTTGTTGAAGGTTTCGCCCATGAAAGGGGTGATGCGGTTTGGAAAAAGAGGTAAGTTAAGTCCAAGGTATATTGGACCATTTGAAGTGCTTAAGAGAATAGGGGAGGTGGCTTATGAATTAGCCTTACCCCCAGGGCTGTCCGGAGTACATCCGGTGTTTCATGTATCTATGTTGAAGAGATACCACGGAGATGGAAACTACATTATCCGTTGGGATTCAGTTTTGTTGGATGAGAACTTGACTTATGAAGAGGAACCGGTTGCTATATTAGATAGAGAAGTTCGCAAACTGAGGTCGAGGGAGATTGCATCCATCAAAGTGCAATGGAAGAATCGACCGGTTGAAGAGGCTACGTGGGAGAAGGAGGCAGATATGCAAGAAAAATACCCACATCTGTTTACAGATTGAGGTACTCCTTTTCGCCATTGTTTTTCTTCTTTTGATCGTTCGGGGACGAACGATGGGTAAATTGGTATCTATTGTAACGACCTGTTTAGTCGTTTTGAGCAGCAGAACGAAATTCTGGAAAAACTGGCCAAACTACGGACACCCCGACGGACCGTCATAGGCCCGACGGTCCGTCACAGAGGTCCGTTCCATGACACTTAGAAGTTTGAAAATCGGGTACTGAAAATCGACTCTCTGTACATTGTGACGGACCTGCAGGACGAGTCGTCACATCCACGACGGACCGTCGTGAGCCCCCGTAGCAAAACACTTCAACTTTTGGGAATTTGGTGCAAGAAAACGAGTTTCTGACCGTCAGGACGGAGGTGCAGGACGGACCGTCACAGGGGTGACGGGCCGTCACAGCCCACCTGAAAACTGGGAGGCACGACGGCCTGTGCGATGGACCGTCGCGCCCACGACGGCCCGTCACAGGTTGTGCAGTCCCAGGCAGTTTAGGATTTCTTTCCTCGTTTTAAGGGTCGTTTTTGATTATTCTTTCCTTAATTATAAGGATTGAGGGGTAACATTAACAAGTCTAATTACTTAGGGGTTAAAAGGGGTAACCTTAAGTAAATTAGTGGGGTTTTATTGTCCTTTTTCACACTTAATTACATGAATAATTAGGGTAAAGGAAAGAGGGTTTGAATAAAACAAAAGAGAAAGAACAGAAAGGGAGAGAGAGCAGATCGATCGAGAGAGAGGAGAATAGCATGCTTGGGAAATTTCTTGTTGATTCCAATTCTTCGGTGGAGGTAGGTTATGGTTTTATGTTACGATAATCGTAGTGAACTCTTGATAGTGTATGATATGTATTGATGATGTTGTAAACCTGTCTATATGCTTAATTGTATGCTTGCATGATTATGATTATGAAATTGTTATGAATTAACAAAGCATGATGAAGCTATTGAATCCCAAATCTTGAAAGAACCCTAATTCACTTGATATATTATATAATAAGATTGATGATGCCTTAGTATGAAAGAAGGCTTGATAAATTATATAATGATAATGAGGATGCCTTAGTATAAAAGAAGGCTTGATGAATTAGGGGATCGGGTGCCACGTTCCGGTACCAGGATAGAATATGAGGATCGGGTGCCACGTTCCGATACCAGGATAGAATGAATATGAGGATCGGAGTGTCACGTTCCGACACCAGGATAGAATATGAGGATCGGGTGCCACGTTCCGGTACCAGGATAGAATGAATATGAGGATCGAGTGTCACGTTCCGACACCAGGATAGAATTAGAGGAGCGGAGTGTCACGTACCGACACAAGAGGAAGAAAGATAATGAATCTTGAAAGATAATGAATATACTCAATCTAATGAACTTAATTTCCCAAATGAGTATGGTATTGAGGCTTGAGACCTCATGTGTGAACTTGACGGAAATTGTTAATGATAAAGTAATTGTTGTGCTACATGTTGAGTATTGTAGTTGATTTACATTATTATTGATATATATTGTTCCCTATTTTGAGTTGACCGATGATATCTACTCAGTACGTGTGGTTGTACTGACCCCCTACTTTTATGTTCCCTTTTGTTATTTGTGTTATGCAGCAAACGTTCCGTCAACTTCGACTCAGCAGTAGATCAAGCCAGTCTTCACTTCATCGGAAATTCAGGGTGAGCTAATGCGTCTAGCTTGGACTGGGTCTCCTTCTTCAAGTCTTGATGCCTTGAACTTCCGGCATGGACTAGCTTTTACTTGCTTTTAGCTTCTTAGACAGTTTTAGTTTAGAAAATTGAGATAGATGTTCTTGTGGTGATGACTTCCAGATTTTGGGGAGAATATTAATAATAGTTTTGAGTTGTTTTATTAATGAGTTTAAGTCTTCCGCATTATTTTCTGTTGAAATATCTTGAAATGTTAAGGTTTAGATGGGTTGGTTCGCTCACATCGGAGGGTAAATGTGGGTGCCAGTCGCGTCCTCGATTTGGGTCGTGACAGAATGTAGTGGCAAATGCTCTTAGTAGATTATCTATGGGTATAGTAGCCCATGTTGAGGAATAAAGGAAGGAGCTAGTGAAGGATGTCCACTGGCTTGCTCGCTTGGGAGTTCTCCTTATTAGCATATCAAAAAATGGTGTAAAAGTTTAGAATAGGAAATAATCTTCTTTGGTGGTGGAGGTTAAGGAAAAGCAAAACATGATCCAACCTTGCTTGAACTTAAAGGTGCAGTCCATCATCAGAGAGTGGAGGTTTTCTCCCTAGGGTGAGACTGTGTTATTTTCTACCAGGATAGATTGTGTGTTCCTGATGCGGGCGAGTTGAGACAGCATATTCTTGCAGAAGCCCATAACTCTAGGTATTTTATTAATCCAAGTGCCACTAAGATCTACCACGATCTGCGAGAAGGCTATTGGTGGAATGGCATGATGCTAGATAGAGCATATTTTGTGAGTTAGTTCCCTAATTGCAAGCAAGTCAAGATAGAACATTAGAAAGAAGAAGGTATGACTCAAGAGATCGATATTCCCACTTGGAAGTGGGAGGTTATGAATATGGACTTCATCACATGATTACTGTGTACTTGTAGACAACATGACTCCATTTGAATTATAGTTTATAAGATGACTAATTCTTCTCGCTTCTTGGCGGTCAAGGATACATTTTCGTCAAAAGACTATGCAAGGCTTTACATTAATGATATTGTGCGGTCACATGGGGTTCCTTTCTCTATAATCTCAAATAGTGGTCCTCAGTTTAGCTCTCATTGCTAGAAGTCATTACAGAAAGGTCTTATTAATGAAGTTAACAATAATACAACATTTCATCAACAGACGCATGGGCAGGCACAAAGTACCATTAAGACTTTAGAGAATATGTTGAGAGCTTGTATGATCGATTTTAAAGGAAGTTGGGATGATCACCTTCCTCTTATTGAGTTTGCCTACAATAATAGCTACCACTCCTACATTCAGATGGCTCCTTATGAGGATTTACATGGGCGCAGATGTAGATCTCCTGTTGGTTGGTTTGAAGTAGGTGAAGCAGCTTTGATAGGACAAGATTTTGTCATTTATGCTTTTGAGAAAGTGCAACTCATTAGGGATATACTTATGACATCCCAAAGTTGTCATAAATCTTATGCAGATGTAAGGAGAAAGGAAATACAATTCCAAGTTGATGCTTGGGATTTTCTGAAAGTCTCACCTATGAAAGAGGTGATGATATTTGGAATGAAAGGGAAGCTCAGTCCTAGATATGTAGGCCCTTACAAGATCCTGAAAAAGGGTTGACAAGGTGGCATATTTGTTAGAGTTGCCAGCAGAATTAGCAACAGTGCATCCGGTCTTCTATATCTCACTCTTGACGAAGTGTGTGGATGACTGAGCCTCTATGATGCCCTTAAAGAGTGTGGCGGTGAAAGATAGTCTTTATTATTAGGATGTACCTGTTGAGATTCTTGTCTGTCAATTAGAAAGTTAAGAAACAAAGAAGTCGGTTCAGTCAAGGTTTCGTTGAGGAGTCTGTCCGTAGACGGAGCTACCTGGGAAGCAGAAGCAGCCGTGAAAGCCATGTATCTTCACCTTTTTCTTGTTGATTCCACTCCAGCTTAAGGTAATAGTTTTTTTTCTTTTTCAACCCATTCATGCATGAATTCAGTCTTAGAATCATGTTCCTTCATATCGTACTCTCATTTTCAGCGTATTTGCATGTTATGGGAACTCAATTCAGTTGGAAACTCAGTTCTTAGTGATAAGTAGTAGGGTTTGGAACTCTCTCACTCTAGTTCATCTAGATTAGTCGTCATTCCAGGACGTATGTTACCAAGGGGGAGATAATGTAACACCTCGTAGCCAAAACAGACAAAAGACAAGTTTTAAAGGAAAAAAAATCTATAGGTAACCAATAGTGGCATCGACAGTCCATAGGTCAGACGACGATCTGTCCTACACAACCGTCGATAGGATCAGAAACTCCCAAAAACTCAGCCTATAAAAATTTTCTAAGTCTTGATTGACGGAACGATCTACGGTCTGTAGGTCAGAAGATGGTCCGTAGTCCATGACCGTCGTTTGATACCCCCATTCACCCACTCTCTGAGAAGAGCTAGGGATGACCAGCACGGTCCATAGGTAGACGTGTGACCGTCGGTGGAAAAAATGCAGACAATTAAGGCCAAATGGCGTTGGGTCAAATTCAAACGGTCATAACTCTTAGCAAAGAATTAATAAGGTGTCCCATTACCTACCCACAGATAGATAATTGAATTATCTTTCAATAGCCAACGACCTTGCTAAAATCAGACCTCCGAGTAAAAGTGTATGCCTATTTTAGTAAAGACATGTTGAATAGGCCTAGTTGACAGACCCAACGCCGGGGCGTCGGTGAGACGATGAACTGTCAGTCCCGGCCATCGTTTTGTCCGACAGCAGCATACCCAGGGGTCTTTGGTCTTTTCCCACTTTGTTTAAACCATAAGTTACGTTGTTTTGACCCTAAATAATCATATTTTAGTCAGTTTCAGCCTAGAAACTTAACAAAAACATATCTAAGTCAAATCATTAAATCAAAGCATAGAAAACTAGAAGCAAGAGAGGAGAAAAGGCTCAAGAACCCTAATTCAAGAACGCAACAAGTTCCAGCAGTTCCAGCCCCAAAAGTTTTAAGTATTTTTCTGTGGATTTCATCACCAAGTATGGGGGGTTTCACTAGTGGAGTCCTTTTACCAATTGGGTCCCTAGTTCTCAACCAGATTCCTTATTCCTATATCATGATTAGACGTAGGGTTTCAAGAATTACAGCAGAACTTCACGATTTAGTTAAAATGTATGTTCCAAATCAGATTATCATGTTATCACTCAAATTATCACATGAATTTGAGAACTCTAGCTATATATTTATTTAGTCCTTGAATTACTTATGCTAGATAAGATATTTAAGTTATTCAATTATACATGCCTCATTTTTTAATGCATCATTATCAGATTTTATGTTGCATTCTCAGTTTGCATGTTTAGTTTTGAGCTATTCAGTATTTACAGAAAAATTCAGACAAAATAAATTAACTATATAAATCCACGGAAGTAATATAATACCGAGTTGGACTAGGGTTCAGCATACCCAATTAGTTCCAAAACTACTAGCCATGTAAGGTGTAAGTCCCCTCTTTGGGAAATAAGTTTAGTTATCACGCCAGCATGCCTTTATTCCTTTGGCAGGGTATATTGGGTCCTCTCGATGAGGCGTATACATCAACCTCCATATTTACTTCATGTGGTTTTATTATCAGTTATTAGTAGCTCCGGCAGTTCATTCAGATTCTCTGCAATGACCATTTATAGTATATTCAGTATTTAATTTCAGCATGTTATAAATTGGTCATTGCATCCAGTTAGCTCAGAAATCAGCATATTATGAGCAGATTATTATACTTGCTTTTATGCTTGTTCAGTTATGTTTTATTTTCGCTTTACTCTATCCTACATGCTTAGTACCTTTAAAGTACTGACGCATACGTCCGCTATATCTTCTCGTGATGTAGGTTAAGGTTTTCAATATCCATATCACGCATAGATCAATTTTCAATTTTCAGTTCAGCAGATCCAGTAGTGAGTCCTCATTTTCCGAGGGAAACAATTATGAGTTTCCTTTTAGTCTTTAGTCATTTAGTTTCAGTTTTTTACTACATTTAGCTGGGGCTTGTCCCAGTATTTCTTGTCTAGTTTAGAGACTAAATTCAGACAAGGTTAGATTAAGATTAGTATTGAGTTGATATCTCCTTTGTATTAAACTTATTTTCAAATATCTCAGTTATAGAATATCGGTATTCCCAATCTTTTAAGATATAATTATGATTAAGTTTCTCCATTAGTTTATTATCTTTAGCATGCTCATCATCATGCTAGAAGGGTTATCTTGGTATCACTTGTGGTCCTAGGTTTCGTGTCCGCTTCTCGGGGGTAGCTCGGCTTGTGGAAGTTGTCTCTTTCTTGAACTCAATTGTGGAAGATGAATTACATGGATAGTAATGTTGTTGTAGCTAATATGTTGTGTAAGTCAAGATGTCCAATATATGTGTTGTCTCATGAGATGGATATCCCCACATTTATAAAGTTAGGGTTTTTAGTAACAATCTCCTTTACCCTTAACTGTGTTCCTACATAGGACTCTAGCTTAGTGAATCCACCTAGATAGCTATATACGAAAAGTTACATCTCAAGAACACCGAATTTCATGTAGATGACATGGTCTATTGTCATATATTGAAACCTCTTTCACAAATGTAGAAGTAAACAAACAAGTTAAATGTATGAACTCATACAATGTCTTTTCTTGAGAGGTTTTCTTAAGAGTGTGAGGGAGGGTATGTGACTTCTCTTACACATTGCACATGTTGGATCCTCAGGGCAATTCTTGTAGTGTTCTTTATGAATTTATTGTTATGACTCATGTATGTCATGTTATATATGATCTTTATGAATATATCAAGTTATGATTAAATATGAGATTATGAATGTATTTATGAAGTAGGTTGCTTAATGTGATACTTAGCTTTTACTAGGATTATGGAGTTCTATTCTTTGCATTGCACAAGTATTTCTTGGGTTGTCTACATATCGTGTTGATGTCATGCTTGTTGGTTTATATTGTATTCACTTGGTAAAAAGCATGTTTTAACTAAAATTTCCATTTATTCATACATTGATGATTTTTACGCATAGGAGTCATACGTAGTACGTGTGATTTACTAACCCATATTTTCTTTCCTTTTTCCCAAACAATTATGTTTCGGGCCATCGAGATATCAAGGTTGCTTGTCAAGGATACTTGGAACTTTCTTCTCCAAATTCTTGAGTCCTCATGTTGGAGAACGGAACCCCATATTCCACCTTTCTAGTTCAGTTATGTTTTAAAGACAATATTGTAACATCTAATTCAAGATGTTCTCATTGATATATGGGCTAAGCCCTAATTTTCTATATTCCTTTTTTTAGATGGTGTGAAGTCATAATTTTTTATTTTTTTCATATATTAAGAAAAGTTGAACTTCCAGAGTAAATTTTTTGATTTTTACACATTTTATTTATGATACATATTATAATGAATGCTAAGGGCTTGTCTAAGTCCTTTTCGAGGACAAATACACCGGTAACATCTAGGGGTTTCTCCTAGATTGTTACTAAACTACCCCTTTCAATTAAAGTAATTTAGTATTAGTGTCCTAATTATTCTTAATATCCTCTTCCAATGGAGATTCTGGTCCATTATGAACTATCACCCCCCTATACGATGTTTCTGTAAGACAACCTCCTAAGAAATTAAGTCGGTAAACATCTTAGGTTGACTCTTTCCTTTCATCCTCAATATGTGCTGCACTACCCATCGATAACATGCTAAGAGAATCAAATACTACAATAGCCTTACCAAGATTATAAAGCACATTCATGTCATACTTTGTACGGATTTCAAGCCATCTGCTCTAACAGAGACAAAATTCATTCAATGTCAACACCATGTTCATTATTTTCATGAGTATTTGTTAGTCCAAAAAAAATTACAAATTCAAATTATCCATTCCGAGTCCCGAATAATGTCTTTGGAATAGCATTATTTCTGACTTAGATATGATGACACATAGATCTTAGGTCTATCTTAGAAAAGAAATTAGCACCCAAAAGTTGCTTCAATAAGTCATCAATGTTGGGGATTGGATAATTATTCTTAACGCTGACTTTGTTGAATTGTGCACCCCATAGAGAGATACGAGGTCTAATGAAGTCTTTATCTTAAAAGATTTTCCAACCGCTCGTTGAAATCCTTCATCTCGGCATGAGACATTCTTTAAGGAGTAATCGAAATAGGTTGGACATCAGGAAGCAAAGCAATTCCAAAGTCGATTTCCCTCTCGTGAGGAACTCAAGGAAGATCTTCTTGAAAATCATTTACTAATGGAATTGGCTCAAGAGTTTGGGATTGGAGTTTGGATCCTTAACCCATAAAAGATGATAGGTATACCCTTTCGAAATAATTTTTCTGGCCATAAGGTACGAAATGAATCGACCACTAGGAAGAGAGTTCCTATCCTTCTATTTGAATACTCTCTCATTTACCAAATAAAGACAAACTAGCCTAGCTCAACAATCAACTAAGGCATAAAAAGAATGTAAATAATCCATGACTAGAATGATATCGATATCTACCATTTAAAACTCTACAAGGCCTGCAAAGGTGATTATCTAAGAGACAATGATAGGTTTATTTTTGCATACCGGTCAACCAATAATTTTGTCACAAACTGGATTAGAGACTAACAAGGGTTTATAAAGATTTTATGGACAAACCCAAAAATTTACTACATTATATGGATTTACAAAAGAGAGTGTAACCCCTAGGTCGTACAATACATAAATATCTAAAGAAAGGCTCGTAAATTACAAACAACCACATTAGGAAAATCTTCCTTGTCATAGCGAGCCTAGAGAGCATACAACTTGTTCTTGTGCTAACCGCCTCCTTTACAAGATGAAATAGCCTGCTGAGTTGGGCGCCATGCAAGTGTTTCTACTGCTGCATATTGAGCCTTATTGTTGATACCTATTGACCCTGCCTGAAATAACTGAAATCCTTCAACCTATGGCCGGGCTGACCACACCATAAACACCCTTCCTTGCTTGTGAGATACTCCCTAATATGGTTCTTAAGACACATTGTGTAAGTAGCTAAAGTCTGTTACCTAAAGCAATCCTCCAAGACTTAGAGCCCGCATACCTATCTTCCGGTTCCTATCTTAATCAGGGGGACAAAGCACTAGATGATGAAGGTCTATGGGGTTATATTAAACTGCTAAAACTATGAGTGATTCTTATTGACTGAATTTTTTTTGAGTGTTTCCATAGTAACCTATTTTATCCTTCTTGTCTTACTTAACCATTTTCCTAAGCTTGCCTCCCTCAACCTTCAAAGCCTAGAGATATTCATATCCTCTAACAATATAGCATTCTTGCACTTTGTCTACCAATAGTCAGATACCCATAGCAGAAACTTTATCATTTGGGCCCTCAAATAAACAACCATATGTAAAGCATACCTAGAGAGTTAGGTGAACGTAAGTTTGTATTCCTTGAATGACACGATACCCTTCTTCAAATTAATAAAATATTGTTTCTTATCTTCACTAAGCTCTCATGGAAGAACCGATCAAGAAATGCTTCACTAAAACACTCCTAAATCAAAAGAGTTGCATCCACATCAGTATATTTCTTAAACAAAGTGAACCAAATGTGAGCTATAGCTTTAAGGTGGTAGGATTAAAACTCCACCCTATCACTACTAGTCACTTGCATCAGTTTAAAGATTTTCTTAACCAGATAGATGAAGTTTGTGGGTACTCACCAACTTGTGACCCTTGCAACCCAGGTGGATTCATATGAATGAATTCTTTCCCTTTAGCTACAGCTTATCCATTGTTAGTATTTTAGTAACTAAGGTATGTTTATTGTTATGGTTTCACATACTCTAAGCCAATAGCTCGAATTCATTGAGAACTTCTGAATTCAAAACCTCTTGTCTAGGACTGGAGAAACTAATTATGAATTAGATTATCATTCGATGAGTTTGCTCTACGTGGAGTCATGATCTAAAATGCATAACGACATATTACAAAGGATATCATACATAATGGTATGATACCAATTTTTTCACGCCCCAAGGCTATCCCCTGTGTCTGGCATATTATAATCACGTCGAAAGATAACAAAATAGACATGAACAGTACAAAAGCTAAAACAGGGGCTATCTGGAATAAAGAGCAATCCAACTAATATGAGTATATCAAACATAATAATAGTTAAGTGATAACTTTATTATGAACTTATCAATCCAACATGATGCTACTACTATATCTGAAAAGCCTTTATCTTAGTTAAGTTGTTGGGACATTTTCTCTAGCTAACTCTTGACAAAACTAAAACTAAAATAGTTTGAAATGAAAGCATGTCGACTGTCCTCTGAGTATGAGAACTCACCACTGAAGCTATTGAATGTGGAACAAGGATCGACATAAGCACGATATGAATTCTAAAAGCTTTAACCTATAACATAGAAGGACAAATGATACCAATGGGAAGATAATGTTTCAGCCTAAAGAATTTTTGAGCTAAGACTCACACCATTCTATATATTGAGTAGGACTGTACGAAGTAATTTAAAATTCTATTAGGCAATAAGGTCGCTAGGTGTATAACCTTTAGTTGAAAAAAACCTAAATAAAGTTCATTCAAGTTATGCCTAAGTTCTTCTATGTCTTAAGTGAACTTCAAATAACCATAAATTTTAGCACAAGATGAGTTAGGAGACCCATTATAGATCGAAAAAATACCTCTAACTCTTATTTTCAATGCACTGAGTATTCTGAATTTCAAGCTGGTATAAAGGAGATATAAGGATTGAATATAACTTCATTAGATAGGGCATTTCTAATTGAAGTATGGAAAGATATTTTAGACTATTACTTACCCCACATAGTCTAATCATGAATAAAATCTAATAGAAGGTATAAAATTGTTATAATCAATCTCTTAACCTCAAACCTGTTCATTGTTTTAGAGAGAAGATTCAAAGGGGAGAAAATTTTCAATGTTTCAAGCATTCATTCAAGAAATTAAAAATTTCGCCAATAACATAGTTCTTTGAGGTTTGTAAGATTCGATTGGGTTGGATTTATTCACCCACACACCAATCATTAGTTTATTTTATGAATTTCTTCCATTAGATTGAGTATCTTGATAATCTTGCTGAGTTCTTGAGGTTTTGTGCTTTGTTTTTTCATAAAAAAGTTGTTGTTTAGATATTGTGGTTCGAGTTGTGGTTGTTCTTGATGGATTTTGGTGTAGAATTCTCCTTATTTATGTTAGGATTGAGGATTTACAAGAGGTTGTCGGATATCATTAGATTCAAGATTAGTTAGGGCACAAATTTGAGATAGAAAATCCATCAATTGTCAAGGCTGGGAGACTGTTTGTAACAAAACTCAGTGCGCCCCAACAATTGGTTTGTCATATAGGATCTTGCACCCAGCACACCTCTTTGCTCCAGGGTTTTTAGGTCACCGCCTTCACCATTCTTTCAGTGTGAGTCCCCTCGAATCATGCCTATCCTTTCCAAATGATATTCACAATTAAAATCTTCATCTAATCCTTGAGAGATCATTCCTATCAAACATATAACTATTGAATTCATAATTAAAATTTAACAAAAAGTGTAAAGTAGAATTCAACAATATCCTTGAGTTAAATTGTCGAACATTTGATATCAACAATCAATTTGAGCTATTATTAAGGAAGTAAGTATGAGATTATGATGGTTGTATCCACGTGTTCTATATTTTCATTAAGACACTTGACTCGCGTTGTTCATGTCCATAACTCCAGATGAACACCATAAATTGAGTATATTTTAGAGAAACTCCTAAGCCTTATTAATACTAAATTTCATAACTATGGATTACCATATATTATACATGGAGGTCCTTGGGTATAGTTTATCATGCCCATAATTTTACATGGACCCAGTAAGTTGAGCAGTTCCTTTTATTAGTATTATTCTTAAGTCCTTGAGTTCTGTAGTTGTTTACTCCACCGAGTTGAGTATATTATTATTGAGTTGAGCCCTATTTCTATAAGTTGAGTTTAAATATGTTCCACTAAGTTGAGTATCTTATTATTGATTGAGTTGAGATCTATTTGTATAAGTTGAGTTGACTTATGATTGAGTACAACGTTGTTAAGTTTAGCCCTATTTCATTTAGTTCAGTTCAGTTCACTTCAGTTGAGTGAGTTGAGAAGAGGCAAGTATGTTTCTTTTCCATCTATTCATGCTTATGTTTATGTTTTACAATTCCAATTACATGCTCATGCATTCCATGTACAGTAGTCATTTGGTCTGCATATTTTATAATGCCAATACAGGTGTTTAGGGTCATTAATAGAGGATTCGTTGACATAAATAGTCTTATCGCATAAGTAACAATTTCCATAATAGCACCATTACGTAAGTCTAAACAAAATAGGAATGGTGAGTAAAGATGAAATGAAAATATGTTAAGAAAGAATTGGGTGACACCATAATATGAGGCTAGTGCAAGTGACACAAGCTGTACCTATGCCAATATAAGGTCACCAAAAGAACTCCCCTAAGAGAGTATTGAATATTAACGGACAAGTCTCAATAAAAATTTATATGTAATTGAAGGAGATTTCACACTTTGTACGTTAAGAAGAGATGAAAAATGATATAATGAGATGTGACTACCTCATACTAGAAGCAAGCTTCGACGATGTATGAGTTGAATGTAAATAGGAACTTTAAATCTAGCACCGATAGGCTAGAATTAGTGGTGGTACCTTATTTTGGGAAAGGCGGAGGTTCACATAATTCTCATGAGATGAGACTTTCCACCAAGGTAGGTGTGGGTCTCCATAAATCTCTAAGTCTTTGAACTATGCTGCCAACATAAGGAACTAGCAAGTGGTATTCCACCTTAGCGAGTTAGGGAGGATGTTTTCTGTTTCACCTTGGCCAGTGACTCGACCTCCTTTTACTGTGGGGAAGACATCGGATTTCATGATTATCACATTATATATATGGATAAAGTTGAAGTTCCTCAAAATATGAATGATAATGAGTTGAATGATACCAAATGTGTTTGGATAGGATAATCAAGAAGTGAACTAGACGCAAAAAATGAGACTACGTCATTCTTGGTCATTGAACAGTGAACCCGAAGAGAGTATTAAACAACATCTTAGGTATAGTTGGTGTTCCCACCGACCTTCGAACAAATGAAAATGAAGTACGTATGAATGAATGAAGTAGACTCTGTGTTTGCTTAAAAAGGCTCCCTAGTTCAGGTCCCATATGTTGAGCCCCTATTTTTTAGAAGTCTCACAGCATATGAACGAATGATATGTAATATATGTATTTGATATATGAAATATGTTATGTGTTGTGTACAATATGAAAAGAATGATTATGCATGTTACTCGCATAGCATGACTTTTCTAATCTTATTGGGCAAGTCGAGCTGACTTGGCTTTCCATAACTCATATCCTTAGGAGAGACCTCTTCTTAATCATGCATGTCATTGGTGTCTAGTTGCATAGACCATAATTTGTACATGTATGTACTAATCCCATACATTTTACTATTTTAGGTGCTGGTTCAAGAGGGTGTTGAAGACATTGATTGCAACTGTTCGGACATCACAGCTTTTCATCCGGGCTTGCCAGTTCCTCATGCATTTGAGGATCCCTTCGGTCATGTTTCGAGCTTATTTAAAGGTTTAGGCTAATGTAGTATGTTCCACTAGTATTGTTTCCTTTTTTATTTAGACTTATGTAATTGTTCCATTTTGGCAATTTTTACATATATTATAAGACTATTTATTTGAAGATCGAATGATTCTTTATTAGATCGTAGAAACACTTGAGCAATGAACTTCTGTATACGCGTATGCATGTTATAACTATGAAGTCTACGTACGCTTCAAATAAAAACAAAAAGTTTCAATCTTTCCGCTAAAATTAAACTAACGAATATAATGATGACGTAAGTAGACTTGTCTGAAACCTTCAAGAGGTCAACGACGCTGGATTCGGCTAAGGTCTAGAACCTGGTCATGACAGTAGACTTGGGTCACGACAAACCCAAAATCCACTTTCCTCCAAATAGTTGTTGACCCTCACCTATGACTTGTACGTCCAACCAGGGATTGTTTTTGTCAGTTGTGGGTTAGATCAGAGACCCTTAAGTCTGGAACCCAATGACGCCACAACCTAGAATGCACTATCTGATATCTTATCAGTCGGTGTCTCCCATTGGTTTTGACACTAGATCATGGAAACCTAAATATTTCAATCTTCTCGAATTTGATATATTATAACAACTACTTATAAAAGTATCAACTCATCATAAAGTCACAATTTTTAATTAATGTCGCATCTCTTTGCAAAAGTCACTACACTTCCCTTCACATTTAGAATACATCATGTCAAAGGCAGATAGAATTTGAGGAATGTTTCAAGTCCATTATGACCAATAACGATATAACATTCTCAACTTGAAAGTTATAAAGGATGCATCTTCACAGGTGAAATATAAGATATGTATGACATAACGTTTAGTTTCATAGACTTACTTTTTTAATGATAAAGCAATTCAATTTAAAATTGTACTTTTGATTCCTTCTTTCTACTTTTATTTTTTCTTGCATTGCATGTAAAAATTTGAAAGATTGTTTTAAATTATGTATAAACCTTATAAATAGATTGGGAACCATCAAAAGATATTCTTATTTTTGTACATTAGTTTCTAATACATATGTGTTTACATCCCTACTCTGTCAAAAAAGGGCGAAACTCGCGGCAACTTGAAAGTAATTAATTGTTTCAATTTTAACAAAGTTTTAAAAATAAACGAGTTTTAAAAAGAGTCGCCACCTAATTTTAGGAAAACTAGGAAACCAATTATAAATCTACGAAACCAAATTCATTCTAGGTAAGGGGTTCAAGTTATTTCGAAGGGAAGGAGTTAGGCACACTTCGAAATCCACCATTGTAGTTCCCGATTGAGTTCATTTTTTTCAAATTGAGGAGGAAAATAAAATAATGTACGAATATAATAAACATGAAATATACACAATAAAATAAAATAATAATCGGCCTAAAGTTTTTCTCACGTCAATATTCACAAGATAATGAAATGAAAAGTATGATTCGAACTTCATTCAAATAATTTCATGGAGAAGCACCTCCGGGTACCTGTAAGCAATTAGTAAAAGAGTTAGTACCCAATAAATATAAATAAAAATGAATAACTCAAAAAATAAAAATGCGTCGTATTAACATGGGAGGCCTTGGAAATCGACAATATTTCTTCATCGGCCAAATGCAACAACTAAAATTACATATAAACTTGAACATCAACAAAACATAACAAACTTATCCCAAGAGAATATGGAAAACAACAACCAAACTAAAACAACATAATTAGAAATGAAAACAACAATAACGTAATATATAAAAATAAAAATAACATTAAAATAGAATAATAACAAAACCCTAAAATGTTAAGATAGCAAATAGTTGACTAACAATTTTAAAATAATAATAATAATAAATAATTAAACATCAAATCGTAAAATAATGCTAATATTAAAACTACAATAAACATGAATATTAATTTCCTTTTAGAACTATATTAAACTAAAAAAACAAAACAAGCTACATATAATAAACAAACCTCATAAAAGAGCTGGGAATTAAATAAAACAAGGCTAAGAAAAACAATTACCTGGTTCTGGGCAGCGAACCGAAACTACGAGTTTGAAGGAGACGACTCCACCTCCTCAACTCGAAAAACCACAAAAAAAACACTTTCAAATTTCAAACTATGAAACCAAGAATTCTCAAATATTTATGGGTACTCTTTGGTGTTCCCCTCCAAAATCCTCTCCTAAAAATAGTGAATGAAGTGGGCTTATATAGAAACCCAAAAAAATCCTCAAAAAGGATGAAATACCAATATGGGACTATGGCAAAATTGAAAATTGTTTGAGAGACAATGTGGGAAAGGCAGATTTTTTTATATTTTTTTGTATTCTACTCATAATGTATGAATTTTAAAATCATCGGACCAAAATTTACTATTAAATAAATAAAGCTTCAAAATCACGAATTTTTAAAATGTTAGGCCAAAATGGAGTGTCAACAGCTATCCCTTTCGTTGTGTATGATTCATGAAAGAAATCGTGGACAACGAAAATTGACAAACACAATTTTGACCGAACACATGACCTTTGTAGAGAAGTGCGGTTGCATGTGGTTGAAGTCAATCTCAGACCTGTGTCCAAAAGGTTCCATGATGCGTTGCGTCCTTGTTGAAGTAGTTTGCACCTGTTTTTTTCTTAATCTTTTTTTGATAATTTTTTTTAAAATTTTTTGAAGAAATTCATCCTTTCAAATGCTCTTGACAAAGACTGAGATAAAACTCGTCAGCTTAATAATGCTATTTAAATGGGAGACAGTGTCTTCCACCGTGTCGACAATCAATTTCTCTCCTCGGCATTTAACGTCAGTTGATGTTGAGGGATAAATATTTCCTTTGAGATGCACGATTCCTTTTCTGGTGGTGCGTGATTGATTGCGGAGCATGAATATCTTCCCGCGATGCGCAAATTTTGCGAGTGATGGGATCTTCTCGCAATACATAAAATTTTGCGAGGGATAGAATCTTCCTGCGATGCAGAAATTCAGCAAGGTATGAAATCTTCTTGCGATATGTAAACTTTTGCGAGGAAAATTGAATCTTCTCGCGATGCATAAAATTTTGCGAGGGATGAAATCTTCTCGCGATGCATGAATTCCGCAAGGTATGAAATCTTATTGCGATATGTAAACTTTTGCGAGGGATGAATCTTATCGCGATGCATAAAATTTTGCGAGGGATGAAATCTTCTCGCAATGAATAAATTATGCAAGGTATTAAATCTTCATGCGATATGTAAACTTTTGCACGGAATTGAATCTTCTCGCGATGCATAAATATTAACTCGCAATGCATGATTATTAATCCGCGCTGCATGAATATTAACTCGCAATGCATGATTATTAATTAGCGATGCATGAATATTAACTCGTGATGCATGAATATTAATTAGCTATGCATGATCTTCTGCTATGCATGAGTATTGACTGGCGATGCATGAATTAACTCGTGATGCGTGAATTGACTCTCGATGCATGAAATAACTAGAGATGCATGAATTGACTCTCGATGTATGATCTTCTGCGGGGCATGAATATCTTCCCGCAATACATAAATTCCACAAGGTATGAAATCTCTTGCGATGCATACATTTCTGCGAGGTATGAAATCTTCTCGCGATGCATGAATTTTCTCCGAGGTATGAAATCTGCTCGCAATGCATGAAAATTAACTCTCGATGCATGACTATTAACTAGTGATGCATGCATTGACTCTCGATGCATGAATATTAACTTGCAATGCATGAATTGACTCTCAATGAATGAACATTATGCAGGGTATGAAAATCTTCCTGCAATGCATAAATTCCACAAGGTATGAAATCTTCGTGCGATGCATACATTTCTGTGAGGTACGAAATCTTCTCGTGATGCATGAATTTTCTGCGAGGTATGAAATCTTCTCGCGACGCATGAATTTTCTGAGAGGTATGAAATATTCTCGCGATGCATGAAAATTAACTAGTGATGAATGAATTGAATCTCGATGCATAAATTAACTAGTAATGCATGAAGTGACTCTCGATGCATGATCTTCTGCGGGGCATGAATATCGTCCCGCCATATATAAATTCCACAAGGTATGAAATATTCTTGCGATGCATATATTTCTGCGAGGTATGAAATCTTCTCGCGATGCATGAATTTTCTGCAATATATGAAATCTTCTCGCGATGCATGAAAATTAACTCTCGATGCATGAATATTAACTAGTGATGCATGAATTGACTCTCGATGCATGAATATTAAATGCAATGCATGAATTGACTCTCGATGCATAATCTTCTGCAGGGCATGAATATCTTCCCGCAATACATAAATTCTGCAAGGTATGAAATTTTCTTGGGATGCAGACATTTCTGTGAGGTACGAAATCTTCTCACGATGCATGAATTTTCTGCGAGGTATGAAATCTTCTCGCGACGCATGAATTTTTTTCGAGGTATGAAATCTTCTCACGATGCATAACCATTAACTAGTGATGCATGAATTTCGCAAGGTATGAAATCATCCTGCGATGCATACATTTCAGCGAGGTATGAAATCTTCTCCCGATGCATGAATTTTTGCGAGGTATGAAATCTTCTCACGATGCATGAATTTTCTGCGAGGTATGAAATCTTCTCGCGATGCATGAATATTAACTCGCAATACATGAATATTAACTCGCAATGCATGAATTAACACGCGATGCATGAATATTAACTAGTGATGCATGAATTGACTCTCGATGCATGAATATTAACTCGCAATGCATGAATGTCAACTCGCGATGCATGAATATTAACTAATGATGCATGAATTAACTCGCAATGCATGATCTTTGTAGTTACTATCAAGCTTCTCGCAGCATTTAGCAGAATTTTGATGTTTTCCTCAAAATTCTGTCCAAGTTAGAATTTTGGAAAATCTCAAAATAATCTTCAATATTGACTTTTTGGCTATCTCTATTGTGAATTTTTGAAATATCATCAAAAAATCTTGTCCCAGTTTTTATTGTAATGAGAAGTAATAATCACACTGGGTATATGACCGAGCCATCGTGGCGCCTAAATATCCTGTTGAGGCAAGAATCAGGTCAAATGTAATTCCAATCTCGTGGATGATGACTGCTGCAAAGAATTTGAAAGATTATCAGTAGAAAATGCACAATATGAACATGACGGAATATGCAAATTGTATCCTTTGCTATATTCAAAGCCTAAAACAAGACATATCAAATTTTGGGGATGGACAATCCAATGAAGTAAAATGTTCGTCTCACACATATAAGACTAACTTAATAACACTTTTTATAATTAACAACTCAAAAGACAATTTTTTTCTCTTTTTTTTCCGAAAATAAAAAAAATGTGATGAGATAGTCAAATCTTCACCACGATTGGTACCAATAATTAGGATTGCATGTAAATCTCTTTTTTTTTAAAGATTGAATTAAGGTAATTCCTACAGCTTCAAGTTGTACCTCAAATATACTTAAGGATTCACAAGATCCGTTCATCTTGTTTCAAACAAAGGTTTTGAATTGTATCAATCCTCATGTTTCAAGTGCCCTCACGACAAAGGATAGTTCTATTTCACACATATTTGAAAGATTTGATTATATGACATTTTCAAAATGCACTCACACTCACAAGAATGTTCAATGCACACAACTGTGATACCATATGCTTGACCCTTATGTAGATCTCCACTAATTTAAGAACATTTGGAATGAGATCATGTAGGGCTTGTCATTGGCTTGTAACGTAGTCTTAGGGATGGGTAGGATATTTATTTGAGGTAAAAGTGACTGAATTCCTCCTTGAGAGTTACACATAATTTGTGCTCTTAATAATTGGTCCTCCTTTGACTTTAGATCCTCTTCATTGTTCTCCCACCTTTTATCTTCTTTTTTTTCAATTCTCATTTTTAACAGTTTTCCCTTCTTCTTTTTTTTGAGCTCTCTATTTTTTTTTTTTGAGCATTTCTCTTCTTCTCTTCTTTTCCTTCTTTTGAGTCCTTATTCGTTGGAGCTTTTCTTTTTTCACATCTTTATTATAAGAATATTTCCTTTTTTGTTGGAGTATTTTCCTTCTTAGCTTTCACTGATCTTGTAAAGGAAATTTTTGTCTTTCTGTATTTCTTCCACTTTTTTTTTTCTTTCTCTCTTTTACTCTAGAGTCTTTGCTTTCTTGATTTTGAGAGACTCAATATCTTTGCTTTTTGAAATTTCAAACATGGATATCCTCTTTTAATTTGCACATTCTTTGTGCACTCAAGAAGGTTGGGCCAAGAGAGGATAGTGCTTGTAAGCACTAAAAAGGATAGTGGTTAAGATGTGGTTGTCCAAATAAAGGTTTAAGGCTCAAAATGGAAAAACCAGGGATTAATGTAATTTTGTAGGCTTTGGAAGGCACAATCGGGTAAAAAAAGTCCTCCAATCCTTTCTCAAACCAAACATTACTAATGATTTCGCCTCGAAAAACATTCAGGTCAAGTTCTAGATCAACAGTGTAACACAATTGAACTTTGATCAAAATCTCACAACACAATGCACATGAAACATAAGGTTAGTTTTATTCTTATCTTGATTGCATGCAAGAGAATTTTCAAGCATCACAAAAGTACAGATAAGAGGTACCACGAAAATTTATGGTTTACCGTAAAGTCAGTCTTTTCAATCATATCGAATATATTTACATGCTCTTAACAACATAGGTCCCGACCGAGCTGAAGACATGACTCTAACAGTATGTACAAATAATTTTAATTTTTATTAAAAAATGATTACCGAACCCGAGAAGGGCTGCCTACGTATCTCATTAACATGAGAATCAGGTACGCGTAGTTCGTGCAGATATGACCTGGAAAATATGCACAAACTATTTTTTCTTACTTTTTACTTACTTTTTTTTTAGAAAAGGATAATACCAAACCCAAGAAGGGTTACATAGGTATCTCATTAAAATGAGAATCAGGTACGCGTAGTTCATGCAGATATGAGTTGGAAAATATGAATAAACTATTTTTTAATTTTTTTTATTATTATTTTTGTGAGAAGATAATACCGAACCCAAGAAGGGTTGCCTACGTATCTCATTAAAATGAGAAGCAGGTGTGCGTAGTTCATGCTGATATTAGTTGGAAAATATGAACAAACTATTTTATAATTTTGTTTTATAAAATAATACCGAACCCAAGAAGGGTTTCCTACGTATATCATTAAAATGAGAATAAGGTGTGCGTAGTTCATGCAGATATGAGTTGGAAAATATGAACGAACTATTTTATAATATTTGTTTTAGAAGATAATACAGAACCCAAGAAGGGTTGCCTACATATCTCATCGAAATGAGAATCAGGTATGCGTAGTTCGGCCAGATATGACTTGAAAAATATGCACAAACAATTATTTTTTTAAAGATGATACCGGATCCAAGAAGGGTTTCCTACGTATCTCATTAAAATGAGAATCAGGTACGCGTAGTTCGTTCAAATAAGGCATATAAAAATTTAAAGATTTAGACAACTTAAAGAAATTCCTAGGTCTAACGTTACTGAAATTTGTAGTCATGAAGTTGATTTTTTTTTCAAAAATATGTTTTATAACCTCTTATTCGTTAAAATTTATATTGTCTGTTGAATGTAACCTACGAATTTCTATAGTAATGATTTGTGGTACTCTTTTTTGATGTTTTCTTGGACCTTTGTCTCCTTTCAATTTTCACGAGATCCAGACACTGTTATGACCATCCCTGACTGACGTCGGGGATGGTATCCCTACAAAAATATGAGAAATATGTGAGAGCAAGACCATCATGCAAAAGAATAATAAAAATAAGTAGGTGTCACCTCATAGTCAAATACTCCCCTGATTTATCGTTTTGACTTGATATAATTGAGAAATGCAAGGACTCTAATTTCGCTAATCCTCTTATCTCTTTCAACTTTGAACAAATAATGATTTTTGAATTCCGACATAAATCAACATTTCGCTTTGAAGAAGAACAACTCAAAAATATAAAAGTGTTAGTTACTGTACATAATGGATAATGCAAAATATCTATAGATAATGAATAAAACACATAATTACTGTTTTAATTAAAGACAAACTGAATATATCACATAGCATACAAACAATTATTGTGCGTCCTATACAAATATGTGACCCTTTTATGCCTAGGGTAGGCCTATCGATTCGAAGGATGTATACGTCATTTGAAATATTTCATCGCCCCAAAACACAAATTTATACAAACTTAATAAATAAAACTTAATGGGGATACATAATAGGGGAAATGTATACAAAATAATCAGTCCCACACAGGGGTACGACCCTAAATATGCCTCCACGAAAGATCCTTCTGCTTTCTTGATTTGTTGTCATCTCCGGGTGCCAATATCTTCGAATAGACTAGTAGCTGGTGAAGATCTTTCTTTAACCTAAGCAAACTATAATCTAATCCTTACCCTATGAGACAATGATTTTCTCAAACAACGTATACATCCTTCAAATTACACACAATTATGATCGTCCTTTTAGGCTAGAAGCAATTATGGACTCAAGGTGGTCTTTCTAATGGACACAACACGCCTTGGGTGTTGGTCATCTTAGGCTGATGCTTAAACTTGGATTTGGTTTTGCTCTATCCTAGGGTGACTAGAATTGGTATAGAAGTGACGGATACCCGAGTCGGGCAGAACAAGGTGAAGCGAATAAACGACATCTGATGACCACAAGCCAACTATTCGTTTATTACTTCCAAAGATTAGACTTGTTTCTCTGAAGAAAGCCGTGGTAAGCCACGTAACTTCCTTTGTCCTAATGGAAACTATTTGTCAATTGACGGAAATTATGCCATGAAATGCAATCATAATATACACACAATAAAATGAATAATGAATAAATACAATATTCAAATTAGCAAGATATAAAATAAAAGATATAACATAACAATACAAAAAAAATTTCCTCAATTTGAAAATATTAAATTCATATTGGTTAAAACCTCTAAACTCCCCAGCGGTGTCGCCATTCTGTTTACATCCCTACTCTATCAAAATAGGGCGAAACTCGCGGCAACTCGAAAATAATTAATTGATTTAATTTTAACAAAGTTTTAAAAATAAACGAGTTTTAAAAAGGGTCGCCACCTAATTTTAGGAAAATTAGGAAACCAATTATTAATCTACGAAACCAAATTCATTCTAGGTAAGGGGTTGAAGTTATTTTGAAAGGAAGGGGTTAGGTACCCTTCGAAATGTCACGACCCAAAACCGAGCCGCGAGTGACACCCACACTTATCCTCCTATGTGAGCGAACCAACCAATCTAAACCCCAACATTTTAACATAATGAACAAAATACAATGCGGAAGACTTAACTCATTAATAAAAATCAATTCAATAACTTCTAAAAACTCAACAACTATTATTATCCCCAAAATCTAGAAGTCATCACCACAAGAACATCTATCCTCAAATTACTAATCTAAGAGTATCTAAGAAGCTAAAATACATAAAAAGCTAGTCCATGGCGGAACATCAAGGCATCAAGACATGAAGAGGAAGATCCAGTCTAAGCTAGAAGCATTAGCTCACCCTGAAATCTGGAGTAATGAAGACTGGCTAGAGTTGCGGTTGAGTTGAAGACGACGGTCCGTTTGCTGCACTCCACAAATAACAAAGAAAGAAACATATAAGTAGGGGTCAATACAAAACACGAGTACAGATTAGATATCATCGGCCAACTCATAATAGAAAATAGTATATATCAGATAATATCATAAATCAACTACAATACTCAACATGTAGCAACAACAAGTACTATAGTCATAAATAAGTGTCGTCAAGTTCACCCATGAGGACTCAAGCCTCAATACCATACTCATTTGGGAATTATGTTCATTAGATTGAGTATATTAACATCTTTCAAGATGCATTATCTTTATTTCTCTTATGTCGGTACGTGACACTCCGCTCCCTTACTTCTATGTGTCGGAACGTGACACTCCGATCCCCTAATTCTACGTGTCGGTTCGTGACACCCGATCCCCTAATACTATGTGTCAGAACGTGACACTCCGATCCCCTAATTCTACGTGTCGGTTCGTGACACCCGATCCCCTAAATCTACGTGTCGGTTTGTGACACCCGATCCCCTAAATCTACGTGTCGGTTCGTGACACCCGATCCCCTAAATCTACGTGTCGGTTCGTGACACCCGATCCCCTAATTCTACATGTTGGTTCGTGACACCCGCTCCACTAATCTCATTCTATTAATCCATCAAGCCTTCCTTTATACCAAGGCATCATCAATCTCATTATGTTAGTTCATCAAGCCTTCTTTTATACCAAGGCATCATCAATCTCATTACTTTAGTTCATCAATCCTTCTCTTATACCAAGGCATCATCAATCTCATTACTTTAGTTCATCAAGCATTCTTTTATACCAAGGCATCACCATTAACAAAGAGATTAGGGTTTTTCAAGATTTATTATTCAATAGCTTCATCTTGCTTAATTTATCACAATTATAAATCACAATCATGCAAGCATACAATTAAGCATATAGCAGGGTTAATAATACTACCAATATATATCATTCGCTATTAAGAGTTTACTACGAATAGCATAAAAACCATAACCTACCTCCACCGATGAATTTTGATCAAGCAAGCAATTTCCCAAAGCTTTATTCTTCTTCTTGTTTCTCCTATTTCTCGTTCGATCCTCTCTCTCTCTTTGTTCTTTCTATTTTTCTTATTCAAAATCTTTTCAAAATAGATATTGCGAGATGATTTTAAGATATTTTATATATTCTATTTTTTACAATAGAGTATACACATATTACAAACACAATTAAATGTATAGATATTATTTGTGTACTGCCATAAGTATACGATAATTCATATTGCTAATAATGAATTGAAAGAAATATTTACGTTAGTAGAGATAGATCATATCGTCAATGTAAAAACTATTTTTAAAAAAGTGAAAATTTATGTTTATCGATTTTTCGATGGATAAAAGATTCAGAAGCATTATCACCTTACGATTGTGATCACCATAACCAAATCAAGCAGTCCAAGATATATTTTTAAGTTGTATCTTTCAGAAAATAGTACTACCCTTCAATATCAACTCCATATATTTCAACATTTTATAGAGAATCCTTTAGTACTGTAATTTGTCCTTCTTGGTATAGTTTTGCATGTTTATTTTTTTTTGTATATATATATATATATATATATATATATATATATATATATATATATATAGTCACTAATGAATTGCTAAAATAAGTAGCTACTTATTTGAAATGACTTAAATTACTCAATATATTCTACGAGGGGATGTTCCCATTTACTTTATAATTTGTTTCTTGCATTGTGGATCACTAAAATATTAGGTAACTCATTAATTTAATATTACCTTGATGAACAAGTGAAAGAAAAGGACCCAACACAATTTTAAAAATTTATGGGACAGTCTCTACATCAAAAGTAATGTGGAGCATCTATTAAATATATTTAAATAAATCTCGAATACCAATGGAAAATTCTTTTTTAAAAATGAGTTCATTTTTTCTATGGGTAGGACAAGGTTGAATGTATCCAATACTATTATATATGAAAAGATTATAAGTAACTTGTTATTTATATTCATAATAATATTAAGAAATTTAAAATTATATATAATTTGGAAATTGGTACTCCCTTCATATGAATCATAAGAAAACTAATTATACCTTGGGCTAAGCTTACCTCGCTTACCAAACCGCATCACCCCTTTCATGGGCGAAACCTTCAGTAAGAATTGCTCACCCTCCATAAACTCCAAATCTCTAACCTTTCGATCTGCATATTCCTTCTGCCTACTTTGAGCCGCTAAAAGCTTTTCTTGGATGCATTTCACCTTATCTAACGATTCCCTCGAAAGGCCAGTACCCCAAGGTCTAACCTCAAATGCATCAAACCAACCAATGGGAGACCTACATCTTCTCCCATACAATGCTTCGAATGGGCCATATCAGTACTTGAGTGATAGCTATTGTTGTAGGAGAACTCTGCTAAGGTAAGAAGCTATCCCAATGGCCACCAAATTCTATCACACATGCACGAAGCATATCCTCCAACACTTGAATCGTTCGCTCAGACTGACCATCGGTCTGAGGATGAAATGCGGTACTTAGATCCAACCTAGTACCCAATTCCGTATGCAATGTTTTCCAAAACTTAGAAGTAAACTGAGTAGCCCTATCTGATATAATGGAAAGTGGAACTCCATGCAATCGCACAATTTCCGAGATGTAAAGTTTGGCTAACTTCTCTGCATTGTAAGTCACCTTGACCGGAATGAAGTGAGCAGACTTAGTTAACCTATCAACAATCACCCATATGGAGTCATACATACCCATTGTCTTTGGAAGACCAACCACAAAGTCCATTGCGATTCTCTCCTACTTCCATTCCGGAATGGGCATTCTCTGAAGTGTTCCTCCTGGCCTCTGGTGTTCGTACTTTACTTGTTGACAGTTTGGACATTTGGCAACAAAATCAACAATGTCACGCTACATTCTACTCCACCAAAAGTGTTGCTTTAGGTCACGATACATCTTGGTTGCACCAGGATGTATAGAATACCTTGAACTATGAGCCTCTGTAAGAATAGTGTGGATCAAATCATCGACGCGGGGTACACATACCCTTCCCTTAATCCTCAACACACCTTCCTCATCGATTGTTTCTTCCTTAGCCTCTTCTCGCAACACTTTATCTCGGATCCAGATCAATTTCTCATCATTAAACTGCTTTCCCTTAATCTTGTCAAGGAAGAAAGATCTTGCCTCCACGCAAGCCAAAAATCCTCCCTTCTCATTTACTTCTAATCTCATAAGGTCGTTAGCCAGAATCTGAACTTCTCTAGCCAATGGGCGTCTAGAAACTTGCAAATGAGCTAGACTTCCCATGCTTCCGGCCTTTCTACTTAAAGCATCTGCCACAATATTAGCTTTTCCCGAATGATACAAGATTGTGATATCATAGTCCTTCAGTAGTTCCATCCATCTCCTCTGTCTCAAATTCAAATCTTTCTGAGTAAAGACGTACCGTAGTCTATGATGATCCGTATAGACTTCACACTTAACCCCATATAGATAGTGCCTCCATTTCATTAATGCAAACACTACCGCGGCCAATTCCAAATCATGGGTTGGATAGTTACGTTCATGCACTTTTAATTGCCTTGAAGCATAAGCAATCACATTCTTCTCTTGCATTAGCACTGCACCCAAACAAGAATAGGATGCATCACAATAAACGATGAATTTCTTACCTTCTACTGGCAAGGTAAGAATTGGTGCAGTAGTCAACAAGGTCTTGAGTTTCTGAAAGCTTTCCTCACATTCATCCGACCATACAAATGGAACATTCTGCTTAGTCAAGTTCGTCAATTGGGAAGCAATAGAAGAGAACCCCTTGACAAATCGACGGTAGTAGCTAGCTAAACCAAAAAAGCTCCTTATTTCTGTCTCAATCTTAGATGGATCCACCATCACTCCATCCTTAGAAACCACGTGCACCAAGAAGGACACTGAATCTAGCCAAAACTCACACTTGGAGAATTTGGCGTAAAGCTTTTTCTTCCTTAACATTTCCAATACAATTCTCAAGTGCTCCTCATGTTCTTCCTTACTCTTTGAGTATACCAATATGTCATCAATGAATACGATGACAAAGAGATCCAAATATGGCTTAAAAATCCCATTCATCAAGCTCATGAAAGCGGTAGTGGCATTCGTAAGCCCAAAAGACATCACTAAGAACTCATAATGCCCATACTTGGTCCGAAAAGCAGTCTTGGGCACATCCGTTGCCGGTATTTTCAATTGATGATAACGAGATCTCAAGTCGATTTTTGAGAAGGTACAAGCACCTTGTAACTGATTGAACAAATCATCAATGCGAGGAAGAGGATACTTGTTCTTATTAGTTACCTAATTCAGTTGTCTATAGTCTATTGACATCCAAAAACTTCCATCCTTCTTCTTCACAAATAACACTGGAGCACCCCAAGGAGATGCACTTGGTCTAATGAAGCCTTTGCTCAACAACTCTTGAAGTTGGGCCTTTAATTCTCTTAACTCCGCGGGAGCCATTCTATAAGGGGCTATAGAAATTGGGCGAGTACCCGGTTCCAGATCAATGCAAAAATCAATATCTCTATCCGGTGGCATACCAGGAAGATCTGCAGGGAACACATCCAGAAACTCACGGACTACCGAAACTGACTCAATTGAAGGTACTTGGGTAGTGTCATCCCTGAGGTGTGCCACGAATGCTAAACACCCTTTACTAACCATTTTCTTAGCACGAAGAGAGGAGATGATACGAACTGGAGTGGAAGTGTAGTCACCCTCCCACACTAACAGATATGTCCCAGACTTGGCTAACGTCACAGTTTTAGCATTACAATCCAAGATTGCAAAATTTGGAGAAAGCCAAGTCATACCCAGAATTACATCGAAGTCAACCATTTCTAGGATAACCAAATCTACATAAGTGTTGCTCCCCACAAAAGTCACCAAACAAGACCTATATACTTTTTCAACTATCACAGACTCACCCACCGGAGTAGAAACACAAATAGGCATGTCAAGTAATTCACAAGCAAAATTAAGACCAGTAGCAAATCAAGAAGATACATAAGAAAATGTGGATCGAGGATCAAACAATACAGAAGCCATGCAATCAAAAACCGAAAGATTACCTGTGATGACAGCATAAGATGTCTCCGCTTCAGATCTCCCAGGGAAAGTGTAACAATGGGCCCTGTCACCTGTTTGTCCGTTGCCCCTACCATGTTGTGCTGTAGTGGCTCCAGTTTGCCGATCACCCCGACCGTTTTGGTGACCACCATTACCTCGGCCACCACGTCCTCCAGAATAACGACCTTTACCATGACCACCTCTACCTCTAGATATTGGGGGTCTATAATTCTGTTTTGGAAAATTCTTCCTAATATGTCCAGTCTCCCCACATCCATAAAACTCTCTGGAGTCAAGCATAGGTCTCTTAGAGAAGTGTTGACCGGTCTGAGGTGGACCCCCAACTACAGTCTGTAGTGAAGACTGAATTGGTCGGACTGAGTAACCTCCTGAACCCTGTCCTCTAGAGTAAGAACCATTAAACTCACCTCCCTTTCGAAACCTTTTTGATGTCGATGCCATGGTGAAGTCATCTGGATTCACTCCTTCCACCTCTATCATGAAGTCTACCACTTCCTGAAAGGATTTTGCCGTAGCCGCTACCTGTAAGGCTGAAATCCGCAATTCTGACCTCAACCCCTTCACAAAACGGCAAATCCGCTCATGTGGACTGAAACAAAGTTGTGTGGCATACTTGGATAATGCACGAAACTTAGCCTCATATGCAGTAACCGACATCCTACCTTGCTCTAGGCTCAAGAACTCATCTCTTTTCCTATCCCTCAAAGTCCGGGGGATATACTTCTCCATAAACAAGCTAGAGAATGATGCCCAAGTCATAGGTGGTGTCTCTGTTGGTTGACACTCAACATGTGACCGCCACCACATTTTGGTGTTCCCTTGAAACTGATAAGTCACAAACTCAACACCAAACCGTTCTACTATACCCATCTTGTGTAGTAGCTCATGACAGTCAACCAGAAAATCCTAGGCATCCTCAGATTCAGCACCCTTGAAGACTGGAGGTTTACATTTTAAGAACTTACTGAAAAGTTCATGCTAATCATTTGTCATTATAGGCCCTGTAGTCAGACGAGGAAACGTGCCTATTTCCAATGAGGCATCTATGCGGGGAGCCACAGTAGCTCATTGTTGTACCTCCGGAACCTGAGGTGCTGGTGCAGAAAACACTGGAGGTGTTTGGCCTTGATAAGATAACCCGCTATGATATGTAAGGACCTGATTGATCATCTTTGGGGTAGGTTGGGGTGGTAATTCCTCATTCTGCACTTGCTCATTTTCCCCTTCCTCACCCTCTCTTATCGCTTCCTCAGTCGGTGGAGGAGTCACCGCCCTAGTACCAGATGGGCTAGGTGCTTGTCCTCTTCCTCTACAGGACGTCCTCCCGCAACCTCTTCCACGGCCTCTTGTCACTACTCCTCTTCGAGCTACAACCCAGTGGCTGGCTCAGATGCATCTTGCCTTGTCGGTGTTTGTGTTGGCGCAGTCGTTGCTCTAGTTCTAACCATCTGCGAATTAGTGTGAAGATGGTCAGATACCAATTTGTATCACCTAGATACCAATTGGATCCAAGTAATAGCACGAAAGAAAGAATGATAGAATGGAATTTTCCTAAAGTCTTATAGCCTCTCAAAGAAAAGTAAGGGCGTCCCCCTACCGTTCCTTAAGACTCTACTAGACTCGTTCTTGTGTGATGAGACAAACGAACCTAATGCTCTGATACAAAGTTTGTCACGACCCCAAACCGAGCCGCGAGTGGCACCGACACTTATCTTACTATGTGAGCGAACCAACCAATCTAAACCCCAACATTTTAACATAATGAACAAAATACAATGCGGAAGACTTAACTCATTAATAAAAATCAATTCAATAACTTCTAAAAACTCAACAACTATTATTATCCCCAAAATCTAGAAGTCATCACCACAAGAACATCTATCCTCAAATTACTAATCTAAGAGTATCTAAGAAGCTAAAATACATAAAAAGCTAGTCCATGCCGGAACTTCAAGGCATCAGGACATGAAGAGGAAGATCCAATCCAAGCTAGAAGCATTAGCTCACCCTGAAATCCGGAGTAATGAAGCCTTGCTAGAGTTGCGGTTGTGTTGAAGACGACGGTCCGTTTGCTGCACTCCACAAATAACAAAGAAAGAAACATACAAGTAGGGGTCTGTACAAAACACGAGTACTGAGTAGATATCATCGGCCAACTCAAAATGGAAAACTGTATATATTAGATAATATCATAAATCAACTACAATACTCAACATGTAGCAATAACAAGTACTATAATAATAAATAAGTGCCGTCAAATTCACCCATGAAGACTCAAGCCTCAATACCATACTCATTTGGGAATTAGGTTCATTAGATTGAGTATATTAACATTTTTCAAGATTCATTATCTTTATTTCTCTTGTGTCGGTACGTGATACTCCGCTCCATTACTACTATGTGTCGAAACGTGACACTCCGATCCCCTAATTGTACGTGTCGGTTCTTGACACCCGATCCCCTAATACTATGTGTCGGAACGTGACACTCTGATCCCCTAATTCTACGTGTCGATTCGTGACACCCGATCCCCTAAATCTACGTGTCGGTTCGTGCCACCCGATCCCCTAAATCTACGTGTCGGTTCGTGACACCCGATCCCCTAAATCTACGTGTTGGTTCGTGACACCCGATCCCATAATTCTATGTGTCGGTTCGTGACACCCGCTCCACTAATCTCATTCTATTAATCCATCAAGCCTTCCTTTATACCAAGGCATCATCAATCTCATTATGTTAGTTCATCAAGCCTTCTTTTATACCAAGGCATCATCAATCTCATTACTTTAGTTTATCAAGTTTTCTCTTATACCAAGGCATCATCAATCTCATTACTTTAGTTCATCAGGCCTTCTTTTATACCAAGGCATCACCATTAACAAAGAGATTAGGTTTTTTGAAAATTTATGATTCAATATCTTCATCATGCTTAATTTATCACAATTATAAATCACAATCATGCAAGCATACAATTAGGCATATAGCAGGGTTTACAATACTACCAATACATATCGTTCGCTATTAAGAGTTTTACTACGAATAGCATAAAAACCATAACCTACCTCCACCGAAGAATTTTGATCAAGCAAGCAATTTCCCAAAGCTTTATTCTTCTTCTTGTTTCTCCTATTTCTCGTTCGATCCTCTCTCTCTCTTTGTTCTTTCTATTTTTCTTATTCAAACCCTCTTTCTTTTACCCTAATTAGCATATAATTAAGTATAAAAAATGAGGAATTAACCCACTAACTAACTCAAGGTTATCTTTTTTAACCCCCAAGTAATTAAACTATTAACATTAACCCACTTACTTCATAATTAAAGCAGGAATAGTCTAAAACGCCCTTTAATATTTACAAATTTCCGACCCATCCTGGGATTACGCAGCCTGTGACGGCCCGTCGTGCCTGCGACGGTCCATCCTACTGCTTCGATCACAGAGTTCAGAGACTAAACTTTCAGTAAAGAATCTCTGACGGCCCGTCACAAAGTTCAGAGACTTAATTTCTGTGAAAGATGTGTGACGGTCCGTCGTGCCCACGACGGTCCGTCATGCCCACGACGGTCCGTCCTGCCATTCCGTCACGAAGTTCAGAGAGTCGATTTCAGTACCCAAATTTAAGAATTCCAAGTGTTTTGGAACGAGACCCCCTCGATGGTCCGTCGTGCCCATGACGGTCCGTCTCGGGGTCCGTCGTCTCAGCCAGTTTTTCCCGAAATAAAATCTGCTACTCAAAACGACTAAACAGGTCGTTACACGAAATCCACAGTTGTGGTTCCCGACTGAGGTCATATTTTTCAAATTGAGGAGGAAAATAAAATAGTGTACAAATATAATAAACATGCAATATACACTATAAAATAAAATAATAATAGGCCTAAAGTTTGTCTAACGTCAATATTCACAAGATAATGAAATTAAAAGTATGATTCAAACTTCATTCGATTAATTACAAGGAGAAGCACCTCCGGCTACCTGTAAACACTTAGTAAAACATTTATCACCAAATAAATATAAATAAAAATGAATAACTCAAAAAATAAAAATCCATCTTATTAACATGGGAGGCCTTGGAAATCGACGGTAATTTCTTCATCGGCCAAACAACTAAAATTATATATAAACTTAAACATCGACAAAACATAACAAACTTATCCCAAGAGAATATGAAAAATAACAACCAAACTAAAACAACATAATTAGAAATGAAAACAACAATAACGTAATATATAAAAATAAAAATAACATTAAAATAGAATAATAACAAAACCCTGAAAAGTTATGATAGTAAATAGTTGACTAACAATTTAAAAATAATAGTAATAATAAATAAATAAACATCAAATCGTAAAATAATGCTAAGTTAAAACTACAATAAACACAAATATTAATTGACTTTTCGAACTACATTAAACATAAAAAAAAAACAAAACAAGCTACATATAATAAACAGAAAACATGAGCTGGGAATTAAATAAAACAATGCTAAGAAAAAAAATTACCTCGTTCAGGACAGCGATCCGAAACTACGAGTTTGAAGGAGATGACTCCACCTCCTCAAGTCAAAAAACCACAAAAAAAACACTTTAAAATTTTGAACTATGAAACCAAGAATTCCCAAATTTTTATGCGTACTCTTTTGTCTTCCCCTCCAAAATCCTCTCCTAAAAATAGTGAATGAATTGGGCTTATATAGAAACCCAAAAATCCTCAAAATGGATGAAATATCGATGTGGGACTATTGCAAAATTGAAAATTGTTTGAGAGACAATGTGGGAAAGACAGATTTTTTTTTTATTTTTTTTTGTATTTGACTCAAAACGTATGAATTTTAAAATCATCGGAGCAAAATTTGCTATTAAATAAATAGAGCTTCAAAATCACGAATTTTTAAAATGTTAGGCCAAAATTGGGTGTCAATAATATGTTCATAATTTAGTTAACAATAATTATACAGTTGGAATATACTATATAGCTTGATGTGGGGAAAAACTTCCTTCAATTTTCGCCTAACGACATTTTTCTATTTGTCGTACAATTTAAACCTTTCATTATTTATGAACGGAATATGTATAATCAAAAATATATTGTGTTAGAAATTCAAAAATCTTAGTGTCAATCAATTTCATAAATTGTACCACCTCACTAATGATTTAAGATTCATTGTTTACACACATCTTCAATGATTTTGAGTCTCTTCGTTTATTTTTAATATTTGAAAAATAATGAAAAAATGATATTTTCTTGAAAAAGTGAATGGTTGAGGAAAAAGTAAAAAAAATGACGAATAAAGAGAAACATAAATATTGAAAGAGATGTATGGTTTTACCTAAAGGATAAATTAAAATAAACTTAAAAATCAAATAAATTGGGACTTGAGAACTGATATCGGTTTTAATTATTAGAAAAATTAGTTTTCGTATGATTCATATGAAGGGAGTACCAATTTACAAATTATATATAATTTTAAATTTCATAATATTATTATGAATATAAATAACAAGTTACTTATAATCTTTTCATATATAATAGTATTGGATACATTCAACCTTGTCCTACCCATAGAAAAAATGAACTCATTTTTAAAAAAGAATTTTCCATTGATATTCGAGATTTATTTAAATATATTTAATAGATGCGCCACATTACTTTTGACGTAGAGACTGTCCCATAAATTTTTAAAATTGTGTTGCGTCCTTTTCTTTCACTTGTTCGTCAAGGTAATATTAAATTAATGAGTTACCTAATATTTTAGTGATCCACAATGCAAGAAACAAATTATAAAGTAAATGGGAACATCCCCTCGTAGAATATATTGAGTAATTTAAGTCATTTCAAATAAGTAGCTACTTATTTTAGCAATTCATTAGTGACTATATATATATATATATATATATATATATATATATATATATATATATATATATATACAAAAAAAAAACATGCAAAACTATACCAAGAAGGACAAATTACAGTACTAAAGGATTCTCTATAAAATGTTGAAATATATGGAGTTGATATTGAAGGGTAGTACTATTTTCTGAAAGATACAATTTAAAAATATATCTTGGACTGCTTGATTTGGTTATGGTGATCACAATCGTAAGGTGATAATGCTTCTGAATCTTTTATCCATCGAAAAATCGATAAACATAAATTTTCACTTTTTTAAAATAGTTTTTACATTGACGATATGATCTATCTCTACTAACGTAAATATTTCTTGCAATTCATTATTAGCAATATGAATTATCGTATACTTATGGCAGTACACAAATAATATCTATACATTTAATTGTGTTTGTAATATGTGTATACTCTATTGTAAAAAATAGAATATATAAAATATCTTAAAATCATCTCGCATCATCTATTTTGAAAAGATTTTGAAATTAAATTTGGTCCTTGGACCATATTTATATGCATTAAAATCAAAGATCAAAGAAAAAAACAAAAGAAAGTAACAAAAAATGGGCCCGAAAATTCTGATCCACAATTATAGTAGAGCATAATATAGTTACAAGGCCCAAAAAAGACCTAGTCCAAAAGAATGCAAGTATATATTTGAAAAAACACACACTAAAGTATCTTTATAGATCAATGAAACCCTATTTATGTTGCGTTCGTCTTCAAACTTTTTGTTTCGATTCAACCTCCCAAACGTGATTTCTCCCAGATTTGTTATCTATTATACCTTCTTCAATTATTACATGTACGAATGTCTGATATTATCTATCTTATTGACTGTAACGATCCCCAACAAAGATTTGAGAGTTTATTCTTTCTCCTACTATCGATCGTTTTGATATTTATTTATTTTTTCTGATAATGACTATTAAGAAGTTCAAGCGATGCCCGTAAAGATTAGGTTATGGAATTTGAAAATTTTTAGGAGAGATTTTCTTCTTGAGGCATTTGTTTTGTATGTAATAACTTGAGATATCAGGATGTCTTTTCATTGTTTTTTTTCTCGTTCCATTTCAAATCCCTAGGTGTGTGTTGTATGACATTATACTTTTATTTACCTATATTTTGTATAGTTGTTTTCTGCATGCGATAGGTTTCTTTTAGATATTTTATGTTTATAATTAGATTAGTGGTATGTATGATTTTGTACATGTTAAAATTTATTCTCTTTGTACTTAGGTGCTCTTTAAAATTATATATTGGAATATGCTTTTATTTTCTAAATCTGTGTTGGCAAAAAAATTATTTTTTCTGAATTTATATGATTAATTTATATTTTGTGTGTCATTGATTGAAACGTAGTTTATTGAATGATGAAAGATGAAGTTTGTGTTAGTATGTGATTTTCATTTTTAAAATAAATCTAATATGAGAATATATAAGTTAATTTTTTTTGGTACATTCTCACTTAATGAAGAAGACTTTAGCTTGATTCATTTTTATAAATATGATGAGTTTTTAATTTTTATTACATAAATTTAAATATGCTAATTTTTCAATGATAAGGATAAAATTTTATTCTTGATATCATGTTATGATACTCAGTTCACTACTAGATACAACATTTTTATATTTATTTACAATTGCCAAAAAAATTATATATGTTTTATGAGTGACAAATATAATTCCATACAAAAAAAATCTTCAATTGATGTACCATTTTATTCAAATTTTTATTACCTAAAAATAATATAACATTGACATTATTTAGTAGAGTTTACGAGCAAAGCTAAATTACTTGAGTTGTTAAATCCAACGACAACAAGTACCGATATTTCGTGAGATTATGGATGGTGGTTCCTTAAATCTCTATACAATGTAAGAATTCATAACTCTACCTCAAAAAATTATATTACTTATATTCTTTTTTAAATAATGAGGATGAATTTTTATTAATATCCTTGAATATTTTATTTGGAAGGAAATATGTGAACTATTTGTAATTGTCACGACCCAAAATCGAGCCGCAACTGGCACCCACACTTACCCTCCTATGTGAGCGAACCAACCAATCTAAACCTTAACATTTCAATGTATATCAACAGAATGTAATGCGGAAGACTTAAACGCATTAATAAAGACCAATTCAATAACTATTAAAATTCAACATCTATTATTCCCCAAAATCTGGAAGTCATCACCACAAGAACATCTATGATCAAATTACTAAACTAAGAGTATTCTAAGAAGCTAAAACAAGTAAAAGCTAGTCCATGCCGGAACTTCAAGGCATCAAGACATGAAGAAGAAGATCCAGTCCAAGCTAGAAGCATTAGCTCACCCTGAAGATCCGATGTGACGAAAACTGGCTAGAATTGCGGTTGAGTTGAAGACGACGGCACGTTTGATGGACTCCACAAATAACAAAGAAGAAAACATAAAAGTAGGGGGTCAGTACAAACACAAGTACTGAGTAGGTATCATCGGCCAACTCAAAATAGAAGACAATATATATCAAATAATATCATAAAACCAACTACAATACTCAACATATGACATTTACCATTATCATAACTCTTGGTCATAACACAAAGCACATCAATGAGGACACACGTCTCCCCATCATACTCATTTGGGAATTAGGTTCATTATATTGAATTTATTATCATATTTCAAGATTCATTATCTTTATTCCCCTCGTGTCGGTACGTGACACTCCGCTCCATCTACTATCTTGTTGTCGGAACGTGACACTCCGATCCTCATACACTATCCTGGTACCGGAACGTGGCACCCGATCCATATACTATCCTGGTGTCGGAACGTGACACTCCGATCCTCATTCTATCCTGGTACCGGAACGTGGCACCCGATCCATATACTATCCTGGTGTCGGAACGTGACACTCCGATCCTCATTCTATCCTGGTACCGGAACGTGGCACCCGATCCCCTAATCTCACCACTTTCGTTCATCAAGCCTTCTTTTATACCAAGGCATCATCATTAACAAAGTAGATTAGGGTTTCTTTTCAAGATTTGGGATTCATAGCTTTATCATGCTTATATATTCACAATTACATAATCATATTAATGCAAGCATACAATTAAGAATATAGAAGAGTTACAATACTACTAACACATATCGTTCACTATTAAGAGTTTACTACGAATAGTGTGAAATAACCATAACCTACCTCCACCGAAGATTCGTGATCAAGCAAGCAATTTCCCAAAGCAGCGTTCTTCCTCTCGTTTCTCCTCTTTCTCGTTCGATCCTCTCTCTCTCTTTGTTCTTTTTATTTTTCTTATTCAAACCCTCTTTCTTTTACCCTAATTAGCACATAATTAAGTATAAAAGATGAGGAATTAACCCAATAACTAACTCAAGGTTATCTCTTTTAACCCCCAAGAAATTGAGTTATTAATATTAACCCACAAAATTTATAATTATAGTAGGAATAGTTCAAAAACGTCCCTTAAAACATTTAAAGAAATCCGACCCAGACTGGGATTACGCAACCTCTGACGGCCCGTCGTGCCTGCGACGGTCCGTCCTGCAGGTCGTCCCAAAGTTCAGAGACTGAATTTCTACTAAAGAATCTGTAACGGTCCGTCATGCCTCTGACGGTCCGTCCTGCCATTCCGTCACGAAGTCCAGAGAGTCGATTTCAGTACCCAATTTCAGTTTTTCTAAGTGTTTTGAAACGAGACCCTGGGACGGTCCGTCGTGCCCATGACGGTTTGTCGTGGGGTCCGTCGTCTCAGCCAGTTTTCCAGAAATAAAATCTGCTGCTCAAAACGACTAAACAGGTCGTTACAATAGATACCAATTTACCCATCGTTCGTCCTCGCACGATCACAAGAATAAAAACAAGGGCGAGAAGGGGTACCTGAATCTTTAAACAGGTGTGGGTATCTTTCTTGCATATCTGCCTCCTTCTCCCAAGTGGCTTCCTCAACCGGCCGATTCTTCAATTGCACCTTGATGGATGCAATCGCCCTTGACCTCAACTTTCGAACTTCTCTATCTAAAATAGCAACAGGCTCCTCCTCATAAGACAATTTCTCATCAAGCAAAACTGAATCCCAACGGATAATGTAGTTTCCATCCCCATGGTATCTTTTCAACATAGACACATGAAATACCGGATGCACTCCGGACAGCCCTGGAGGCAAGGCCAATTCGTAAACCACCTCCCCTACTCGCTTACGTACTTCAAAGGGACCAATATGCCTTGGGCTTAGTATACCTCTTTTACCAAACCGCATCACCCTTTTCATGGGCGAAACCTTCAACAAGACTTGTTCACCCTCCATGAACTCTAAGTCTCTAACCTTTCTATCTGCATATTCTTTTTGCCTACTTTACGCCGCTAAAAGTTTTTATTGAATAGATTTCACTTTCTCTAATGAATCCCTCAAAAGGTCCGTACCCCAAGGTCTAACCTCAAATGCATCAAACCACCCAATGGGAGACCTACATCTCCTACCATACAATGCTTCAAATGGGGCCATGTCAATACTTGAGTGATAACTTTTATTGTTTGAAAACTCCGCTAAGGGTAAGAAGTTATCGCAATGACCACCAAATTCTATCACACATGCACGAAGCATGTCCTCCAACACTTGGATCGTTCGCTCAGACTTACAATCGGTCTGAGGATGGAACGCAGTACTAAGTTCCAACCTAGTACCCAATTCCGCATGCAGTGTTTTCCAAAACATAGAAGTAAACTACGTACCTCTATCTGATATAATGGAGAGTGGAACCCCATGCAATCGAACCACTTTCGAGATGTAAAGTTTGGCTAACTTCTCTGCATTATAAGTCACCTTGACCGGAATGAAGTGAGCAGACTTAGTTAACCTATCAACAATCACACAAATAGCGTCGTACTTACCCATTGTCTTTGGAAGACCAACCACGAAGTCCATTGCAATTCTCTCCCACGTCCATTCCGGAATGGGCATTCTCTGAAGTGTTCCTCCGGGCCTCTGGTGTTCATACTTTACTTGTTGGCAATTTGGACATTTGGCAACAAAATCTACAATGTCATGCTTCATTCTACTCCACCAAAAGTGTTGCTTTAGGTCACGATACATCTTGGTTGCACTAGGGTGTATAGAATACCTTGAACTATGAGCCTCTGTCAGAATAGTGTTGATCAAATCATCGACGCGGGGCACACATACCCTTCCCTTAATCCTCAACACACCTTCCTCATCGATTGTTGCTTCCTTAGCCTCTCCTCGCAACGTTTTATCTCGGATCCGGATCAATTTCTCATCATTAAACTGTCTTCCCTTGATTTTGTCAAGGAAGGAAGATCTTGCCTCCACACAAGCTAACAATCCTCCCTTCTCATTTACTTCTAACCTCATAAGGACATTAGCAAGAATCTGAACATCTCTAGCCATTGGGCGTCTAGAAACTTGCAAGTGAGCTAGACTTCCCATGCTTCCCGCCTTTCTACTTAAAGCATCCGCCACAACATTCGCTTTTCCCAGATGATACGAGATTGTGATATCGTAGTCCTTCAGTAGTTCCATCCATCTCCTCTGTCTCAAGTTGAAATCCTTCTGAGTAAAAACATACTGTAGGCTACGATGATCCGTGTATACTTCACACTTAACCCCATATAAATAGTGTCTCCATTGCTTTAATGCAAATACCACCGCGGCCAACTCCAAATCATGGGTTGGATAGTTACGTTCATGCACCTTTAATTGCCTTGAAGCATAAGCAATTACATTCTTCTCTTGAATTAGCACTGCACCCAAACCCGAATAGGATGCATCAAAATAAACAAGGAAATTATTACCTTCCACGGGCAAGGTGAGAATTGGTGCAGTAGTCAACAAAGTTTTGAGCTTCTGAAAGCTTTTCTCACATTCGTCCGACCATACAAATGGAACATTCTGCTTAGTCAAGTTCGTCAATTGAGAAGCAATGGAAGAGAATCCCTTGACAAATCGACGATAATAGCTAGTTAAACCAACAAAGCTCCTTATTTCTGACACATTAGTAGGTCTTACCCAATTCTTCACTGTCTCAATCTTAGAAGGATCCACCATCACTCCATCCTTGGAAACTACATGCCGCAAAAAGGACACTGCATCTAGCCAAAACTCACACTTAGAGAACTTGGCATAAAGCTTTTTCTCCCTCATCATTTCCAATACAATTCTCAAATGCTCCTCATGTTCCTTCTTACTTTTAGAGTATATCAGTATATCGTCAATAAATACGATCACAAAGAGATCCAGATATGGCTTAAAAATCCCGTTCATCAAACTCATGAACGCAGCAGGGGCATTCGTAAGACCAAAAGACATCACTACAAATTCGAAATGCCCATACCTGGTTCGAAAAGCAGTCTTTGGCACATCCGTTGCCCGTATTTTCAATTGATGATAACCGGATCTCAAGTCAATCTTAGAGAAGACACAAGCACCTTGTAACTGATCGAACAAGTCATCAATGCGAGGAAGAGGATACTTTTTCTTAATAGTTACCTTGTTCAACTGCCGGTAGTCTATGCACATCCGAAAACTTCCATCCTTCTTCTTCACAAACAAAACCGGAGCACCCCAAGGAGATGCACTTAGTCTTATGAAGCCTTGTTCAACAACTCTTGAAGTTAGGCCTTTAACTCTCTCAATTCCGCGGGAGCCATTCTATAAAGGGGTATAGAAATGGGGCGAGTGACCGGTTCAAGATCGATGCAGAAGTCAATATCCCTATCCGGTGGCATACCATGAAGATCTGCAGGGAACACATCCAAAAACTCACGGACTACCGAAACTGACTCCATCGAAGGTACTTGGGTAGTATCATCCCTAAGGTGTGCCAAGAAAGCTAAACAACCCTTACTAACCATTCTCTTAGCACGAAGAAAGGAGACAATACGAATCGGATTGGAAGTGTAGTCGCCCTCCCACACTAACGGATCTCTCCCAGGCTTGGCTAACGTCACAGTTTTAGCATTACTATCCAAGATCGCAAAATTCGGAGAAAGCCAAGTCATACCCAGAATTACATCAAAGTCAACCATTTCTAAGATAACCAAATCTACATAAGTGTTGCTCCCCACAAAATTCACCAAACAAGACCTATATACCTTTTCAACTATCACAGACTGACCCACCGAAGTAGAAACACGAATAGGCATATCAAGTAATTCACAATGTAAATTTAGACCATTAGCAAATGAGGAAGATACATAAGAAAATGTGGATCCAGGATCAAACAATACAGAAGCCATGCAATCACAAATCAAAAGATTACCTGTGATGACAGCATCAGATACCTCCGGTTCAGATCTCCCAGGGAAAGCATAACAATGGGCCCTATCACCTGTCTGCCCGTTGCCCCTACCATGTTGTGACATAGTGGCTCCAGTTTGCCCATCGCCCCGGCCGTTTTGGTGACCACCATTACCTCGGCCACCTCGTCCTCCAGGATGACGGCCTGTTCCACAACCACCTCTACCTTTAACCATTGTTGAAGTGTTGTTATTGAGGATATGTAATTTGGTAACGTGTGGTTGTGGAGGATGTATATGTAATTTGTCTAAGTGTTGTTGTAGAGTTACGTGCTATGTAAATATGAACTGTTAGGTTAGACTGAATTTTATGCAGTTTGTAATTGTGGAGGTTCGGTTGGGGTGATAGGAGTACCCGTATTTCATCCCCTTAGCTTGTGTTTAGACGTTTACTTGCTGAGTACCGTGTGGTTTGGTACTCACCCTTGCTTCTACAATTTTTGTAGGTTATGAGCCTGGATTTTTTGTTGTACTTGTCATTCTCTTCTTTTCCGAGGCTTCTTGGAGATTTGTGAGGTAGTTGTTTCCATCTCAACAGACTTTCTTGTCCATACTTATGATCTTGTTCTATTCTAGAAACAAGTTCATTTGAGACTTGAGTTTTTCTTTTGAATCAATTGTAATACTTTAGAGGCTTGTACACGTGACAACCAGGTTTTGGGGTATAATGTAAGTCGATAATTAATTTTCCGCATTTTATTGTAATGAGTTTAGTTTTAGGCTGACTTGTCTTGGTGGGATAAGACAAGTTCCATCACGTCCATTTTTGGGTCGTGACAAAATGGTATCAAAGCCCCAAGTTTATAGGTCTCACGTGTATACAAGTCGAGTCTAAGTAGAGTCTCGAGGATCTGTTCGGAGACGTCTGTACTTATCTTCGAGAAGCAATGGTTACTTTTAGGAAATATATTCACTTTTTGAATCTCTATCGTGCATTCTTTGTCCGTTTTGATTCTTACTTTATTTCATTCTTTCTCTATTTATGTGATGTTTTGTGCGTAGTTCCTTTTGTGAATCATTGGCATGTCGTGTATTGGTTTGATGTTAGATCTGGTATTAAGGTGAAAATGATATACTTATGAAACGAATGTGTAATCATATTTGAAGGGGTTGATTAAGGTTAGTGACCATAGTAAAATAAATAAATAATATAGTACTTCTGTCGTATAGGCGGAATCGAAAATAGTTCGAGAACCAAAAGTGAAATTATTAAAGGAAAGGCTAGATATGGAACAAAATTTTGTAATATTTTACGTCTATTTGATTCGTAGAAATGTGTGGTTTAGTTGGGTACAATCTTCTCGATATGTATGATATGTTCTAATGGGTGATTAAATAATTTTTTTGCAGTGTGACGCTAGTGGTATGAAAATGAATAAGTCGATTGTCAAGTGTGAATATTAACTACTTAAAGAGTTATAAGTTATATCACATGTTCGTACAATTAGATTCAATGTTACATTCATATTTGAGAAAATAACTAGTTTGTTACTACGGTTGCTTGAGTTAAAACATTGTTATAAGGGATGTTTTAGTGGTGGATTGTTGGAATGATATTAATACGTCAATTTATGGAGTGTATCTCGATGTTTCTAATTGAGAAGTGGTCGAAGGGAATGGATATACCAGAATGAAAAAAAAAACTTATGGGTAAGAAAAGTCTCAAAGAGTATACTTGTGTAAAGATAATTGAAGATTATAGTAAGAAAATACATATAAAATCGGGTTAGTCCTTTGATTTTGTTGGTATAAGTGGATTTGAAATGTCATGTCATTGAGAATGTTGACTTCGTGGGGATGACAAATGCTAAGTGAGCATATTGGTAATAAGAGTTTGTGATGGATTGTTACTGAGACATAACTATATGATAAAGATTGTGGGTTAAATGATTTTTTTTTATGATAGTAACGACCAGCGAGTATTTATCGCTATGATTTGCTACTTTTTGATGAGTAACGTTGTTGCATGAAAAGTTATAAGAGGTGTTGTGACTCTGCTTAAATAAAATTGAAAAGAGCTAGAGTCACAAATGAAAAGAATTAGTGGGATCTAGTTTAGTCATTTGAAGGAGGTGATCGAGAACAAAGATATTTACTTTGAGTGCAAGTACAAAAGATATATCTTCATATGGAAGAAGATGGAGTTTATCGACATGTGATCTCATCTATTTTTCTCTAATTATGTGTAACGACCTGTTTAGTCGTTTTGAGCAACAGATTTTAATTCTGGAAAAACTGGCTGGGACAACGGATGGAACGACGGACCGTCGTAGTCACGACGGCCTGTCGAGGATGTGTCGTCCCATGACACTTAGAATTCTTCAATTTGGATATTAAAATCGACTCTCTGTAAATTGTGACGGACCTGCAGGACGTGCCGTCACATTCACGACGAACCGTCGTGAGTTTCCGTTGCAAAACACTTCAACTTTTGAGAATTTGGTACGAGAAACGAGTTTCTGACCGTCAGGACGGAGGTGCAGGACGGACCGTCACAGGTGTGACGGGCCGTCACAGGCCACTCGAACTCGAGGGAGCTGCGACGACCACCGTGACGGACCGTCGCAGGCACGACGGCCCGTCACAGGTTGCGCAGTCCCAGGCAGTTTAGGATTTCTCCACACGTTTTAAGGGTCGTTTTTGACTATTCTTTCCTTAATTATAAAGATTGAGGGTTAACATTAATAAGTCTAATTACTTAGGGGTTAAAAGAAGTAACCTTAAGTTAATTAGGGGGTTTTATTGTCCTCTTTTACACTTAATTATAAGTTAATTAGGGTAAAACAAAGAGGGTTTGAACATAAGAAAACAAAAGAGAAAGAACAAGAAAGAGAGAGAGGGCAGTCGATCAAAGGGGAGAAAACAAGCTTGGGAATTTCTTGTCGATTTCAATTCTTCGGTGGAGGTAGGTTATGGTTTATGTTACGATATTCGTAGTGAACTCTTAATAGTGAATAATATGTGTTGATGATATTGTAAACCTGTCTATATACTTATTGTATGCTTTCATGAATATGATTATTTGATTTGATAAAACAAGCATGATGAAAACCATTGAATCCCAAATCTTGAAAGAAACTTTAATCTACGATATTAATGACGATGCCTTGGTATAAAAGAAGGCTTGATGAATTAAAGTAATGAGATTGATGATGCCTTGGTAAAGAGAAGGCTTGATGAACGGATAGAATGAGATTAGTGGATCGGAGTGTCACGTTCCGACACATAGTATTAGTGGATCGGAGTGTCACGTTCCGACACATAGTATTAGTGGATCGGAGTGTCACGTTCCGACACATAGTATTAGTGGGACGGGTGTCACGAACCGACACGTAGATATAGGGGATCGGAGTGTCACGTTCCGACACATATAGGGATCGGAGTGTCACGTTCCGACACATATAGGGGATCGGAGTGTCACGTTCCGACACATATAGGGGATCGGAGTGTCACGTACCGACACATAGTGGTAGGGGATCGGAGTGTCACGTACCGACACAAGAGGAAGAAAGATAATGAATCTTGAAAGATGATATATACACACATAATGAACTTAATTCCCAAATGAGTATGGTATTGAGGCTTGAGCCCTCATGGATGAAATTGGTGGTATTTATTGACGATTATAATACTTGTTGTTGCTACATGTTGAGTTTATAGTTGATTTATAATATTACTTGATATATATTATATGCTATTTTGAGTTGGCCGATGATATCTACTCAGTACGTGTGGTTGTACTGACCCCCTACTTTTATGTTTTCCCTTTGTTATTTGTGTTATGCAGCAAACGTTCCGTCAACTTCAACACAACAGTAATTCGGGCCAGATTTCGTCATACCGGATCTCAGGGTGAGCTAACGCTTCTAGCTTGGACTGGATCTTCTTCTATAAGTCTTGATGCCTTGACTTCCGGCATGGACTAGTTTCTTATGTATTTTTAGCTTCTTAGACATTCTTAGATAGTTTAGTTTAGTAATTTGATCATAGATGTTCTTGTGATGATGACTTCCAGATTTTGGGAATATTAATAATAGTTGAGTTGTTTTATTTATGAGTTTAAGTCTTCCGCATTATTTTCTGTTGATATTATATTGAAATGTTAATGTTTACATGGGTTGGTTCGCTCACATAGGAGGGTAAATGTGGGTGCCAGTCGCGTCCCCGATTTGGGTCGTGACAAACTTGGAATCAGAGCATTAGGTTCATTGGTCTTATCACACAAGAACAGGTCTAGTAGAGTCTTAAGGAATGGTAGGGGGACGCCTTTACTTTTCCTTGAGAGGCTATAAGACTTTAGGAAAATTCCATTCTTTCATTCTTTCTTTCGTGCTACTACTTGAGTCCAATTGGTATCTAGGTGATACAAATTGGTATCTGACCATCTTCATTCTATTTCGCAGATGGTTAGAACTAGAGCAACGACCTCACCAGCAGCGACAACGGAAAGACAAGAAACGACTGAGCCAGCCACTGGGGCTGTGGCTCGAGGAAGAACAACGGCAAGAGGCCGTGGAAGAGGTCGTGGGAGGACGTCCTCTAGAGGGAGAGGACGAGCCCCTAGCCCACCTGATACTAGGGCAGTGACTCCTCCACCGACCGAGGATGTGGTAAGAGAGGGTGAGGAAGGGGAGAATGAACAAGGGCAGAATGAGGAAATGCCACCCCAACCTACCCCAGAGATGATCAACCAAGTACTGGCTTATCTTAGCGGGTTGTCTGATCAGGGTCAGGCACCTCCAGTGGTTTCTGCACCAACACCTCCGGTTTCAGAAATACGACATGCGGCTACTATGGCTCCCCGCATGGATGCAACATTGGGAATAGGCACATTTCCACGTCTGACTACTGGGCCTATCATAACAAACGATCAACACAAACTTTTAAGTAAGTTCTTGAAATTGAAACCTCCAGTCTTCAAGGGTGCCGAATCTGACGATGCTTATGATTTTCTGGTTGATTGTCATGAGCTACTACACAAGATGGGGATAGTAGAGAGGTTTGGTGTCGAGTTCGTGAGCTATCAGTTCCAAGGGAACGCCAAAATGTGGTGGCGTTCACATGTTGAGTGTCAGCCAACAGAGGCACCACCTATGACTTGGGAATCATTCTCTACCCTGTTTATGGAGAAGTATATCCCAAGGACCTTGAGAGATAGAAAGAGGGATGAGTTCTTGAGTCTTGAACAAGGAAGGATGACAGTAAACGCGTATGAGGCTAAATTTCGCGCACTATCCAGATATGCCACCCAACTTTGTTTCAGTCCACTAGAACGGATTCGCCGTTTCGTGAAGGGGTTGAGGTCGGAGTTGCGGATTTCAGCCTTACAGGTTGCGGCAACGGCAACATCTTTCCAAGAGGTGGTAGACTTTGTGATAGAGGTGGAAGGAGTGAAGCCAGATGACTTCACCACGACATCGACATCAAAGAGGTTTCGAAGGGGAGGTGAGTTTAATGGTTCCTACTCTAGAGGACAGAACTCCGGAGGTCACTCAGTTCGACCAATACAGTCTTCACTACAGACTGTAGTTGGGGGTCCACCTCAGAACGGTCAACACTACCCCGAGAGACCCATGCCCGATTCCAGAGAGTGCTATGGATGTGGGGAGATTGGACATATTAGGAGGAATTGTCCAAAACAGAGTTACAGAGCCCCACTAACTAGAGGTAGAGGTGGTCATGGTAGAGGCCGTTTTTCTGGAGGACGTGGTGGTCGAGGTAATGGTGGTCACCAAAACGGCAGAGGTGATGGGCAAAACGGAGCCACTACTACACAACATGGTAGGGGCAACGGACAGACGAATGATAGGGCCCATTGTTATGCTTTCCCTGGGAGGTCTGAAGCGGAGGCGTCTGATGCTGTTATCACAGGTAATCTCTTGGTTTGTGATTGCATGGCATCTGTATTATTTGACCCTGGCTCCACGTTTTCATATGTATCTTCCTCATTTGCTAACGGTCTAAATTTACATTGTGAATTACTTGACATGCCTATTCGTGTTTCTACTCCGGTGGGTGAGTCTGTGATAGTCGAAAAAGTGTATAGGTCTTGTTTGGTGAATTTTGTGGGGAGCAACACTTATGTAGATTTGGTTATTTTAGAAATGGGTGACTTTGATGTAATTCTGGGTATGACTTGGCTTTCTCCGAATTTTGCGATTTTGGATTGTAATGCTAAAACGGTGACGTTAGCCAAGCCTGGGGCAGATCCGTTAGTGTGGGAGGGTGACTACACTTCCAATCCGGTGCGTATCATATCCTTTCTTCGTGCTAAGAAAATGGTCAGTAAGGGGTGTTTAGCTTTCTTGGCACATCTCAAGGATGACACTACCCAAGTACCTTCGATCGAGTCGGTTTCAGTGGTCTGTGAGTTTTTGGATGTGTTCCCTGCAGATCTTCCCGGTATGCCACCAGATAGGGATATAGACTTCTGCATTGATTTGGAACCAGGTACTCGCCCCATTTCTATACCTCCGTATAGAATGGCTCCCGCCGAATTAAGAGAGTTAAAGGGACAACTTCAGGAGTTATTGAGCAAGGGCTTCATTAGACCAAGTGCATCTCCTTGGGGTGCTCCGGTCTTGTTTGTAAAGAAGAAGGATGGGAGTTTCCGAATGTGCATAGATTACCGACAGTTGAACAAAGTAACTATTAAGAACAAGTACCCCATCCCTCGCATTGATGACTTGTTCGATCAGTTACAAGGTGCTTGTGTCTTCTCAAAAATAGACTTGAGGTCCGGTTATCACCAACTGAAAATACGCGCAACGGATGTGCCAAAGACTGCTTTTCGAACTAGGTATGGGCATTATGAATTTGTGGTAATGTCTTTTGGTCTTACGAATGCCCCTGCTGCTTTCATGAGCTTGATGAATGGGATTTTTAAGCCATATTTGGACCTCTTTGTGATCGTGTTTATTGATGATATACTGATATACTCCAAAAGTAAGAAGGAACATGAGGAGCATTTGAGAATGGTATTAGAGTTGTTGAGGAAGAAAAAGCTTTATGCAAAATTCTCCAAGTGTGAGTTTTTGCTAGATTCAGTGTCCTTCTTGGGCACGTGGTTTCTAAGGATGGAGTGATGGTGGATCCATCTAAGATTGAGACAGTGAAGAATTGGGTAAGACCTACAAACTGTCAGAAATAAGGAGTTTTGTTGGGGTTAGCTAGCTACTACCGCCGATTCGTCAAGGGATTCTCTTCCATTGCTTCCCAATTGACGAACTTGACTAAGCAGAATGTTCCATTTGTATGGTCGGATGAATGTGAGGAAAGCTTTCAGAAGCTTAAAACCTTGTTGACTACCGCACCTATCCTTACCTTGCCGGTAGAGGGTAAAACTTCATTGTTTATTGTGATGCATCCTATTCCGGGTTGGGTGCAGTGCTAATGCAAGAGAAGAACGTGATCGCTTATGCTTCAAGACAATTAAAAGTGCATGAACGTAACTATCCAACTCATGACTTGGAATTGGTCGCGGTAGTATTTGCACTAAAGCAATGGAGACACTACTTGTATGGGGTTAAGTGTGAAGTCTACACGGACCATCGTAGCCTACAGTATGTATTCACTCAGAAAGACTTGAACTTGAGACAGAGGAGATGGATGGAACTACTGAAGGACTACGACATCACTATCTTGTATCATCCGGGAAAAGCAAATATTGTGGCAGATGCTTTGAGTAGGAAGGCCGGAAGCATGGGAAGTCTAGCTCATTTGCAAGCTTCTAGACGCCCATTGGCTAGAGAAGTGCAGATTTTGGCTAATGACCTTATGAGGTTAGAAATAAATGAGAATGGAGGGTTGTTGGCTTGTGTAGAGGCAAGATATTCCTTCCTTGACAAAATTAAGGGAAAACAGTTTGATGATGGGAAACTAAGGAAAATTCGAGATAAAGTGTTGCAAGGAGAGGCTAAGGAAGCAATAATTGATGGGGAAGGTGTTTTGAGGATTAAGGGAAGGGTATGTGTACCCCGCGTCGATGATTTGATCACCACCATTCTTACCGAGGCTCATAGTTCTGGATATTCTATACATCCTGGTGCAACCAAGATGTATCGCGACCTAAAGCAACACTTCTGGTGGAGTAGGATGAAGCGCGATATTGTTGACTTTATTGCCAAATGTCCAAACTGTCAACAAGTAAAGTATGAACACCAGAGGCCCGGAGGAACACTTCAGAGAATGCCCATTCCTGAATGGAAGTGGGGGAGAATCGCGATGGACTTCGTGGTTGGTCTTCCCAAGACATTGAGTAAGTATGACTCTATTTGGGTGATTGTTGACAGGTTAACTAAGTCCGCTCATTTTATTCCGGTCAAGGTGACCTACAATGCAGAGAAGTTAGCCAAGATCTACATCTCAGAGATCGTTCGGTTGCATGGAGTTCCACTCTCCATCATATCAGATAGAGGTACGCAGTTTACTTCTCAATTTTGGAGGACATTACATGCTGAATTAGGTACTAGGTTGGACCTTAGCACGGCATTTCACCCTCAGACCGATGGTCAGTCTGAGCGAACGATTCAAGTGTTGGAGGACATGCTTCGTGCATGTGTGATAGAGTTTGGTGGCCATTGGGATAGCTTTGTACCTTCGGCGGAGTTTTCATACAATGATAGCTATCACTCCAGTATTGATATGGCTCCATTTTAAGCATTGTATGGGAGGAGGTGTAGATCTCCCATAGGTTGGTTTGATGCCTTTGAAGTTAGACCTTGGGGGACTGATCTGTTGAGAGATTCTATGGAGAAGGTGAAAGCCATTCAAGAAAAGCTTTTGGCGGCTCAAAGTAGACAAAAGGAGTATGCAGACTGAAAGGTTAGAGACTTGGAGTTCATGGAAGGTGAACAAGTCTTGTTGAAGGTTTCACCCATGAAAGGGGTGATGCGGTTCGGAAAAAGGGTAAGTTAAGTCCAAGGTACATTGGACCATTTGAAGTGCTTAAGAGAATAGGGGAGGTGGCTTATGAATTAGCCTTGCCCCCAGGGCTGTCCGGAGTGCATCCGGTGTTTCATGTATCCATGTTGAAGAGATACCACGGAGATGGAAACTACATTATCCGTTGGGATTCAGTTTTGTTGGATGAGAACTTGACTTATGAAGAGGAACCGGTTGCTATATTAGATAGAGAAGTTCGCAAGCTGAGGTCGAGAGAGATTGCATCCATCAAAGTGCAATGGAAGAATCGACCGGTTGAAGAGGCTACTTGGGAGAAGGAGGCAGATATGCAAGAAAAATACCCACATCTGTTTACAGATTCAGGTACTCCTTTTCGCCACTGATTTTCTTCTTTTGATCGTTCGGGGACGAACGATGGGTAAATTGGTATCTATTGTAACGACCTGTTTAGTCGTTTTGAGCAACAGATTTTAATTCTGGAAAAACTGGCTGGGACAACGGATGGAACGACGGACCGTCGTAGTCACGACGGCCCGTCGAGGATGTGTCGTCCCATGACACTTGGAATTCTTCAATTTGGATATTAAAATCGACTCTCTGTAAATTGTGACGGACCTGCAGGACGTGCCGTCACATTCACGACGAACCGTCGTGAGTTTCCGTTGCAAAACACTTCAACTTTTGAGAATTTGGTACGAGAAACGAGTTTCTGACCGTCAGGACGGAGGTGCAGGACGGACCGTCACAGGTGTGACGGGCCGTCACAGGCCACTCGAACTCGAGGGAGCTGCGACGACCACCGTGACGGACCGTCGCAGGCACGACGGCCCGTCACAGGTTGCGCAGTCCCAGGCAGTTTAGGATTTCTCCACACGTTTTAAGGGTCGTTTTTGACTATTCTTTCCTTAATTATAAAGATTGAGGGTTAACATTAATAAGTCTAATTACTTAGGGGTTAAAAGAAGTAACCTTAAGTTAATTAGGGGGTTTTATTGTCCTCTTTTGCACTTAATTATAAGTTAATTAGGGTAAAAGAAAGAGGGTTTGAACATAAGAAAACAAAAGAGAAAGAACAAGAAAGAGAGAGAGGGCAGTCGATCAAAGGGGAGAAAACAAGCTTGGGAATTTCTTGTCGATTTCAATTCTTCGGTGGAGGTAGGTTATGGTTTATGTTACGATATTCGTAGTGAACTCTTAATAGTGAATAATATGTGTTGATGATATTGTAAACCTGTCTATATACTTATTGTATGCTTGCATGAATATGATTATGTGATTTGATAAAACAAGCATGATGAAAACCATTGAATCCCAAATCTTGAAAGAAACTTTAATCTACGATATTAATGACGATGCCTTGGTATAAAAGAAGGCTTGATGAATTAAAGTAATGGGATTGATGATGCCTTGGTAAAGAGAAGGCTTGATGAACGGATAGAATGAGATTAGTGGATCGGAGTGTCACGTTCCGACACATAGTATTAGTGGATCGGAGTGTCACGTTCCGACACATAGTATTAGTGGATCAGAGTGTCACGTTCCGACACATAGTATTAGTGGGACGGGTGTCACGAACCGACACGTAGATATAGGGGATCGGAGTGTCACGTTCCGACACATATAGGGGATCGGAGTGTCACGTTCCGACACATATAGGGGATCGGAGTGTCACGTTCCGACACATATAGGGGATCGGAGTGTCACGTACCGACACATAGTGGTAGGGGATCGGAGTGTCACGTACCGACACAAGAGGAAGAAAGATAATGAATCTTGAAAGATGATAATATACTCAACATAATGAACTTAATTCCCAAATGAGTATGGTATTGAGGCTTGAGCCCTCATGGATGAAATGGTGGTATTTATTGACGATTATAATACTTGTTGTTGCTACATGTTGAGTTTATAGTTGATTTATAATATTACTTGATATATATTATCTGCTATTTTGAGTTGGCCGATGATATCTACTCAGTACGTGTGGTTGTACTGACCCCCTACTTTATGTTTTCCCTTTGTTATTTGTGTTATGCAGCAAACGTTCCGTCAACTTCAACACAACAGTAATTCGGGCCAGATTTCGTCATACCGGATCTCAGGGTGAGCTAACGCTTCTAGCTTGGACTGGATCTTCTTCTATAAGTCTTGATGCCTTGACTTCCGGCATGGACTAGTTTCTTATGTATTTTTAGCTTCTTAGACATTCTTAGATAGTTTAGTTTAGTAATTTGATCATAGATGTTCTTGTGATGATGACTTCAAGATTTTGGGAATATTAATAATAGTTGAGTTGTTTTATTTATGAGTTTAAGTCTTCCTCATTATTTTCTGTTGATATTATATTGAAATGTTAAGGTTTAGATGGGTTGGTTCGCTCACATAGGAGGGTAAATGTGGGTGCCAGTCGCGTCCCCGATTTGGGTCGTGACATTATGATAATAGTGTCACATGTTCATAATATTGGTTCAATACTATTTGATAAAATTTAAGAAAGAAGTCTAAAGACATTTGAATTGAGTGTGATAATAAGTTCTTTTATGATTTTGAGTTTGATATTGAATATGACAAGATTGTGAAAAATATGATAAGGTCGATGGATAGGCGACCAAATAAAATCTTTAAGATATGAATTAATGTTCATATATAAAGGGAATGGGTTACACAGTTGGGTCCAAAACTCAAGTTTTTCATGGTAAATTTAGGTTTGTGGTAATGTGTTTTATGGAGGTATGAATAATTAAAGTAAGAATTGATCGATTGCATCATATATTGAGAATTTAAAATAACATGTGCAAGGTTAGGATCGTAGAGTTTGTTACTTTAGAGTTTGTTACTTTTAATTGTTAAAGGACCTAAGAAAGTATTTCTATCAAGGAATTGATTTACATTGTATCGGATGTTAGCCAAAGAATAAGATTGGTAAGGTGGTTAGACAAGGAACAAGAATGTGGTGTATATAAAAAAATTATGATATTCAGAATTTTCCGTCCTTAGAAGAATTTAAGAAAAGTGAAGGAATAAGACACCCGTATAAGCCCTTGGTTGGTAGTTGGAGGATTTATTGATTTTAACCTATGACGTTAGATATGACTGTGAGATGAACTAGTCCTACAAAGACTTATTACGAGTTATTTATCGATTTTTCTAAAAATTGAGTTTTGGTTGGGTGACAAGCGACTATGTGTGGAATATTTTATATTATTATGTCGAGTTAAGTTGTTCAATATGTTATTATGTCGAGTTAAGTTGTTCAATATGATAGGTAGCTTATTTATATTCAACAATGTGGACCTACAATTCTACACGATTAATAAAGATTTTGATGGGACTGAAACTACTTTGTTGATGGGACTATGTAGATTGTTATAATGTGTTACATAGAAATTTGATGGTTAGTAGAGATTATGAGCTTATAATATATAGGATTATTGGGGTGACTAACAGTTTCTTAAGTGTTGATATGAGACATATGATGGTATGAATAGGAAGTTGAAAAATGGTATTTGAAAATTTACGTGAAGTTTACATTGTGATTCAATTATTTTACCTCAATGGAAAAGTATTTTTAGACTGGTAATTAGTGCTATCACTCTTGGGTGTGACTCATAGTTGTCATGCGATGCTTCAAAGGGAAAGAGAGGAAGACATAGTTCAAAAAAAAAAAAAATTTAAGGCGATAATGTGTTCGCTAAGAATACTTTAATACCGGAGACGGTTTAACAGTAAGGTAAATGGATGGTGTGCCGATAATTTTTATTGGTATTAAGAGTTTTAGATCCATTGGATTATTGTGAAAAGTATGTGGGGTTTGGTACTAACAAAACGGGGAACAAACTGGTTGGTTGTGTGTGGATAAAAATCGAGAGATGTACTCAAATGAATGGAATATTTGATGTGGGAATTATGGAAGAAGTTTTTAGTGTTATTCAACCTTGGTTTTGTAAATTCTTATGTGACAACCTTCTTCGTATTGGACACTATTTATAGTATGATTCATTACTTATATTGCGCGTGGTTCCACACCTATGAGTGAATTCTTAGTGGTGGATCGGATGTGCCGATCCTCTTATGTCCTCTTGATATGATAGGATCCTTGGACAGAATGAATCATTTCAGTTATGGGAGATTTAGTGTTGTTTGGGATAGTTGAAATATACCTGTGATTCTACATGCACAACTTTGCTTATGAGGATTTATAGAAAAGCTTCTGTGAATAGTTATGGTTATCTAACAATGGTGTTAAAGGTTTTCATCATAGAGTGTACCGCTTGTTAGGTGCTTACTGTATCTTGATGTTCTTTGGGTTATATAAGTTTGGTTCTCCCTTAATGGGTATCCTATTAACCAGATTTTTTTAAATTAACTTAAGCTTGTAGGAAGATCGTGTTATGAAAAGGGAATCTTGAATTAAAAAAAATATGTTATGATTTGTGCAATATAAGTATGTGGTGGCTAGTTCAGGTTCAATTCTAATTGTAGCCGGTATAGATTCAGAATGTTATCTTTGTAATGTGAGGAAAGATTCATCCTAATGAGTGTGTTGTGCTCTAGAGAATTTTGGTTCGATTGAATTATTGGGTTAGTTTGTAACTTGGTAATATTATATGCAAAAGTTTGATTTGAAAGTTCAATTTCTAGTAGTTGCCTTTGATGAAATGTTCTTAAGGATGAGCTCACTTAAAGAGATAAACAATAATGGAAATTATATCTCAAGCTTGGTAATATCGGTTATTCGTTCTTCTTTCACCTTATGTTCGAGGACGAACATGATTTTTAGTGGTGGATAATGTAATGACCCGGAAGGTCATTTTTTTTAAAAAAAAATTGATTATTCTTTTAACTTGATTTAATTAATTAATGAGTAATTGTACATAATTGACTTAATTGATAATTAATGGGTTAAAGTGATAATTTATTTAACACCTTATAATATTTGATCCATATTTATCAAAAATAAGTTACTAGGGTTTGTCACATATAATACGTATGTTGACACCAAAGTCACAAGTAAAACTTACTCTAATAGCAGTTGAATTGTTGTGGAAGAAGGATCATTGAAGTGAATGATGAATTTTGTATACAGATGTTTGGTGGGCGTGTATTATGGATGTCATGAAAAAGTTATGCGGTGGCACAGAAACTAAAAGGTTGGAAATTATACATTGAACAATACAGATAAATGTCAAAGAGAGGAACCACATTCCCTTTCTGTTGTGAGTTCTCCACATAAACCAAAGCACAAAGAATCAAAGCTTGAGTATGGTACTAAAGTTTAGGAGTTCTTGGTGGACTTGTGATAATATTAAATGTAATACTGTGGCTTTTTAACAGTGAAAGACAAATGGGTCTACATGAAGAGATTTTTCAAAGGGGGCTGTGGCAGGCACACCCTCTACGATCCTTTCTCTTTAGAGTGTTCAACTGAGAGGAATGTTGTATAGAGCTATGTACAAATGTTGGATAACAGGTACAAAGAGGGCACAAAAAGAAATAATGCAGTCACTATCTTGGAGTTTCTTTATGCTGACTCAATTTTTTTTGTTGGAACGAAGGATAGAAGACTAAGATATATGTTAGTCACGAGGTATACTTTTGATTTTGTGGCAGTTTCTGGATTCAAAACCAAATCTATATGCCTAACTTAGATCCATTAACTCGCCCAAATCAATAAAAATATTATTGTGATTATTTATTTGAATAGATTTCTTTGAGTTGGAAGTTCAACGAAAAGGGAAGGCTCAACTCTCAGAGTAAATTCTTGATTGATTGAGGCAAGTGAATTTCTAAACTCTTGTTAAGTGTATGGAATGCGTGTATTTCCTTGTGGTATATGTTTAGGAGTAATGGACTTGGTGATGGGTTGACTTGCCACATTGATTATTCTAATGATGAAAACAAAAGGTAATAAAAGACAATGTGTATAATGGGTTGTGTGTGATGTGTTGATAATGGAGAATGGTTTGAAAGGCTTGTTGAATCATTGTCGATGTTGTTGTGTATTGTGCAATGTTATTAAACTAGTGATGTCCTCTTTATTTTTGTAAGAATATGTCATTTGCATTATTTTGAGACATGATTTTGAAAAGTGTTATGTGCATTGAGAAAGAATGAGAACTTAAAGAGGATGTACCATTTCGAGGGACGTATCGCGCGCCGCGATGGATACTATATTTCGAGGGACGTATCGCACGCTGCGATGGTTACTATTATCGAGGGTCATGTCGTGCGCCGCGACAGATGCATGGACAGATATGTCCCCCATGGGTCCCGGACTGAGAGACAGCGGGTGTGTATCACTAGGTCAGACATGCATTATTATACTTGACATTGCATTACACATACTTATCATTGGTGAACTTGATATTATGTTTTGCTGATTTTGTGATTGACTTTCTGCGAAATTTGTGATTGATGAATACTGAGCTTGTTATTGAGGATATGTAATTTGTTGAATTGTTGTTGTTGAGGGTATGTAATTTGTTGAAGTGTTATTATCGAGGATATGTAATTTGTTGAAGTGTTGTTATTGAGGATATGTAATTTGGTAACGTGTGGTTGCGGAGGATGTATATGTAATTTGTCTAAGTGTTGTTGTAGAGTTACGTGCTATGTAAATATGAACTGTTAGGTTAGACTGAATTTTATGCAGTTTGTAATTGTGGAGGTTCGGTTGGGTTGATAGGAGTACCCGTATTTCATCCCCTTAGCTTTTGTTTAGACGTTTACTTGCTGAGTACCGTGTGGTTTGGTACTCACCCCTTGCTTCTACAAAGTTTTGTAGGTTATGAGCCTGGATTTTTGTTTTACTTGTCATTCATTTATTTTCCGAGGCTTCTTGGAGATTTGTGAGGTAGTTGTTTCCATCTCAGCAGACTTTCTTCTCCATACTTATGATCTTGTTCTATTCTAGAAACAAGTTCATTTGAGACTTGAGTTTTTCTTTTGAATCAATTGTAATACTTTAGAGGCTTGTACACGTGACAACCAGGTTTTGGGGTATAATGTAAGTCGATAATAAATTTTCCGCATTTTATTGTAATGAGTTTATTTTTAGGCTTACTTGTCTTGGTGGGATAAGACAAGTGCCATCACGTCCATTTTTGGGTCGTGACAATTTTCCTAAAGTCTTATAGCCTCTCAAAGAAAAGTAAAGGCGTCCCCCTACCGTTCCATAAGACTCTACTAGACTCGTTCTTGTGTGATGAGACCAACAAACCTAATGCTCTGATACCAAGTTTTTCACGACCCAAAACCGAGCCGCGAATGGCACCCACACTTACCCTCCTATGTGAGCGAACCAACCAATCTAAAACTTAACATTTCAATGTATATCAACAGAAAGTAATGCGGAAGACTTAAACTCATTAATAAAGACCAATTCAATAACTATTAAAATTCAACATCTATTATTCTCCAAAATTTGGAAGTCATCACCATAAGAACATCTATGATCAAATTACTAAACTAAGAGTATTCTAAGAAGCTAAAACAAGTAAAAGCTAGTCCATGCCGGAAATTCAAGACATCAAGACATGAAGAAGGAGATCCAGTCCAAGCTACAAGCATTAGCTCACCCTGAAGATCCGATGTGACGAAGACTGGCTAGAATTGCGGTTGAGTTGAAGACGATGGCACGTTTGCTGCACTCCACAAATAACAAAGAAGAAAACATAAAAGTAGGGGGTTAGTACAAACACAAGTACTGAGTAGGTATCATCGGCCAACTCAAAATAGAAGACAATATATATCAAATAATATCATAAAACCATCTACAATACTGAACATGCGACATTTACCATTATCATAACTCTTGGTCATAACACCAAGCACATCAATGAGGACTCACGTATCCCCATCATACTTATTTGGGAATTAGGTTCATTAGATTGAATTTTTTTACATATTTCAAGATTCATTATCTATATTCCCCTCGTGTCGGTACGTGACACTCCGCTCCATCTACTATCTTGGTGTCGGAACGTGACACTCCGATCCTCATATACTATCCTGGTACCGGAACGTGGCACCCGATCCATATACTATCCTGGTGTCGGAACGTGACACTCCGATCCTCACTCTATCGTGGTACCAGAACGTGGCACCCGATCCATATACTATCCTGGTGTCGGAACGTGACACTCTGATCCTCATTCTATCCTGGTACCGGAATGTGGCACCAGATCCATATACTATCCTGGTGTCGGAACGTGACACTCCGATCCTCATTCTATCCTTGTACCGGAACGTGGCACCCGATCCCCTAGTCTCACCACTTTCGTTCATCAAGCCTTCTTTTATACAAAGGCATCATCATTAACAAAGTAGATTAGGGTTTCTTTTCAAGATTTGGGATTCATAGCGTCGTCATGGTTATTTATTCACAATTACATAATCAAATTCATGCAAGCATACAATTAAGCATATAGAAGGGTTTACAATACTACTAACACATATCGTTCACTATTAAGAGTTTACAACGAATAGTGTGAAATAACCATAACCTACCTCCACCGAAGATTCGTGATCAAGCAAGCAATTTCCCAAAGCAGCGTTTTTCCTCTCGTTTGTCCTCTTTCTCGTTCGATCCTCTCTCTCTCTCTTTGTTCTTTCTATTTTTCTTATTCAAACCCTCTTTCTTTTACCCTAATTAGCATATAATTAAGTATAAAAGATGAGGAATTAACCCACTAACTAACTCAAGGTTATCTCTTTTAACCCCCAAGAAATTGAGTTATTAATATTAACCCACGAAATTTATAATTATAGTAGGAATAGTCCAAAAACGTCCCTTAAAACATTTAAAGAAATCCGACCCAGACTGGGATTAGGCAACCTGTGACGGCCCGTCGTGCCTGCGACGGTCCGTCCTGCAGGTCGTCGCAAATTTCAGAGACTCAATTTCTACTAAAGAATCTGTGACGGTCCGTCACGCCTGTGACGGTCCGTCCTGCCATTCCGTCACGAAGTTCCGAGAGTCGATTGCAGTACCCAATTTCAGATTTCTAATTGTTTTGAAACGAGAACCTGCGACGGTCCGTCGTGCCCATGACGGTCCGTCGTGGGGTCTCAGCCAGTTTTCCAGAAATAAAATCTGCTGCTCAAAACGACTAAACAGGTCGTCACAGTAATTTTTTCATAACCGTGTTCTTTTAGAATATTTTTACATTATTTATTTTTACAGATGAACATTTACTTTATTTTACATGCTTAACATAAAAAATTTAAAATACACGTTAGAATATGAGTAAAGAATACTCAACTTTAATATGGTTATTCTAGATGAATAAGAAGTGGCAAGTCAGAAATATATGTCTCTTACACATTTACCTCTTATCATAGAAAAGAGTTATTAAGAAAATACTTTCACGAAATATTACAGATATAAATACATATAGAAGTGTTAAAGAAGCACATATTTTTTTTACTAACTATAAATTAACATTTTCCAAAGTAGAGGCACTCCCTTGAACAACTCAATTCTGTAATAATCAAAGATACTCAAATAAAGATCTACATCAATGTAAGGTCATGTTATGGCCCTCTTCGTCCTTCCTTTACGATGAACATGGATGCAAAATTTTTGATTTGTTTTTCGTAAAAACTAACGGGATATTGATAAAGAGACCTGATTCCACATTGTTCCCATTGTATCAAAGAGATTTGGGGATTTTCTATTCGCTAAATTGATACAATTTCACCTTTGGACAAAAAAGTATTTTATATGGTTAACTAGTAAAACAATTTTTAATGGGTAAATATAAAATATTTAACTTTTATCTTTGATTTAACTCACATATAATATACTATAGTAGTATTATTCTTACCTAAATATATTTATTTTGTAAAAAAGAAACCCCTCTCATTACAAGAAAAAAGTTACTACTTGAATTATATAATGTACTTGATATCCCATTAAAATTAAAATGGGGCACAGTGTATCTCATTAACGATATACATAAAATTATTTCAACTAAAAAAATATTGGCATATACTTTGAAACACTAGTTTAATAAAAAAATTCTTCCCTTATTCTACATCTTCGTATCTTAATTGGTAACTAGGAAAGCACTACTACACTAGTTCAATATAAGTACTTTAAACGTTAAGTTTTACTTGTCCATTATGATAAAAATATATTCACTTTGATTTTTTATTTTTAGCATAGAAAAAGAAAAAAATATATCTTTTTGATTTCATTCTGCTACATTTCCAGATTATAACTATTATAGGATCTTGTCCTAGTGCAGCGATGTAACGACACGTTTAGTTGTTTTGAGCAGTAGAGTATAATTCTGGTAATAACTGTCTTGGTCGACGGATCCCACGACGGAGCATCGAGGGAGACTCGTTCCAAAACACTTAGATTCTGAAAATTTGGGTACTAAGATCGACTCTCTGAACTTCGTGACGGAATGGCAGGACGGACCGTCGTTGGCACGACGGACCGTCACAAACCTTTCCACAGAATTAACTCTCTGAACTTTGTGACGGACCTGCAGGACGGACCGTCACAGTCATGACGGACCATCACGGGCAGCGTAACCGTGACTGGGTCGGATTTCTGTTAAATGTTTTTAAGGGGCGTTTTGGACTATTCATGCTTATAATTATAAAGTTAGTGGATTTATGTTAATAATTCAATTACTTGGGGGTTAAAGGAGATAACCTTGAAATAAATAGTGGGTTATTTTTATCATCTTTTATTCTTAATTATATGACAATTAGGGTAAAAGAAAAAGGGGTTTGAATAAGAAAAAAAGAAAGAACAGAGAGAGAAGGGAGAAAATGAGCGAGAGAAAGAGGAGAACGCAGAGGAAAGCAAAGGTTTTGGGAAGATAGCTTGTTTGATTGCGATTCTTCGGTGGAGGTAGGTTATGATTTATACTATCTCATAGTAAACTCTTACTAGCGAATGATATGTGTTGGGTAGTATTGTAAAGTCTTCTATATGATTAATTGTGTGCTTGCATGATGTGATTATGTAATTGTAACGGATTGGGAAGTTGAGGCTTTGAATCTTAAATCTTAAATTCACTTTGTTAATGACGTTGCCTTGGTATAAAAGAAGGCTTGATGAACTAAAGTAATGAGATTAGAGGAACGTGTGTCACGTTCCGACACCAGGATAGTATTAGAGATCGGGTGTCACATTCCGTCACCAAAATAGTATTAGAGCATCGGGTGTCACGTTCCGACACCAACATAGTATTAGAGGATCGGGTGTCATGTTCCGACACTAGGATAATAGAGGATCGGGTGTGCCGTTCTGACACCAGGATAGTAGAGGATCGGAGTGTCACGTTCTGACACCAGGATAGTAGAGGATCGGAGTGTCACGTTCCGACACCAGGATAGTAGGGAATCGGAGTGTCACGTTTTGACACCAGGATAGTATTAGTGGAGCGGAGTGTCAAGTACCGACACAAGAGGAATAAAGAGAATGAATCATTAATTATGTTAATATACTCAATTTAAAGAACTAATTCCCAAATGATTATGATGGGAGGCTTGAGTCCTCATAGATGTGCTGGGTGTTGTGGCCAAGGGTTATGGTATTTGTTGTTATCACCTGTTGAGTATGTAGTTGATTTTATATTATTTGATATATATTGTTTTCTATTTTGAGTTGGCCGATGATACCTACTCAGTACTTGAGCATTGTACTGACCCCTACTTGTATTCTTTTCTTTGTTATTTATGAAATGTAGCATATGTATGGTGAACATTGGGAAGATCAAAATTTTTATTATTATGTCTTATAATTAAATGAGAAGGATTAATGTGCAATGCTAATGTGAATTATATTTTGTGTGGATTTCAATGAATGAAATGTTACTATATTTAAAAGATAATCGTCTGAAGTTTTGTTATTATGTGAAAGGATATTCTCAAATATGTACACCACACGTGAATAAATAAATGAATAAAACTTATTGATGATGTAATGAATGGGAATCTATTAAAAGTACTTCTCAATTGTACTCTAATGAATGAATGACGAATTTGATATGCATGTTTTCATGTTAGTAGAGGCAGAGTGTCTTGTAGAAATCTCAATATTACTAAGAGCTTTCCAATAATTAAATGAACGGTATGTTGGGATGGATGCTCTCTCGTGAGTTGAGGCAGAGTATCTAGTATAAATTCCATATCCAACAACGAACTAATGTAAAGTACTCCATTGGGATTAATCATCCATATGATATGATATAAATGAGTTCTCTCCCATGAGTTGAGGTGGGTACCGTGTAGAAATCTTTTGAGGTTGATGCCCAGCCGTGAGTAGAGCTGGGGTGACTTGTAGCAATCTCCCTATCCTATAACTATGTTCCCTCCTAAGTCTATAACTAGTGTATCCGCTTAAGCTAGGAAGCATTACCCTACCTTAGGCATGTAAGGATCCTTCACCTAAATTTGGTAAGGCGTCCGAGATTCCGTGTTAACCTCTCATTGTCTATGTTGGTTAAGGCATACCCCCACATAAGAATGTAATCATCTAGGTCTTCTTAAGGGTGTTATACTTAGTATGGGTGGTTGAATGCCACACAAACTATGCATTACTCAAGTTGACATTAAAGCGACATCTTGGTGTGTTCCATATGATGGTAATAAAATTAACGGGCTCTTATAATGACCTTACTGATAATGTGATCTTATCTCTTATTAATGAAGGTATTTTTAATGTAATTAAAGCTAATGAAGAATGTTAACGTGTACTAAATGTAAAGATGCAATGTGTACTTGGATTTTATTATGAGTTACTTTTATGTCATGTCTTAATGTAGATAAATGGCCCTTTTCTAGGGTGACTTCAATGAAGTTCTTGTTGTGGGTAGTTTTATGGGATGCACTTGCATATCTCACAAGTGTGACTTTGGTTTGTCTTAGATGTTGGTCTTAATGTGATAGTTTGATTTATGTGATGTTCATATCTCTAAATGCTTTGTTATGTAAATATGAAGGGTTTGATGTTAAATACACTTGGGTGATCCTAAGTTTGTGCCTTGGAGTGGATAATGGTATGGGACACTATCCTTATGTTGCACAAGGAATATATGAAGGGTTTACTTGAAGTGAAGGATTACAGAGAAGGTAAAGGAATGGTTTACAAGTGAATTATGTTTTAAATTGTTTTATGACTTGTATGTTGGCTATGTATGAATGTTATGGATCTTATACTTGTTTTGTTATGAAGCTTTAATAAATGGCATAAAAGCATGTTTCTCCAATAAATGTCCCGTTTTGCATATTTTTGCATGGCTTCCATACTTATGTTAGATGGATAGGTTTCTAAGGTGCTTGAAGATGAAGACTTGGTGAGTCCTCCTAGATTCAAATACAACACCCATTATGTTTTATGTTATGTCTTTTAGTTTTGTATGAACTTAGTTCAAAATGTTATACTATAAGGTATAATTGTCACGACCCAAATCGGGGGACGCGACTGGCACCCACATTTACCCTCCTATGTGAGCGAACCAACCAATCTAACCTTTAACATTTTAATACAATATCAACAAAAGAAATGCGGAAGACTTAACTCATTAATAAAACAACTCAAAACTATTATCAATATCCCCAAAATCTGGAAGTCATCATCACAAGAACATCTATCTCAAATTGCTAAACTAAAACTGTCTAAGAAGTTAAAACAATAAAAGCTAGTCCATGCCGGAAGTTCAAGGCATCAAGACTTGAAGAAGAAGACCCAGTCCAAGCTAGACGCGTTAGCTCACCCTGAATTTCCGAAGGTAGTGAAGACTGGCTAGATCTACTGTTGAGTTGAAGTTGACGGAACGTTTGCTGCATTACACAAATAACAAGAAGAAAACATAAAAGTAGGGGGGGTCAGTACAACCACACGTACTGAGTAGATATCATCGGCTAACTCAAAATAGGGAACAGTATATATCAATAACAATGTAAATCAACTACAATACTCAACATGTAGCAATAGCAATGTTTAATTCATCAATGAATACAACCGAGTTCACACATGAGGGCTCAAGCCTCAATACCACACTCATTTGGGAATTTAGTTCATTAGTTTGAGTATATTCAATATCTTTCAAGATTCATTATCTTTCTTCCTCTTGTGTCGGTACGTGACACTCCGCTCCTCTATTTCTATCCTGGTGCCGGAACGTGGCACTCCGATCCTCATATACTATCCTGGTACCGGAACGTGGCACCCGATCCATAATACTATCCTGGTGTCGGAACGTGACACTCCGATCCTCATATTCTATCCAGGTGTCGGAACATGACACTCCGATCCTCATATTCATTCTATCCTGGTACCGGAATGTGGCACCCGATCCTCATATTCTATCCTGGTGTCGGAACGTGACACTCCGATCCTCATATTCATTCTATCCTGGTACCGGAACGTGGCACCCGATCCCCTAATTCATCAAGCCTTCTTTTACACTAAGGCATCCTCATTCTCATTATATAATTTATCAAGCGAATTAGGGTTCTTTCAAGATTTGGGATTCAATAGCTTCATCATGCTTTGTTAATTCATCACAATTTCATAATCATAATCATGCAAGCATACAGTTTAAGCACAAAGCAGGGTTTACAATACTATCAACACATAATATTCACTATTAAGAGTTCACTACGATTATCGTAATATAAACCATAACCTACCTCCACCGAAGACTAGTGATCAAGCAAGAATTCCAAAGCTTTGATATCCTCTTCCCTTGTTCGACTCTCTCTCTCAATCTGTTCTTTCTCTTTTGTTTTCTTTATTCAAACCCTCCTTCTTTTTACCCTAATTAAAATATAATTACGACTAAAAGAGGACAATAAAACGCACTAATTAACTTAAGGTTATCTCTTTTAATCCCCAAGTAATTAGACTTATTAATATTAACCCTCAATCTTTATAATTAAGGAAATAATAGTCCAAAACGACCCTTAAAACGTGTAGAGGAATCCTATTCTGACTGGGATCTACGTGACCTGTGACGGGCCGTCCTGCCTGCGATGGTCCGTCACGGTGGTCGCCACAACCTCCCCAAATTCCAGGTGGGCTGTGACGGCCCGTCAGCCCTGTGACGGTCCGTCCTGCACCTCCGTCATGACGGTCAGAAACTCGTTTCTTGTACCAAATTCTCAAAAGTTGAAGTGTTTTGCAACGGAAACTCATGACGGTTCGTCGTGGATGTGACGGCACGTCCTGCAGGTCCGTCACAATTTACAGAGAGTCGATTTTAATATCCAAATTGAAGAATTCTAAGTGTCATGGAACGAACTTCCTCGACGGGCCGTCGTGACCACGACGGTCCGTCGTGACACCCGTCGTCCCCGCCAGTTTTTCCAGAATTAAAAATCTGCTGCTCAAAACGACTAAACAGGTCGTTACAATAGATACCAATTTACCCATCGTTCGTCCCCGAACGATCAAAAGAAGAAAAACAATGGCGAAAAGGAGTACCTGAATCTGTAAACAGATGTGGATATTTTTCTTGCATATCTGCCTCCTTCTCCCAAGTAGCTTCTTCAACCGGTCGATTCTTCCATTGAACTTTGATGGATGCAATCTCTCTCGACCTCAACTTGCGAACCTCTCTATATAAAATAGCAACCGGTTCCTCTTCATAAGTCAAGTTCTCATCCAACAAAACTGAATCCCAACGGATAATGTAGTTTCCGTCTCCGTGGTATCTCTTCAACATGGACACATGAAACACCGGATGCACTCCGGACAGCCCTGGGGGCAAGGCTAATTCATAAGCCACCTCCCCTATTCGCTTAAGCACTTCAAATGGTCCAATATACCTTGGACTTAACTTACCCCTTTTTCCGAACCGCATCATCACCCCTTTCATGGGTGAAACCTTCAACAAGACTTGTTCACCTTCCATGAACTCCAAGTCTCTAACCTTCCGGTCTGCATACTCCTTTTGTCTACTTTGAGCCGGCAAAAGCTTTTCTTGAATAGCTTTCACCTTCTCCATAGAATCTCTCAACAGATCAGTCCCCCAAGGTCTAACTTCAAAGGCATCAAACCAACCAATGAGAGATCTACACCTCCTCTCATACAATGCTTCAAATGGAGCCATGTCAATACTGGAGTGATAGCTATTATTGTATGAAAACTCTGCCAAAGGTAAAAAGCTATCCCAATGGCCACCAAACTCTATCACACATGCACGAAGCATATCCTCCAATACTTGAATCATTCGCTCAGACTGACCATCAGTCTGAGGGTGAAACGCAGTACTAAGGTCCAACCTATTACCTAATTCCGCATATAATGTCCTCCAAAACTTAGAAGTAAACTGCGTACCTCTATCTGATATGATGGAGAGTGGAACTCCATGCAACCGAACGATCTCTGAGATGTAGATCTTGGCTAACTTCTCTGCATTGTAGGTCACCTTGACCGGAATGAAATGAGCAGACTTAGTAAACCTATCAACAATCACCCAAATCGAGTCATACTTACCCAATGTCTTGGGAAGACCAACCACGAAGTCCATCGCGATTCTCTCCCACTTCCATTCAGGAATGGGCATCCTCTGAAGTGTTCCTCCGGGCCTCTGGTGTTCATACTTTACTTGTTGACAATTTGGACATTTGGCAACAAACTCAACAATATCACGCTTCATTCTACTCCACCAGAAGTGTTGCTTTAGGTCGCGATACATCTTGGTTGCACCAGGATGTATAGAATATCCGGAACTATGAGCCTCTGTCAGAATAGTGGTGATCAAATCATCAATGCGGGGTACACATACCCTTCCCTTAATCCTCAAAACACCTTCCCCATCGATTATTGCTTCCTTTGCCTCTCCTTGCAACACTTTATCTCGAATTCGCCTTAGTTTCTCATCATCAAACTGTTTTCCCTTGATCTGGTCAAGGAAAGAAGATCTTGCCTCTACACAAGCTAACAATCCTCCATTCTCATTTATTTCTAACCTCATAAGGTCATTAGCCAAAATCCGCACTTCTCTAGCCAATGGGTGTCTCGAAGCTTGCAAGTGAGCTAGACTTCCCATGCTTCCGGCCTTTCTACTCAAGGCATCTGTCACAACGTTCGCCTTCCCCGGATGATACAAGATAGTGATGTCGTAGTCCTTCAGTAGTTCCATCCATCTCCTTTGTCTCAAGTTCAAATCTTTCTGGGTAAAGACATACTGTAGACTACGATGATCTGTATAGATTTCACACTTAACCCCATATAAATAGTGCCTCCATTGCTTCAATGCAAACACCACCGCGGCCAATTCCAAGTCATGAGTTTGATAGTTACGTTCATGCACTTTTAGTTGTCTTGAAGCATAAGCAATCACGTTCTTCTCTTGCATTATCACTGCACCCAAACCCGTATAGGATGCATCACAATAAACAATGAAGTTCTTACCTTCTACTGGCAAAGTAAGAATTTGTGCGGTAGTCAACAAGGTCTTAAGCTTCTGAAAGCTTTCCTCACACTCATCCGACCATACAAATGGAACATTTTGCTTAGTCAAGTTCGTCAGTTGGGAAGCAATAGAAGAGAATCCCTTGACAAATCGGCGGTAGTAGCTAGCTAACCCAACGAAACTCCTTATTTCTGACACGTTTGTAGGTCTTACCCAATTTTTCACCGTCTCAATCTTAGATGGATTCGCCATCACTCCATCCTTAGAAACCACGTGCCCCAAGAAGGACACTGAATCTAGCCAAAACTCGCACTTGGAGAATTTCGCATAAAGCTTTTTCTTCCTCAACAACTCTAACACCATTCTCAAATGCTCCTCATGTTCCTTCTTACATTTAGAGTATACCAATATATCATCTATAAATACGATCACAAAGAGGTCCAAATATGGCTTAAAAATCCCATTCATCAAGCTCATGAAAGCAGCAGGGGCATTTGTAAGACCAAAAGACATTACCACAAATTCATAATGCCCATACGTAGTTCGAAAAGCAGTCTTTGGCACATCCGTTGCGCGTATTTTCAATTGGTGATAACCGGACCTCAAGTCTATTTTTGAGAAGACACAAGCACCTTGTAACTGATCGAACAAGTCATCAATGCGAGGAATGGGGTACTTGTTCTTAATAGTTACTTTGTTCAACTGTCGGTAATCTATGCACATTCGAAAGCTCCCGTCCTTCTTCTTTACAAACAAGACCGGAGCACCCCAAGGAGATGCACTTGGTCTAATGAAGCCTTTGCTCAACAACTCTTGAAGTTGTGCCTTTAACTCTCTTAACTATGCGGGAGCCATTCTATAAGGGGGTATAGAAATGGGGCGAGTACCTGGTTCCAAATCAATGCAGAAGTCTATATCCCTATCTGGTGGCATACCAGGAAGATCTGTAGGGAACACATCCAAAAACTCACGGACTACCGAAACCGACTCAATCGAAGGTACTTGGGTAGTGTCATCCTTGAGATGGGCCAAGAAAGCTAAACACCCTTTACTCACCATTTTCTTAGCACGAAGAAAGGAGATGATACGCACCGGATTGGAAGTGTAGTCGCCCTCCCACACTAACGGATCTGCCCCAGGCTTGGCTAACGTCACAGTTTTTGCATTACAATCAAAAATCGCAAAATTCGGAGAAAGCCAAGTCATACCCAGAATTACATCAAAGTCACCCATTTCTAAAATAACCAAGTCTACATAAGTGTTGCTCCCCACAAAATTCACCAAACAAGACCTATATACCTTTTCGACTACCACAGACTCACCCACCGGAGTAGAAACACGAATAGGCATGTCAAGTAATTCACAATGCAAATTTAGACCATTAGCAAATGCTGAAGATACATATGAAAACGTGGAGCCAGGGTCAAATAATACAGATGCCATGCAATCACAAACCAAAAGATTACCTGTGATAACAGCATCAGACACCTTCGCTTCAGATCTCCCAGGGAAAGCATAACAATGGGCCCTATCGTTGGTCTGTCCGTTGCCCCTACCATGTTGTGTAGTAGTGGCTCCGTTTTGCCCATCTCCTCTGCCGTTGTGGTGACCACCATTACCTCGACCACCACGCCCTCCAGAATAATGGCCTCTACCATGACCACCTCTACCTCTAGCTAGTGGGGCTCTGTAACTCTGGTTTGGACAATACCTCTTAATGTGTCCAATCTCCCCACATCCATAACATTCTCTAGGTTCACGCATCGGCCCCTCAGAGAAACGTTGACCGGTCTGAGGTGGACCCCCAACTACAGTCTGTAGTGAAGACTGAATTGGTCGACTTGCGTAACCTCCGGAGCTCTGTCCTCTAGAGTGAGAACCATTAAACTCACCTCCCCTTCGTAACCTTTTTGATGTCGATGTCGTGGGGAAGTCATCTGGCTTCACTCCTTCCACTTCTATCACAAAGTCTACCACCTCTTGAAAGGATGTTGCCGTTGCCGCTATCTGTAAGGCTGAAATCCGCAATTCTGACCTCAACCCCTTCACAAAACGGCGGATCCGTTCTTGTGGACTGAAACAAAGTTGGGTGGCATACCTTGATAAAGCACGAAACTTAGCCTCATATGCGTTAACTGTCATCCTACCTTGCTCGAGACTCGAGAACTCATCCCTTTTTCTATCTCTCAAGATCCTTGGGATATACTTCTCCATAAACAGGGTAGAGAATGATTCCCAAGTCATAGGTGGTGCCTCTGTTGGTTTACACTCAACATGTGACCGCCACCACATTTTGGCGTTTCCTTGAAACTAATAGCTCACGAACTCAACGCCAAACCGTTCTACTATACCCATCTTGTGTAGTAGCTCATGACAATCAACCAGAAAATCATAAGCATCTTCAGATTCTGCACCCTTGAAGACTGGAGGTTTCAATTTCAAGAACTTACTGAAAAAAGTTCATGCTGATCATTTGTCATAATAGGCCCGGTAGTCAGACGTGGAAATGTGCCTATTCCCAATGTTGCATCAATGCGGGGAGCCATAGTAGCCGCATGTCGTATCTCTGAAACCGGAGGTGTTGGTGCAGAAACCACTAGAGGTGCCTGACCCTGATCGGATAACCCGCTAAGATAAGCAAGTACTTGGTTGATCATCTCTGGGGTAGGTTGGGGTGACATTTCCTCATTCTGCCCTTGTTCAGTTTCCCCTTCCTAACCCTCTCTAACTACCTCCTCAGTCGGTGGAGGAGTCACCGCCCTAGCATCAGTTGGGCTAGGGGCTCGTCCTCTCCCTCTAGAGGACGTCCTCCCACGACCTCTCCCATGGCCTCTTGCCGTTGTTCTTCCTCGAGCCACAGCCCCAGTGGCTGGCTCAGTCATTTCCTGTCTTTCCGTTGTTGCTGCTGGTGCATTCGTTGCTCTAGTTCTAACCATCTGCAAAATAGAGTGAAGATGGTCAGATACCAATTTGTATCACCTAGATACCAATTGGACTCATGTAGTAGCACGAAAGAAAGGATGAAAGAATGGAATTTTCCTAAAGTCTTATAGCCCCTCAAGGAAAAGTAAAGGCGTCCCCCTACCGTTCCTTAAGACTCTACTAGACCTGTTCTTGTGTGATGAGACCAATGAACCTAATGCTCTGATACCAAGTTTGTCACGACCCAAATCGGGGACGCGACTGGCACCCACATTTACCCTCCTATGTGAGCGAACCAACCAATCTAACCTTTAACATTTTAATACAATATCAACAAAAGAAATGCGGAAGACTTAACTCATTAGTAAAACAACTCAAAACTATTATTAATATCCCCAAAATCTGGAAGTCATCATCACAAGAACATCTATCTCAAATTGCTAAACTAAAACAGTCTAAGAAGTTAAAACAATAAAAGCTAGTCCATGCCGGAAGTTCAAGGAATCAAGACTTGAAGAAGAAGACCCAGTCCAAGCTAGACGCGTTAGCTCACCCTGAATTTCCGAAGGTAGTGAAGACAGGCTAGATCTACTGTTGAGTTGAAGTTGACGGAACGTTTGCTGCATTACACAAATAACAAGAAGAAAACATAAAAGTAGGGGGGGTCAGTACAACCACGTGTACTGAGTAGATATCATCGGCTAACTCAAAATAGGGAACAGTATATATCAATAACAATGTAAATCAACTACAATACTCAACATGTAGCAATAGCAATGTTTAATTCATCAATGAATACAACCGAGTTCACACATGAGGGCTCAAGCCTCAATACCATACTCATTTGGGAATTTAGTTCATTAGTTTGAGTATATTCAATATCTTTCAAGATTCATTATCTTTCTTCCTCTTGTGTCGGTACGTGACACTCCGCTCCTCTATTTCTATCCTGGTGCCGGAACGTGGCACTCCGATCCTCATATACTATCCTGGTACCGGAACGTGGCACCCGATCCATAATACTATCCTGGTGTCGGAACGTGACACTCCGATCCTCATATTCTATCCTGGTGTCGGAACGTGACACTCCGATCCTCATATTAATTCTATCCTGGTACCGGAACGTGGCACCCGATCCTCATATTCTATCCTGGTGTCGGAACGTGACACTTCGATCCTCATATTCATTCTATCCTGGTACCGGAACGTGGCACCCGATCCCCTAATTCATCAAGCCTTCTTTTACACTAAGGCATCCTCATTCTCATTATATAATTTATCAAGCGAATTAGGGTTCTTTCAAGATTTGGGATTCAATAGCTTCATCATGCTTTGTTAATTCATCACAATTTCATAATCATAATCATGCAAGCATACAGTTTAAGCACATAGCAGGGTTTACAATACTATCAACACATAATATTCACTATTAAGAGTTAACTACGATTATCGTAATATAAACCATAACCTACCTCCACCGAAGACTAGTGATCAAGCAAGAATTCCAAAGCTTTGATATCCTCTTCCTTTGTTCGACTCTCTCTCTCAATCTGTTCTTTCTCTTTTGTTTTCTTTATTCAAACCCTCCTTCTTTTTACCCTAATTAAAATATAACTAAGACTAAAAGAGGACAATAAAACCCACTAATTAACTTAAGGTTATCTCTTTTAACCCCCAAGTAATTAGACTTATTAATATTAACCCTCAATCTTTATAATTAAGGAAAGAATAGTCCAAAACGACCCTTAAAACGTGTAGAGGAATCCTATTCTAACTGGGATCTGCGTGACCTGTGATGGCCCGTCGTGCCTGCGACGGTCCGTCACGGTGGTCGTTGCAACCTCCCCAAATTCCAGGTGGGCTGTGACGGCCCGTCAGCCCTGTGACGGTCCGTCCTGCACCTCCGTCATGACGGTCAGAAACTCGTTTCTTGTACCAAATTCTCAAAAGTTGAAGTGTTTTGCAACGGAAACTCACGACGGTTCATCGTGGATGTGACGACACGTTCTGCAGGTCCGTCACAATTTACAGAGAGTCGATTTTAATATCCAAATTGAAGAATTCTAAGTGTCATGGAACGAACTTTCTCGACGGGCCGTCGTGACACCCGTCGTCCCCGCCAGTTTTTCCAGAATTAAAAATCTGCTGCTCAAAACGACTAAACAGGTCGTTACAATAATACCTATTAAAGGTCGAGTACGCTGCGTCTCGACTTGGGAGGAGGGGTGCTCTCAGGTCATGACAAATTTGGTATCAGAGAATAAGGTGGTTGGAATGGTCGTAGTTTGTCTCAAAGAACATGTAGTAAGATCTTTTTAATAATGTGACGCAAGCCACATTATTTTTAGGAGGCTATTGGGTTGTATGAAATTTTAACTTCTTCATTCATCCAGTTGTGCGATAGAATTCCCTCTATAATGACTTATCCTTATTCCTTATGTGATGGTCCTTAGAGTGTGACCCCCTCCCCCTCTTCTTGATAGATTTTGTCGTAAGTGTTGAGCGAGAGAAAAGGTTGGCTGCAATGCAAAATATGAATTTGCGGCATTAAAGATGTGAGGTGCAATCTTTTTATGATGACTTTATATTGAATGATTTTCTTTATGGTTATGTGTATAGGTTGTAGAATCCGGCTTAGATTTTTTTAGATTTGAGGTAAATTGAAAGAGATGATTGAATGAGGTTTTTAGAAATGTAAAGGTTTGATGAGCATGAACGTTTAATGTTCTCTTAATGTGACCATAGAATAGAAAGGAGTGAAGTTAGAAAGAGCTAGTATGAGTTTTCTCCTATATGGGGGATATTATGACTAGATAGTAAGGCTTTTGAGAGTCTCTTATATTCATGAGTTAGGGCTTATTTATGTTTCCATTTTAAATGGTGTGGTGAGTTGAGGAGTTGAGACGCGGTATGGAAGACTCAAATATGAACTTGGAGTTCTTTAAGTAAGATTTATGTTAGCAAGAGTTATTTAATGATGAAATTCCTAGTTTAAAGGCTCCAATTTGTTGATAATTTCTAGAAAGAGGTCCCTATCTTGTGACATGTTGACCATAGTTGGGTTTGCCTGAAGTGACTGATGGCTTGTTGAGTAGTATATATGTTGAGAGTGTTGTATTATTTCCTCTTCATTATGTGCCAATTAAATTCTTAAAGGAAAAGTTCCTAGTATTCTTCTATTATATTTTGGAGTCTTGAGGAAGTTATGATTTGCATGTTGTTTTTATTTTATACATGTTCGAATTGAATTCTTTTTAAATTATTAAAATACTTCCCATTTTATATATTCCTCATGTAAATCATGGTAATATCCATATAGTATGAGTTGTATATTTGCTTTATGAGGTTAATTTGTGAACATGCCTAAGTATTGCATGAGTGGAAACGTTGAGCATGCTTGAAGGTCTTCTTGAAAAATATTACAAAATTTGTTCTTTTATTAGAAGTCATATTGCATAATGTTGTTGATATGAGAATTATGTGACATGAAGAAAGATGTTCCTCCGATGAAATGAGAAATGGTAAAGTTTGATGTATAAGGAGTAGGTAGATGTGATCCTACTTTCTTGAATTGCATGATGTTGTTTGAACCTTTTTATGTGGAGTAAATATGCCACCTAGCTATGTGAATCTTATGTAACATTGAATGCATGATTTTGGGAAGCTAGTCATTAGTTTTGCCACTTAAATATGTTTTAAGTATCATTAAAGGGTGAATGTTTCCAAGTTGAAATATTGTAAGGACCCAAAAAATTAAATAGAATGAACTAGAGCTTCACATGTGTTTTTTAAGTTGGTAACTTGTTAAAATGATTAGAAATAGATTTAAAGTATGGTTGAAGAGTTTTAAGGTGAAACGTTGAGTAACGTCCAAGACGTGCGGAAACTAGTCTTTTGGTGCTAGTATATTTTAGTGTGTTGTCATTGCAGTTGGTGTGCTTTTGAGGTCTAAAATTTTTAGGGGGTACCCTACCATCTAGAATGAAATTATTAGAGATAAAATGTCCGTGTATGAGTGCCCATGGACCATGCTAAGGGTCCTTGAGGACGAACGTAAGTTTAAACCCCAAGCCTAAATAAGTTGATGAGTTACGACTAAGATTTACCCCCTTAATTCAGGTGACGCCACGTAGGTCATAACGTAGCCTAGGAAGGCTTAACTCACACGACCACCAGTATGGCCCGTAACCCGTCAGAAGATTTATGATCAAATTTATCTAATAGTAAGTATCCATCCCCTACAAAGATTTGAGAGTGTCTTCTTTCTCCTACTATCGATCGTCTTGATTTTTATTGTTGTGATAACGACCATACATAAGTTCAAACCATGCCCATCAAGACTAGGTTGCTGAAATTGGAATTCCTTAGAGATTTTTTATTTTTCATGATTTTTTAATGTATGTAATAACTTTAGATATCATGATGACTTTTCATTGTTTTGTTACTCTATTCACTACTACTCCCTAGTTGTGTGTTGTATGACATTATGTTTTTTTTGCGTGTATTTTATCTAGTTTTTAATTGCATGTGATAGATTTTTTATATATATTTTATCTTTATAATTTGATTATTTGTATGTACGTTTGTCCATGTTAAAAAAAATTTCTACATACTTAGGTGTTCCTTAAAATTATATATTGACATACGCTTTTATTTTCTTGAGTAAAGTTGTTAAAATAATTTGCTAAATAATTAATTTTTCTAAATCCATATAATAAATTTATATTTGGTGTATATCAGATTGAAACATATCTTATTGAATGATGAAAGATAAATTTGGTGTTATTATGTGATTAATATTTTTAAAATAAATCTAATATGAGAATATATACAAAGTTGTTTTCCTACCTTCTCAGTTAATAAAGAAGGCTTCAGTTTGATTTATTTTTGTAGGTTTGAAGAATTTGTAATATTAAGTTCATGCATATGTGCTAATTTCTCAATACAGAGGATATAATTTTCATTCTTCAACTCATATTATGTTACTTTGTTCACAAATAGATAGTACAATTTTATATTGCATTACAATAGCTGAAAATTACCTATGATTTTTAAGTGATAAATATAATTTGATACTAGAAAAATTTGCATTTGATATAACATTTTGTTCAAATTTTTATGCCCTCAATATATTGCAACACTGATATTATTAACAGAGTCTATGAGTAAAACTAAATTATTTAATGTCACGACCCAAAACCGGGCCGCGACTGGCACCCACATTTACCCTCCTATGTGAGCGAACCAACCAATCTAACCCTTAAGATTTCAATGTATATCAAAAGAAATTAATGCGGAAGACTTAAACTCATTAAATAAAACAATTCAAAACTATTATTATTATCCCCAAAATCTGGAAGTCATCATCACAAGAACATCTATGATCAAATTACTAAACTAAAAATGTCTAGGAAACTAAAACAACTAAAAGCTAGTCCATGCCGGAGTTCAAGGCATAAAGACTTGAAGAAGAAGATCAAGTCTAAGCTAGACACATTAGTTCACCCTGAATTTCCGATGGAGTGAAGACTGGCTATATCTACTGCTGAGTTGAAGTTGACGGAACGTTTGCTGCATTCCACAAATAACAAAGAAGAAAACATAAAAGTAGGGGGTCAGTACAACCACAAGTACTGAGTAGATATCATCGGCCAACTCAAAATAGAAAACAATATATATCAAGTAATATTATAAATCAACTATAAGCTCAACATGTAGCAACAACAAGTACTATAATCATTAACAAGTACCATCAAGTTCATCCATGAGGGCTCAAGCCTCAATACCATACTCTTTTGGGAATTAAGTTTATTAGATTGAGTATATTTATCATCTTTCAAGATTCATTATCTTTCTTCCTCTTGTGTCGGTACGTGACACTCCGATCCCCTACCACTATATGTCGGTACGTGACACTCCGATCCCCTATATGTGTCGGAACGTGACACTCCGATCCCCTACATGTGTCGGTACGTGACACTCCGATCCCCTATATGTGTCGGAACGTGACACTCCGATCCCCTACATGTGTCGGTACGTGACACTCTGATCCCCTATATGTGTTAGAACGTGACACTCCGATCCCCTACATGTGTCGGTACGTGACACTCCGATCCCCTAATTCTACGTGTCGGTTCGTGACACCCTTCCCACTAATACTATGTGTCGGAACGTGACAGTCCGATCCACTAACCTCATCCTATCCGTTCATCAAGCCTTCTCTATACCAAGGCATCATCAATCCCATTACTTTAATTCATCAAGCCTTCTTTATACCAAGGCATCATCATTAATAACATAGATTAAAGTTTCTTTCAAGATTTGGGATTCAATGGTTTTCATCATGCTTGTTTTATCAAAATCACATAATCATATTCATGCAAGCATACAATTAAGCATATAGACAGGTTTACAATACCACCAATACATATTATCCACAATTAAGAGTTCACTACGAATATCGTAACATAACCATAACCTACCTCCACCAAAGATTTGGAATCAACAAGCAATTTCCCAAGCTTTAATATTCTTCTTCCTCGTTCGACTCTCTCTCTCAATCGATCAATCTATCTCTCTCTTTTCTTTTCTCTTTTTCTTATTCAAACCCTCTTTCTTTTACCCTAATTAACATATAATTAAGTGTGAAAGAGGACAATAAAACCCACTAATTAACTTGAGGTTACCTCTTTTAACCCCCAAGTAATTAGACTTATTAATATTAACCCTCTAACTTTATAATTAAGGAAAGAATAGTCCAATGCATCCCTTAAAACGTGTGAAGAAATCCGATTCTGCCTGGGACATGCGCAGCCTGTGACGGGCCGTCGTGCCTGCGACGGTCCGTCACGATGGTCGTCGCAACCTCCCAAAATCCCAGTGGACTGTGATGGTCCGTCACACCTGTGACGGTCCGTCCTGCACTTTTGTCACAAATTACAGAGAGTCGATTTTCAGTACCCAATTTCAGAATTCGAAGTGTCATGGAACGAAACCTCCTCGACGGGCCGTCGTGACCACGACGGGCCGTCGTGACATCCGTCGTCCCAGCCAGTTTTTCCTGAAATAAAATCTGCTGCTCAAAACGACTAAACAGGTCGTTAAATTTAATATGTTAAATCCCACGACAACAAGTATCTATATTTTGTGAGATTATGGATGGTGGGTCCTTCAATCTCTATATAAGGTAAATGTATTAACCCGCAAGGTAATTTTTGAAACTATTATAAAATTACTATTTTACCCCACCCGATATATGTCGCGAGTCATTTTAAATAGTCATTTAAGTTGATTTGAAAAATTTAAGCTACAGTTTTAACTAGAGTTAATCAAATGAAGGATTTTTATTAAATAATTTATTTTAAACCCTAAACCTTTTGACCAATTATTTGACAAAATAAGCTTATAGATTTTGTCACTTTTAATACCTAATTTATTTAGAAAAGATAATTGAGGGGAGCAGAAAACTAACCTTCCAGCGATGCGAATATGAATGAAAGGAGGACATATTGCATCATTGTAAGGACAATTCTTTTTCAAGTTCTCTTAGGCATGCATCAATTGTTCCCTATGGTGCATATTCTATCATAATTGATGCATATATATTTGTATATAATAGTATTATATTATAATTTATTAAAAAAGGGGGTTTTGGAATAAAGTACATGTGATATATGTGTAGGTACAATGATGATATGCCATGTCTTAGTTTTATTAATGTCTTATTCAACTTGCTCTTACCAGAATTTTAAGGAACAATCTATTCCAATTGCATGAAAGTGGTATAATTAATATTTGGTATGAATATATTGAAATTACAGAATTTTACGGTATTGTAATTTGTGTATAATAGTAAAAAGGTGAATGAGATCCCTTTTAGATATTGCAGTATTTCACATACTTAACTAACTATTCACATTAGTTAGATTGTCATTGGTACGGTCGCTAGATTTTATTTTATAAAGTGGAGTAGATTTAATTTAGGTGTTATATTGTGTCTTAAATTACTAGGAATACTTTTATCTTCGATTATCAAAGTTTTCATATGGCTATCGCTTTAAATTCAAGGTTTTACATATTAAGATACATAATTAAATAGTAGGTGCATTGTGGTCCATGAATATCAATAGACTTTTATTTTTGAACGAATTAAGACTTAACGCTAGGCTTGTTCGTAATTTTGAGAGTTGGTACATTCACTTGTATCAAGAGTATGAACTTGATTATAAATGTGGACTCTAGGGGTTTTAAGTGATTTTTGGAGTACGAGGTACAAGTATATCAATGTGGTTGTGTATAGGGTAATTTATTTACGATCTAATGCATATTTTATAGATTTGAGCGAGTTAATGGGTCTAAGTTAGACATAAAGTAATATCACTGTTGTTAGTCTTAAAATCTTATTGTAATTATTTATTTGAATATATTTCTTTGATTTTTAAGTTCAACACAATAAAGAAGGCTCATGTTCCGTAGTAAATTCTTATTTTATTCAGGCAAGTGTATTTCTAAACTCTTATAAAGTGTATGAAATGCGTGGATTTCCTTGTGGCGTGTGTTTGTGAGTAATGGGATTTGGAAGGGTTGACTTGTACACCTTGATTGATTTTAATGATAAAAAAGAAGGGTAACAAAATACAATGTTGTTAATTGTTCTTATATGGTGTGTTGAGAATGATAGCAATATCGCTATTATAATGGAATGTTTTTTAAAGTCGAATGCGGGTTGTAATTCTACAATGCCAAATCATATGGGCATTAACTAATATATTTGTTGATTTGATTTATTATGTGTGATTGTGTTATTACTAAACCCGTATGATTGTGATGATTAAGGTGATTATATGTCGTAGCGACATTTAATTTATTAAGATGTTGCATCATCTCTTTTATTTGGCAACATATTGTATACATGCATTGACATAAGATCGAGTATGAGTAAAGGTCTAACACGTGGAGATCGTCCATGTTGAGATCAATTTATGATTATTTGGGCACGTGGAGATCGTCCATGCAATAAAAAAATTACGTTTATTATTTGGCAACATGGATATTGTTAGTACAAAAATTTTTCTGATTTATGATAGTGCGTTAAGATCGTGTGCACAGACATGTGGAGACCGTCTGTGTCGGTATATGAACCTCGCTAGTCCCCCATGTGTCATGAACTCTCGATGTATTTTCGAGGAGTATCATGTATATACGGTTAAGAGATAAATTGGTATTTGAGTCATATAACTTCATAATGTCATATGGAATTGCATCCCATGACATCCTTCATTCTTGATGATTATGTGTTTTATTGGTGGCTTAAAAGTACAGGATATTTGATTACCTCTATTTGACGAACATGATCTTGTGTGTTGGTGATATTGTTAGTGCCTTTTGTGAAAGTTGTGATTGTTGAATATTTAGTTTGTAGTTGAGGATGAGCAAATATATTAAAAATGATTTTGATGACAAAGGTGCTATGATAACTTTGAGGTATTAGGTTGAGCTGAATTTTTATGCAGGTTGTCGTTGTGGAGGTTCAATTGGTGTGTAAGGAGTACTCATAATTTTTTTCCTTAGCTTGAGTTTAGACCTTTACTTGCTGGGTATATGAAGGTTACTAGCCCGAACTTTGTGATCTTTTCTCTTCTCCTTGTCATAGGTTTCTTGTGGAGAATTGTGAATCAATTGCTTGTTATCTCAACAGACCGTCTTACATCTATTTATGATCTTTTTGTATTCGAGAAATAATTTCATTTGAGGCATATTTTTTTCTTGGATCAATGGTAATACTTTTGAGGCTTGTACACGTGACAACTAGAGTTTGGGGGTACTTTGAGTAACTTATGAAATTTCCGCATTTTATTTTGATTGTCGTGTTTTAGGCTGACTTATCTTTGTGGGATAAAACGAGTGTCGTCACGTCTATTTTTTAGTCATGGCAACTTGGTATCAGATCCCTACGTTCATAGGTCTCACCTGTCTACAAACCGAGTGTAAATAGAGTCTCGAGGATTGGTACGACGATGTCTATACTTATCTTCGATCGGCTATAGCAACTTTTATGGAAAGAATTCACTTCTTGAATCTCTACATATGTACTTGGTTCATTTTTTATTCTTATCAATTTACTACATTCACCCTAATTTATAGTAATGACGCGTGCGTAGTTTCTTATGAGAGTAGTTGATGTCGTGTATGGTATGGATATTAAATTTGATATTAAGGTAGAAGTAATATACTTATAAAAAGGATGTGTGGTTAGATTCAGAATGTTCAATAGTTCGAATAGATTGAGCTAGGTGATGAAACATTTTGAGGACATCTGAATGATGAGGTTGAATAATAATTTGAGAGATTTTACGAATGTGTTTATTTTTATTTTATTTTGTTAGTTACCTCAAAGAAGAGAATAATACTTATGTGGTAAAGACAATTTCTTGATTAGTTTGATAATTTGAAGTTGAATGATTAAGATTATGTGTAGGTAACGAAAAATGTTACATTTAAAACTACAATTACTAATGTTATCATTAAATGAATGGGTTGCTTAGAAAATGGCGAGAATGACGTTGAGACAATTAAGGACTTGATCTTTCATAAATTGCGTAAATATGAAAGAGGGTCATGATACAACTAATACAATGGCACTGATAGTTAGTTGGTTAGAATTTTTGAGGGTGTTACTTTTGTTATTGAGCCATCCTACGAAAGAATACATATATACTAGGCTAGAAGTGAAATGAATTTTTCAATATTTTAGAACTTTTCAATAGGTACAAATGTGCTGATTATTTGGTACGATCTTCTTGGTAGCCATGACATGTTCTAGTGGTGGATCTAACGAACATTCATGATGAGATACTAGTGGTATATTAAAAATGGATAAATTGATTTTTAAGCGTGAATACTAACTACTGAAGGAGTTATCAATTATGTCACATACTCAAAAAATAAGATTTGATGTTGCCCTCATATTTTAGAAACCAACGAGTTTGTTACTACAGATTAATGAGTGAAGCATTATTTATAAGGGAATTTTAGTGGTGGATCTCTTGTATAATATAAATATATTTACGTTCTGAAGTGTATCCCCAAGTTTCTAATATGGAATAGTGATTTCATCCAAGGAGGTGGATCAATATTGAAGTTAAAAGCTTATGGCTGAAGAATGTTTTAATGAGTATACTCATGGGAATTATATAATAGGAGATTTTAGTAAGAAAGTGTGTATAAAATTGATCTAATCCTTTGGAATTTGCTCATATGGTTAGGTTTTAAGTGTCACATCGATGATAAGGTTTACTTGTGATGAAGGTAGTTATTACCAAGCATAATGATAATAAGAGCTCAATAAATTATAATTGAGATGTAACTATATGATAAGGATTTTTGTTAAATGAATTTGTATTGTAACGGTGACTTCTAAGTATCTAAAGTCAGGATTTACTAATATTTGGTTAGTAGTGTGATTTTATGTAAAGTTGTATGGGATGTCGGGGCACCACTCAAATATAATTGAAAGTATTTAGAGTTATAATTGAAAGAATTAGTGTAATAGGTAGTTTAACTTTTTGAGCGAGGAGATAACCAGGAAATTTACTTTGATTGCAAGGGTTAGACATGTATCTTTAGTGGAATTCAGGGAATTGAGTTCATAGACTCGTGGTTCCATCTGTTTTGCGCTAGTTAAGGTGATAATGTTATGTGGTATTCCTATAAGTTCAGGTGATAATGTTATGTTTTTTCGAAAAAAATTCATTATTTTCTTTGGATATGAACATTATTTTCCTTTTAGCTACTAACAATATAAAACTAAAAATACACATAATGATATGAGTAAAGAACACTCAACTTTTATAGAGTTATTCAAGATGAATAAAAAGTGACAAGTGAGAAATATATTCCTCCTACTCATTTACTTCTTATCATAGAAAAAACTTCTTAAGAAAATATCTAGAGGCAATATTATAGAGATTCATATACATGAAAGTGTGAAAGAATCACATCTTTTGTTAATAACTACAATTTAAATATTTTCCGAATAATAGGTATTCCGTTCAAAATTATAGTTCTTTAAGAATCAAAGTTAAAAGAATAAAAATTTCTATCTATTTATGTTTCTTCTCGTCTTCATCCCTCCTTTACGATGAACATGGATGGAGAATTCTAGATTTGGTTTTGGTAAAAACTAATGGGATGAAGATCAAGAGTCGTGAATTCATTTTTTTTCCCATTCTGTTGAAGAGATTTTGGTATATTCTATTCGCTTAATTGATAAGATTTTCGGCTTTGTACAAAAAAATATTTTATATGGTACTCTAGTAGCTAAATTTTTAATTGGTAAATTTAAAATAATTAACTTTATCTTTGTTTGTCCTCACATTTAATATATTATATTAGTATATAATTCATAGTAAAATATATATTTTTTTTAAAAAAAAAGAAACCACTCTCATTAGAAAAAAAATATTCCAATTTTAATTTTCTAGTGTAATTTATACCTCATTAAAATTAAAATGGGAAAACATGTATCCCATTAACTATATGCATAAAATTATTTCAATTAAAATAATATAACTGTATACTTCTAAACTCAAGATTCATAAACAAATTCTTCCCTTATTCTAAATCATCATCCTTTTATTGGTATCTAGGAGAGTACTATTTACACTAGTATAATCTAAGTATAATCACCGTTTACTTTTACTTGTCAGTTATAACAACAAATATTTTAACTTTTAATTTTTATTTTTAGCAAAGAAGTATAACAGAATTTTAGCTTTCTTGTTTTTCTTCAGGGTTCAAGAATTAATTGTATATCTTGAACCAAACTGTACTGTGACCACAATCTCATACACTCTTTGTCATACTACTCTCACCGGTGATTCCAACTTCTCCATCTATATTTGTTAAGGTTGTTTGTTCGTGTAGTTGCTAGATATGCTACCATTGGCGACTCCCATTTCCTAGAAACCAAGATATCTCATTATTTTTATTTTCTCTCATGTCTTTCATTCTTATTTCTACTACCTTTCCAGATGAAAACTATGATACGATTTTTCCATACTCCAACACATTTCATTGCATCTCCCATGAATCACACTTTTTAGAATTTCCTTTCCTTATTACTTAGTGTATTTTAGTGTATTTTCTTTCTATTTCTACTCTTTTTTATATTACACCCCTAAAAACGAGGTAGGTTAATCTAGATCCTAACATGTGTTTCATGATGTTTTAAAGTCATAAAATGTATAATAATAGTGTCATTAGTCAGTATATAGAGTTTGGAGTGGTTGGAGGTCAAACGTCCAAGATGTTCAGAAAAATCAGTCGATGTTGAACTAGTGTGTTAAAGTGTTTTTTAGTGATGTTTTGGGTGATAATCTTAGGGTGAAATTAACTACTGAGGGTTCCTACACGTATCCTGACAACAAAGGGTCGAAACGTCCGAGAACGACTCCGTGAAGACTATCAAAAGGGTCCCCAAATAGGACCCAAACATATACTGCCAAGCTGCTGCCGCGCCAGCCTGTTTTAGGCAGTGGCAGCGCTTTGCGCAGCTGTCATGCAGTGGGAAGATGTCTTTCCCTGCGACGCGAGGCTTTCATGAACTATTCTATCTATGAATTTTCAAAAAATAAGATTTGGAAGGGCCTCCACGATGTGCAGTAATGTCCAATATTTTATTTCGTTGTTTTAAGTAAAATTTGAGGTTGTTAATTTGTCCAAAAAGTGTAGGGATGTTTTGTGTAATTTAGGAGTGAATTATGGACGGTTATACGTAATATTTGAACCCGTAAACTCAGCAATAAAAAAAAAAAACCTCAACTCAAAAATAAAACCTCTCCAAAATCTCTCCAAAATCTCCATTGATGAAGGTTTGAAGCTCCAAGGAAGAAGACTAATTTTCATAGGTTTTCTCCATCAATTTTGTGGTCTTTTCATCACAATTAAGGTATGATTATTCATCATTGAAATTTCTTTCTTCAAGGAGTCTATTCAAATAATTTTTCAAAGATGATCAAAAACCAATGTGGGGGGGGGGGGGGTTGATTATATTGTAAATTAAGAGTAAAGAGAAAGGAAAATGTAGTGGAGAGAGAATGAGGGAATTGCTAGATGATTTATTTCTTAATCGCCTCTTATATACAACATAATTGGCCCTTACTTTTACTATACAATAACTTGGCCTTTACTATTTACACAGTTATTTGACCTTTACTATTTACACAGTAAATTGACTCTTACTATTCATGAATTTTTTTTTAATATTTTTTTTGTCCTTTACTATTCATGAATAGGACACTGACACTATTTACTTTTACAACTTTTTACAAAAAACGAAATAAACATTTGGCCAAATGGCCGACATACTATTACAGTACTTTTTTACATATGGCTGATATTCAGCCGACACAAAACGATAAACATACTAAAAGACACTAAATAAAAGACTTTACTTTTCCACAGATATCTTTCTTTATCTTGTATGGATCTTCTTTGCTTTATCTCTTTTGTTATTATCCCAAATCAACTGCTGTATTACGTTATCTTCTCCGTTTCACTTGGAGCATTTATGATCTGGGTATTTGTTGCTGATAAGTTTACAATATCTTACTATTAACTCCTCTGAAATAAATTCCTTCTTCAAGGTTCTTGTAGTTGGTTGCTCTTCTGGCTTTAGTAATGACAAAATGCATCGCTGGACTTCATCCATATCTGATTTCCTTAGCTCTTTGGAATTAGAATAAATCATTACTTGATCTCGTGCATAATAACTCCAAATAGCATTGCCATTTAAATAATTATTGGCTAACTCTTGTATAATTGTTGCTATTCCAATTATTCTTTTATTCGCATAAAAGCTTTGTATTTCTATCTTTGGTATCTCAGCTTGTTTTTCTATCCCTTCTGGTATAATCATATCTCTAGTCAGGCCTATCTTTATAACATGTATTGGCGACTTTATCTCCTCATATAATATTTCTGCTGGTGCTGTATATAATTTTATAAAAAATAGATTTCCTTTAGTAATTCTCTTATATGTCATAAATGCTTTATGTAGTTCTGGTATTCCAATTATTTCTTCTCCGTCATATGTATATACTGTATTTAGTAGTCCGTAACTATAACATGTTTTAACTAAATTTGGACTGGTTTTAGGTTGTGCTATAACTCTGTTATATCCCTGTAACTTCTGGGTTATATAGTCTTCTTCGGGGTTTTTTTGTTTGTGTAGATCTTGGGTTCAAGTTTAAATATGTCTGGATATTGTATATGTTTTCGATGTAGGACTGCGTAATATAGTTGTATCGCTTTTTGTCATTCTGTTGACTAACTGCATATGTAGATGTTTGTGGTTCTATGGGTATCTGTATCTGTGGTTTTTGGATAAATGGTTTTATGAATAGTTGGTTTAAATTCGTATTTTTTGGTTTCTCACTATCTTTTTTGCTCGTACCTGCAGCTGTATTTAAACAAACTTTGTTATGGGTTTTTTGGAGTTTCCCAGCGTCTCCTTCTAGTTCTGGAATTTTTGCTAGTTCTGGAATTTTTGCGTCTTCCGATCGACGTAGCTCCGCATGTTTATAGTCATGCTGCTGACTTATATTTTTTATCTTTTGTAGCTCTTTATCCATACTGCCAACTTTCGCAGAAAGTGTAGTAATGACTTTGAGTATTTCTTCCATCTTATCTTTTTCTGGTTCAGTTTGGGTTCCTTTTCTTGATAGATAGTCTGCAACAAGATTCTTGTCAGTCTTACTTCAATTGTAAATGTAAAATTTAATATATTCAATTCTAATCTTCTTATTTCTTTTGTTGTAACTGAATCTTCTAATTTTTTTGTTATCCACCATTTTACCTGTGTATTATCTGTTCTTACAATAAATTTATTGTAAACGATATATGGTTCAAATGCTAATAAACATTTATATAATGCGAATAATTCTTTTCTATTAATTTCCCATTTTATTTGTGCTTCTGTATAAGATCCTGAATAATACCTACAATGGTGTTCTATTTTTTCTTTTTCATATTTGTATTTTAAAACTCCTCCATAACTATGATCACTAGAATCTGTTTCAACAATATAAGTAAATTTTTTATTTTCCTCACGAAAATATAGTTTTGGTAATTTTTTACATAAATTCTTAGTATTTCTTATATGTTCTTTATCTTTATTGTCTAAATAATATTCTACATCTTTTTTAAGTTTTTTATGTAATGGTTTTAAATGTTCTACTAATTTTGGTATATATTCTCTTACCTGATTTACTAATCCTAGAAAGGATTGTAATTTCTTTTTTGTATCTATATTTTCATCAATAGTAATTATTTTTTGTAATATATGAGTTCGCATTTTTATTCCATTTTTATCTATTTGTATTCCTAGAAATTCTATCTGTGATTTCATAATTTCTGCTTTCTTTTTACTTAAGCTTATACCTCACTGCTTAATTATGTGTATGAATTTTCTTAATAATTTTATATGTTCATCTTGTGTCTTAGAATATAGTAATATATCATCTATATATACAATACAATTTTCTAACTGGTTAAAACAGTTATCCATAAAATGTTGGTATCTACCTGGTGCATTTTTATATCCAAAAGGTAAAACATTTCATTCATAGAAACCTTGCGGTACTGTGAATGCTATTAGTTGTTTAGATTCTTCTTCTAATTTTATATGGTAAAATCCTGATTTACAGTCAAATTTACTAAAATAAATATATCCTTGTATTTGTCTTATTTTTAGTATTTTGTTTGGTATTGGATAATTGTATGTTTTTGTTTTAACATTTAGATTACGATAAACTATGACCATTCTACTTTTACCTCTTTTTTGTTCACTATGTTTTATAACTATAAATGCTGGACTTGTATGTTTACTATTGCGTTTTTGTATGTAATTATTTTCTAATAATTCATCTATATGTATTTTTGTAACAACCTGTTTAGTCGTTTTGAGCAGCAGATTTTATTTCTGGGAAAACTGGCTGAAACCACGGACCCCACGACGGACCGTCACAGGCACGACGGACCGTCGCAGGGTCTCATTTCAATATACATAGGAATTCTGAAGTTCGGTACTGAAAATTGACTCTCTGAACTTCGTAACATACTTGCAGGACGGACCGTCACAGGTGTGACGGAACGTCACAGGCTCCTTACTGAAAAATGGAGTTCTGGCCCTTACGACGACCTGCGTGACGGACCGTCGTAGGCACGACGGGCCGTCACAGGTTGCGCAAATCCCAGGCAGAATCGAATTTCTTTACATGTTGTAAGGGACGTTTTGGACTATTCTTTCCTTAAATATAGATTTCGTGGGTTTATATTAATAACTCAAATTCTTGAGGGATAAAAGAGGTAATTTTGGGTTAATTAGTGGGGTATTATTGTCATCTTTTACACTTAATTATATGTTAATTAGGGTAAAAGAAAGAGGGTTTGAATAAAGAAAAAGGGAAAGAACAGAGAGAGAGAGGATTGAATCGAACGAGGCTGAGGAGGAAACAAGCTTTGGAAATTCTTGCTTGATCACTAGTCTTCGGTGGAGGTAGGTTATGGTTTATTTTACGATATTCGTAGTGAACTCTTAATAGTGAATGATATGTATTGATAGTATTGTAAACCCTGCTATGTGTTTAATTGTATGCTTGCATGTTTGTGATTATGAAATTGTGATAAACTAAGCATGATGAAGCTATTGAATCCTAAATCTTGAAATAAACCCTAATTCACTTGTTAATGATGATGCCTTAGTGTAAAAGAAGGCTTGATGAATTATGGATCGGGTGCCACGTTCCGGTACCAGGATAGAATGAGGATCGGAGTGTCACGTTCCGACACCAGGATAGAATTATGGATCGGGTGCCACGTTCTGGTACAAGGATAGAATGAGGATCGGAGTGTCACGTTCCGACACCAGGATAGAATTATGGATCGGGTGCCACGTTCCTGTACCAGGATAGAATGAGGATCGGAGTGCCACGTTCCGGCACCAGGATAGAATATGGATAGGAGTGTCACGTTCCGACACCAGGATAGTATATGGAGCGGAGTGTCACGTACCGACACAAGGGGAAGAAAGATAATGAATCTTGAAAGATAATGAATATACTCAATCTAATGAACCCAATTCCCAAATGAGTATGGTATTGAGGCTTGAGTCCTCATGTGTGAACTTAGTGGAAATTGTTAATGATATAGTACTTGTTGTTGCTACATGTTAAGCATCATAGTTGATTTTATAATATTACTTGATATATATTATCTTCTATTTTGAGTTGGCCGATGATATCTACTCAGTACTTGTGGTTGTACTGACCCCCTACTTTTATGTTTTCTTCTTTGTTATTTGTGGAATGCAGCAAACGTTCTGTCAACTTCAACTCAACAGTAGATCTAGCCAGTCTTCACGACCTTCGGAAATTCAGGGTGAGCTAATGCGTCTAGCTTGGACTGGATCTTCTTCTTCAAGTCTTGATGCCTTGAACTTCCGGCATGGACTAGCTTTTATTTGTTTTAGCTTCTTAGACGTTTTTGGTTTAGTAATTTGAGGATATATGTTCTTGTGATGATGACTTCCAGATTTTGGGGATATTAATAATAGTTTTGAATTGTTTTATTAATGAGTTTAAGTCTTCCGCATTATTTTCTGTTGATATATCTTGAAATGTTAAGGTTTAGATGGGTTGGTTCGCTCACATAGGAGGGTAAATGTGGGTGTCAGTCGCGTCCCCGATTCGGGTCGTGACAAACTTGGTATCAGAGCATTAGGTTCATTGGTCTCATCACACAAGAACGAGTCTAGTAGAGTCTTAAGGAACGGTAGGGGGACGCCTTTACTTTTCTTTGAGAGGCTATAGGACTTTAGGAAAATTCCATTCTTTCATTATTTCTTTCATGCTACTACTTGAGTCCAATTGGTATCTAGGTGATACAAATTGGTATCTGACCATCTTCACTCTATTTCGCAGATGGTTAGAACTAGAGCAACGACCGCACCACCAGCAACAACGGCACGGCAAGAAACGTCTGAGCCAGCCACTGGGGCTGTTGCTCGAGGAAGACCAGCGGCAAGAGGCCGTGGGAGAGGTCGTGGGAGGACGTCCTCTAGAGGAAGAGGACAAGCACCTACCCCATCTGATACTAGGGCGGTGACTCCTTCACCGACCGAGGAGGTGATAAGAGAGGGTGAGGAAGGGGAGAATGAACAAGTGCAAAATGAGGAATTGCCACCCCAACCTACCCCAGAGATGATCAATCAGGTTCTTGCTTACCTTAGCGGGTTATCTGATCACGGTCAGGCACCTCCAGTGGTTTCTGCACCAACACCTCCGGTTTCAGAGATACGACATGCGGCTACTATGGCTCCCCACATGGATGCATCATTGGAGATAGGCACATTTCCACGTCTGACTACTGGGCCTATAATGACAAATGATCAGCATGAACTTTTCAGCAAGTTCTTAAAATTGAAACCTCCAGTATTCAAGGGTGCAGAATCAGAGCATGCCTACGATTTTCTGGTTGACTGTCATGAGCTACTACACAAGATGGGGATAGTGGAACGTTTTGGTGTTGAGTTCGTGAGTTATCAGTTTCAAGGGAACGCCAAAATGTGGTGGCGGTCACATGTTGAGTGTCAACCGACAGAGGCAACGCCTATGACTTGGGCATCATTCCCTAGCCTGTTTATGGAGAATTATATCCCAAGGACTTTGAGAGACAGAAAAAGGGATGAGTTCTTGAGTCTAGAGCAAGGTAGAATGACGGTTAATGCATACGAGGCTAAATTTCGCGCACTATCCAGATATGCCACCCAACTTTGTTTCAGTCCACAAGAATGGATTAGCCGTTTCGTGAAGGGGTTGAGGTCAGAGTTGCGGATTTCAGCCTTACAGGTAGCGGCTACGGCGAAATCCTTCCAAGAGGTGGTAGACTTTGTGATAGAGGTGGAAGGAGTGAAGCCAGATGACTTCACCCCAACATCGACATCAAAGAGGTTTCGAAAGGGAGGTGAGTTCAACGGTTCGTATACTAGAGGATAGAGTTCTGGAGGCTACTCAGTTCGACCAATTCAGTCTTCACTACAGACTGTAGTTGGGGGTCCACCTCAGACCGGTCAACATTTCTCTGAGGGGCCGATGCGTGAACCCAGAGAATGTTATGGATGTGGGGAGATTGGACACATTAAGAGGTATTGTCCAAACCAGAATTACAGAACCCCACTAGCTAGAGGTAGGGGTGGTCATGGTAGAGGCCGTTTTTCTGGAGGACGTGGTGGTCGAGGTAATGGTGGTCACCACAACGGCAAAGGTGATGGGCAAACTGGAGCCTCTAAGACACAACATGGTAGGGGCAATGGACAGACGGGTGATAGGGCCCATTGTTACGCTTTCCCTGGGAGATCTGAAGCGGAGGCGTTTGATGCTGTTATCACAGGTAATCTTTTGGTTCGTGATTACATGGCATCTGTATTATTTGACCCTGGCTCCACGTTTTCATATGTATCTTCATCATTTGCTAATGGTCTAAATTTACATTGTGAATTACTTGATATGCCTATTCGTGTTTCTACTCCGGTGGGTGAGTCTGTGGTAGTTAAAAAGGTATATAGGTCTTGTTTGGTGAACTTTGTGGGGAGCAACACTTATGTAGATTTGGTTATCCTAGAAATGGTTGATTTTGATGTAATTCTGGGTATGACTTGGCTTTCTCCGCAATTTGCGATCTTGGATTGTAATGCCAAAACTGTGACGTTAGCCAAGCCTGGGACAGATCCGTTAGTGTGGGAGGGTGACTACACTTCAAATCCGGTGCGTATCATCTCCTTTCTTCGTGCTAAGAAAATGGTTAGTAAAGGGTGTTTAGCTTTCTTGGCACATCTCAAGGATGACACTACCCAAGTACCCTCGATTGAGTCGGTTTCGGTAGTCCGTGAGTTTTTGTATGTGTTCCCTGCAGATCTTCCTGGTATGCCACCAGATAGGGATATTGACTTCTGTATCAATCTTGAACCGGGCACTCGCCCCATTTCTATACCCCCTTATAGAATTGCTCCTGCGGAGTTAAGAAAGTTAAAAGCACAACTACAAGAGTTGTTGAGCAAAGGCTTCATTAGACCAAGTGCATCTCCTTGGGGTGCTCCGGTTTTGTTTGTGAAGAAGAAGGATGGGAGTTTTCGGATGTGCATAGACTATAGACAACTGAACAAGGTAACTATCAAGAACAAGTATCCTCTTCCTCGCATTGATGACTTATTCGATCAACTACAAGGTGCTTGTGTCTTCTCTAAGATTGACTTGAGATCCGGTTATCATCAATTGAAAATACGGGCAACAGATGTACCAAAGACTGCCTTTCGAACTAGGTATGGACATTATGAATTTGTGGTGATGTCCTTTGGTCTTACGAATGCCCCTGCTGCGTTCATGAGCTTGATGAATGGGATTTATAAGCCATATCTGGATCTCTATGTGATCGTGTTTATTGATGATATACTGATATACTCCAAGAGTAAGAAGGAACATGAGGAGCATTTGAGAATGGTGTTAGAGTTGTTGAGGAAGAAAAAGCTTTATGCAAAATTCTCTAAGTGTGAGTTTTGACTAGATGCAGTGTCCTTCTTGGGGCATGTAGTTTCTAAGGAGGGAGTAATGGTGGATCCTTCTAAGATTGAGACAGTGAAGAATTGGGTAAGACCCACTAATGTGTCAGAAATAAGAAGCTTTTTTGGGTTAGCTAGCTACTACCGCCGATTTGTCAAGGGGTTCTCTTCTATTGCTTCCCAATTAACGAACTTGACTAAGCAGAATGTTCCATTTGTATGGTCGGATGTGTGTGAGGAAAGCTTTCAGAAACTCAAGACCTTGTTGACTACTGCACCTATCCTTACCGTGCCAGTAGAGGGTAAGAACTTCATTGTTTATTGTGATGCATCCTATTCTGGGTTTGGTGCAGTGCTAATGCAAGAGAAGAATGTGATTGCTTATGCTTCAAGACAATTAAAGGTGCATGAACGTAACTATCCGACCCACGATTTGGAATTGGCCGCGGTAGTATTCACATTAAAGCAATGGAGGCACTATTTATATGGGGTTAAGTGTGAAGTCTATACGGATCATCGTAGCCTACAGTATGTCTTTACTCAGAAAGATTTGAACTTGAGACAGAGGAAATGGATGGAACTACTGAAGGACTACGACATCACTATTTTGTACCATCCGGGAAAAGCGAATGTTGTGGCGGATGCTTTAAGTAGAAAGGCAGAAAGCATGGGAAGTCTAGCTCATTTGCAAGTTTCTAACGCCCATTGGCTAGAGAGGTGCAGATTCTGGCTAATGACCTTATGAGGTTAGAAATAAATGAGAAGGGAGGATTGTTAGCTTGTGTAAAGGCGAGATCTTCTTTTCTTGACAAGATCAAGGGAAAGCAGTTTGATGATGAGAAGTTGATCCGGATTCGAGATAAAGTGTCGCAAGGAGAGGCTAAAGAAGCAACAATCGATGAGGAAGGTGTTTTGAGGATTAAGGGAAGGGTATGTGTACCCCGCATCGATGATTTGATCACCACTATTCTTACAGAGGCTCATAGTTCCGGATATTCTATACATCCTGGTGCAACCAAGATGTATCGTGACCTAAAGCAACACTTCTGGTGGAGTAGAATGAAGCGAGATATTGTTGAGTTTGTTGCTAAATGTCCAAATTGTCAACAAGTAAAGTATGAACACCAGAGGCCCGGAGGAACACTTCAGAGAATGCCCATTCCTGAATGGAAGTGGGAGAGAATCGCAATGGACTTTGTGGTTTGTCTTCCAAAGACAATGGGTAAGTATGACTCCATTTGGGTGATTGTTGATAGGTTAACTAAGTCTGCTAATTTTATTTTGGTCAAGCTGACTTACAATGCAGAGAAGTTAGCCAAGATCTATATCTCAGAAATCGTTCGATTGCATGGGGTTCCACTATCTATCATATCAGATCGAGGTACGCAGTTTACTTCTATGTTTTGGAAAACATTGCATGCTGAATTGGGTACTAGGTTGGACCTTAGTACTACACTTCACCCTCAGACCGATGGTCAGTCTGAGCAAACGATCCAAGTGTTGGAGGATATGCTTCGCCCATGCGTGATAGAGTTTGGTGGCCATTGAGATAGCTTCTTACCTTTGGCAGAATTTTCATACAATAATAGCTATAACTCCAGTATTGATATGGCTCCATTTGAAGCATTGTATGGGAGGAGGTGTAGATCTCCCATTGGGTGGTTTGATGCATTTGAGGTTAGACCTTGGGGTACTGATCTTTTGAGGGATTCAATAGAGAAAGTGAAGTCTATTCAAGAAAAGCTTCTAGCGGTGCAAAGTAGGCAAAAAGAATATGCAGATCGAAAGGTTAGAGACTTAGAGTTCATGGAGGGTGAACAAATCTTGTTGAAAGTTTCGCCAATGAAAGGGGTGATGCGGTTTGGCAAAAGAGGTAAGTTAAGTCCAAGGTATATTGGACCATTTGAGGTACTAAAGCGAATAGGGGAGGTGGCTTATGAATTAGCCTTGCCCCTAGGGCTGTCCGGAGTGCATCCGGTATTTCATGTGTCCATGTTGAAAAGATACCATGGAGATGGAAACTACATCATCCGTTGGGATTCAGTTTTGCTTGATGAGAATTTGATTTATGAGGAGGAACCGGTTGCTATATTAGATAGAGAAGTTTGCAAATTGAGGTCGAGATAGATTGCATCCATCAAAGTTCAATGGAAAAATTGACCGGTTGAAGAGGCTACTTGGGAGAAGGAGGCAGATATGCAAGAAAAATACCCACATCTGTTTACAGATTCAGGTACTCCTTTTCGCCATTGTTTTTCTTCTTTTGATCATTCGGGGACGAACGATGGGTAAATTGGTATCTATTTTAACGACCTGTTTAGTCGTTTTGATCAAAGGCACGACGGACCGTCGCAGGGTCTCGTTTCAATATACTTAGGAATTCTAAAATTGGGTACTGAAAATCGACTCTCTGAACTTCGTAACGAACTTGCAGGACGGACCGTCACAGGTGTGACGGACCTGTGACGGTCCGTCACACCTGTGACGGTCCGTCACACCTGTGACGGACCGTCACAGGCTCCTTAGTGAAAAATGGATTTTTGGCCCTTACGACGACCTGCGTGACGGACCGTCGCAGGCACGACAGGCCGTCACAGGTTGCGCAAATCTCAGGCAAAATCGGATTTGTTTACACGTTTTAAGGGACGTTTTGGACTATTCTTTCCTTAAATATGGATTTCGTGGGTTTATATTAATAACTCAAATTCTTGAGGGATAAAAGAGGTAACTTTGGGTTAATTAGTGGGGTATTATTGTCATCTTTTACACTTAATTATATGTTAATTAGGGTAAAAGAAAGAGGGTTTGAATAAAGAAAAAGAGAAAGAACAGAGAGAGAGAGAGGATTGAATCGAACGAGGCTGAGGAGGAAACAAGCTTTGGAAATTCTTGCTTGATCACTAGTCTTCGGTGGAGGTAGGTTATGGTTTATTTTACGATATTCGTAGTGAACTCTTAATAGTGAATGATATGTATTGATAGTATTGTAAACCCTGCTATGTGTTTAATTGTATGCTTGCAGGTTTGTGATTATGAAATCGTGATAAACTAAGCATGATGAAGCTATTGAATCCTAAATCTTGAAATAAACCCTAATTCACTTGTTAATGATGATTCCTTAGTGTAAAAGAAGGCTTGATGAATTATGGATCGGGTGCCACGTTCCGGTACCAGGATAGAATGAGGATCGGAGTGTCACGTTCCGACACCAGGATAGAATTATGGATCGGGTGCCAGGTTCCGGTACCAGGATAGAATTAGGATCGGAGTGTCACGTTCCGACACCAGGATAGAATTATGGATCGGGTGCCACATTCCGGTACCAGGATAGAATGAGGATCGGAGTGCCACGTTCCGGCACCAGGATTGAATATGGATAGGAGTGTCACGTTCCGACACCAGGATAGTATATGGAGCGGAGTGTCACGTACCGACACAAGGGGAAGAAAGATAATGAATCTTGAAAGATAATGAATATACTCAATCTAATGAACCCAATTCCCGAATGAGTATGGTATTGAGGCTTGAGTCCTCATGTGTGAACTTAGTGGAAATTGTTAATGATATAGTACTTGTTGTTGCTACATGTTAAGCATCATAATTGATTTTATAATATTACTTGATATATATTATCTTCTATTTTGAGTTGGCCGATGATATCTACTCAGTACTTGTGGTTGTACTGACCCCCTACTTTTATGTTTTCTTCTTTGTTATTTGTGGAATGCAGCAAACGTTCCGTCAACTTCATCTCAACAGTAGATCTAGCCAGTCTTCACGACCTTTGGAAATTCAGGGTGAGCTAATGCGTCTAGCTTGGACTGGATCTTCTTCTTCAAGTCTTGATGCCTTGAACTTTCGGCATGGACTAGCTTTTATTTGTTTTAGCTTCTTAGACGTTTTTAGTTTAGTAATTTGAGGATAGATGTTCTTGTGATGATGACTTCCAGATTTTGGGGATAATAATAATAGTTTTGAATTGTTTTATTAATGAGTTTAAGTCTTCCGCATTATTTTCTGTTGATATATCTTGAAATGTTAAGGTTTAGATGGGTTGGTTCGCTCACATAGGAGGGTAAATGTGGGTGCCAGTCGCGTCCCCGATTTGGGTCGTGACAATTTTAAACTCTTTTAGATCATCAAAGTTATATTTTAATGGTTTCTGTGTTATTATACTATTTTCATCTATTAATTCAATTTTTACTTTTGTCTTATGTTTTTCCCATCCTTGTAATGGATCTTCACTATATAATTGTTCTAGTTGTTCATTAATTATTTTAATTTTGTCTATAGCAAATATAATAATTTCTAATTGTGTTATTTGTTTATTATTTATATTTTCCATTTCTTGGTTTATTTTTTCACTTCCTTTTATCCACTCCATAGGTTTTCGTTGTTTATTATTTACTCTTTTTGCTCCTATTTTGTTTCCGCATGGTGTGGTAAACCACCAATGTGTCTTTGTTATTATATGTGGATAAAATCTATCTAAAAATTGCATTCCTAATAACATATCTTTTGTGGTAAATTCAAAATGATACATTTCTTCTATTGTTAGTATCTTATCCCATATTTGTATTTTTATATTTTTTGCTTTATATTTAATCATACTTCATTCATTATTAAATCCTGTTACTACCATAGGTGTTTTTAGTTTTTCCCATTTATCTTCTGGTAAGCAATTATATTTACATATATTCGCTTCTGCTCATGTATCTATCATAGGGGTATAATATCTGTTGTGATATCCTTCTACAATAATTTTTGCAAGTATAAATATTTTCATTAATCATTTTGTTCTTTTTATAATTATTTTTTTATTTTGACAGGTTATTGTTAATTGTTCATTTTCTATGTTGTACGGTTTAACTTTTTCTAACCATTTTATTCCTAATGTAATATTAAGGTTTTCTAGGTATATTTTAAATGGTATTACTAAGGGTATTCCTCCTATAATTATTTCCTTTTCCGTTGTTTCTTCATTTGTGCTTACTATCTCACTAGGTAATCCAGGGCATATGTGTCCTGTTTTTATAATTTCTTCTTCTAAAACTAACTCTCTTGTTATATAATTTTCCTCTTGTCCTGTATTTATTAAGATTTTATATTTTCTTTGATCTACTATTCCTATTATGAAATAATGATATGGTGTTATTTCTTCCTTATCTAATAAGTTTTGTGGGATTTCATAGTTCCTTTTAGATGTACTCATTCTTGATGAGGTAGCTCTTGTTAACGTATTTGGTACTCTTGAAGTGCTTAATCTTTCTTTTACAATTTCTAAATCTTCTTCTATGTCAATTTCTTTATAGCTATAGTCATTATTGTCTATTACAGTAATTATTTTTTCAAAAGGATTTTCTATTTTTATTTTATCAATTTTATTTCTTGCTGTTATTTTATGCTTTGTTGTTAATATGTATAGGTTTTTACATTTTGCTGTAAATACTTTGCTACCTGGTGCTAGTTCTATTCCAGACATTTTCCAATATAGAACTAATGATTTATCTATATTCTTATCTGTTAATGGTACTGTATAATTAGCACTTATTATAAATTTAAATTTTTGATATATTAAGTTTCCTTTTACTGCACTAATTAAGTTTTTTTTCTATAGGGTGTATAATTCTGTCATCTGCTAAATATATTTCAATAGGTGTATCTATTCCTTCTCTAAAACAAGCTTTTATTAATATTTTTGTCCCTCCTAAATGTACATATTTTATTGGTGTTTTAGCTTTTATATCTTGTGTTTCTTTGTTTATTGTTCGTTTATTTAGTATAGGTATATATGCTTTTCCTCTTGTATATTTGCAATCTATGATATGTTCTTTCTGACTAACTACATAGTATTCTTCTTTTTGTCTCTTAAACCAATTTCTTAAGGTAGGTATTTCAAGCACTTTCTTCAACACTTAAATCTTATTCTTTTCCTTTTATTTGTTCAAATATTGTATTATCAAATATAATTTTTTGTTCTGATAATTCTTCATTTTGATAATCTTCCTTGGATATTATTTTTATTTCATCTTCAGACATTATATTTCTTCATCTGTTTAATTATTATCTAGATTAATATTTTCTTCTTCATTTTCAGTTTCTATATCAGATACTTCATATATACTATCTTTTTCACTTAATTCATAGTCTATGTATTCTATTTGCATATATTCGTCATCATCTATAACTATTTCTGCAATTTGTTTTCTTTTTGGATTTTTAGGTAATTTACAGTCTTTAGCTATGTGTCCTATCTTTCCGCAATTATAACAAGTACATTGGGATATCTTTCTTTTTTGTCTATATGGTCTTTTCATTTTATAGTTTTTTACATAATACCTTCGTCTTGGTTGTTTATATTTATACTTAGTTTTATTTTTTCTATAATTTTTATATCTTTTGGATTTTTGTTTTTTATTTGTACATCCAAATTGTGGTGCCATTTTATTTTTGCAACATGCTAAATTTTTATTTAGTACCTTTTCCATTTTTAATTTTTCTTTTTGGTTCTCACATAATTGTGTAAACCATTGAGATAGAAATTTTATTCTAGCTCCTAAAGTATCTACCATTCCTTCATTATTCCAATCCTTTATTATTTTTGTACTAAATGGTTCTGGTAATTTTGTAAAATATTATTTTCTTATTTCTTTTGCTTCGTCTAAATTGTATTTAGTTTTGTAATAATATTCTTTGAATGCACAAGTATATTGTCACGACACAAAACCGAGCCGCGACTGGCGCCCACGTTTACCCTCCTATGTGAGCGAACCAACCAATCTAACCCTTATCATTTTAACATATATCAACAGAAAGTAATGCGGAAGACTTAAACTCATTAATAAAAACCAGTTCAATAACTATGAAAATTCAACAATGTCTTAATCCCCCAAAATCTGGAAGTCATCATCACAAGAACATCTATCCTCAAATTTCTAAACTAAAAATGTCTAAGAAGCTAAAACAAATAAAAGCTAGTCCATGCCGAAAGTTCAAGGCATCGAGACTTGAAGAAGAAGATCCAGTCCAAGCTAGAAGCATTAGCTCACCCTGAATTTCCGATGTAGTGAAGACTGGCTAGAATTACTGTTGAGTCGAAGATGACGGCACGTTTGCTGCACTCCACAAATACAAAGAAGAAAACATAAAAGTAGGGGTCAGTACAAAACACGGGTACTGAGTAGATATCATCGGCCAACTCAAAATAGAAAACAGTATATACCAAGTAATATCATAAAATCAACTATGATACTCAACATGTAGCAACAACAAGTACTATATCATTAACAATTACCGTCAAGTTCACACATGAGGACTCAAGCCTCAATACCATACTCATTTGGGAATTATGTTCATTAGATTGAGTATATTAGCATCTTTCAAGATTCATTATCTTTATTTCTCTTGTGTCGGTACGTGACACTCCGCTCCCTCATATTCTTTATTCCTCGTGTGTCGGTACGTGACACTCCGATCCCCTACTACTATATGTCGGAGCGTGGCACTCCGATCCCCTAAATCTACATGTCGGTTCGTGACAGCCGATCCCCTAAATCTACGTGTCGGTTCATGACACCCGATCCCCTAAATCTACGTGTCGGTTCATGACACCCGATCCCCTAAATCTACGTGTCGGTTCGTGACACCCGGTCCCCCTAATACTACGTGTAGCTTCGTGACACCCATCCCTTAATTCTATGTGTCGGAACGTGACACTCCGATCCACTAATCTCATTCTATCAATTCATCAAGCCTTCTCTCATACCAAGGCATTATCAATCTCATTACTTTTGGTTCATCAAGCCTTCTCTCATACCGAGGCATTATCAATCTCATCACTTTTTGGTTCATCAAGCCTTCTCTCATACCAAGGCATTATCATTAACAAAGAGATTAGGGTTTTGCAAGATTTGGGATTCAATAACTTCATCATGCTTATATAATCACAATTATATAATCTCACTCATGCAAGCATACAATTAAGCACATAGCAGGGTTTACAATACTATCAATATATATCATTCGCTATTAAGTGTTTACTACGAATATCGTAAAAGAAACCATAACCTACATCCACCGAAGACTAGTGATAAAGCAAGAATTTTCCCAAAGCCTTGTGTTTTCCTCTTCGTATCTCCTCTCTCGTTCGATCCTATCTCTCTCTTTGTTCTTTCTATTTTCTTTATTCAAACCCTCTTTCTTTTAACCTAATTAGCATATAATTAAGAATAAAAGATGGCAATAATAACCCACTAATTAACTTAAGGTTACCTCTTTTAACCCCCAAGTAATTAGACTTATTAACCTTAACCCTCTAACTTTATAATTAAAGTAGGAATAGTCCAAAACGTCCCTCAAATCTTGAAAAGAAATCCGACCCAGACTAGGATTACGCAACCTGTGACGGGCCGTCGTGCCTGCCACGGTCCGTCCTGCAGGTCATCGCAGGGTTCATAGACTCGAATTCCACTAAGGAATCTGTGACGGTCCGTCCTGCCATTCCGTCACGAAGTTTAGAGAGTCGATTTTCAGTACCCAATTTCAGAATTTCTAAGTGTTTTGAAACGAGACCCTGCGACGGTCCGTCGTGCCCGTCGTGGGGTCCGTCGTCTCAGCCAATTTTTCCAGAAATAAAATCTGCTGCTCAAAACGACTAAACAGGTCGTTACAATAGATACCAATTTACCCATCGTTCGTCCTCGAACGATCACAAGAAGAAAAACAAGGGCGAGAAGGTGTAGCTGAATCTTTAAACAGACGTGGGTATCTTTCTTGCATATTGGCCTCCTTCTCCCATGTGGCTTCTTCAACAGGCCGATTCTTCCATTGCACCTTGATGGATGCAATCTCCCTTGACCTCAACTTGCGAACTTCTCTATCTAAAATAGCAACAGGCTCCTCCTTATAAGAAAAATTCTCATCAAGCAAAACTGAATCCCAACGGATAATGTAGTTTCCATCCCCATGGTATCTTTTCAACATAGACACATGAAATACCGGATGCACTCCGGACAGCCCTGGAGGCAAGGGTAACTCATAAGCCACCTCCCCTACTCACTTAAGTACTTCAAAGGGACCAATGTACCTTGGGCTTAGCTTACCTCTTTTATCAAACCGCATCACCCTTTTCATGGGCGAAACCTTCAACAAGACTTGCTCCCCCTCCATGAATTCTAAGTCTCTAACCTTTCGATCTGCATATTCTTTTTGCCTACTTTGCGCCGCTAGAAGCTTTTCTTGAATGGATTTCACTTTCTCTATCGAATCCCTCAAAAGGTCAGTACCCCAAGGTCTAACCTCAAATGCATCAAACCACCCAATAGGAGACCTACATCTCCTACCATACAATGCTTCAAATGGGGCCATATCAATGCTTGAGTGATAGGTATTGTTGTATGAAAACTCCGCTAAAGGTAAGAAGTTATCCCAATGACCACCAAATTCTATCACACATGCACGAAGCATATCCTCCAACACTTGAATTGTTCGCTCAGACTGACCATCGGTTTGAGGATGGAATGCAGTACTAAGGTCCAACCTAGTACCCAATTCCGCATGCAATGTTTTCCAAAACTTAGAAGTAAACTGCGTACCTCTATCTGATATGATGGAGAGTGGAACCCCATGCAATCGAACCACTTCCGAGATGTAAAGTTTGGCTAACTTATGCATTGTAAGTCACCTTGACCGGAATGAAATGAGCAGATTTAGTTAACCTATCAACGATCACCCAAATAGAGTCATACTTACCCATTGTCTTTGGAAAACCAACTACGAAATCCATTGCAATTCTCTCACATTTACATTCAGGAATGGGCATTCTCTGAAGTGTTCCTCCGGGCCTCTGGTGTTCATACTTTACTTGTTGACAGTTTAGACATTTGGCAATAAAATCAACAATATCACGCTTCATTCTACTCCATCAAAAGTGTTGCTTTAGGTCACGATACATCTTGGTTGCACCAGGGTGTATAGAATACCTTGAACTATGAGCTTCTGTCAGAATAGTGTTGATCAACTCATCGACGCGGGGTACACATACCCTTCCCTTAATCCTCAAAACACCTTCCTCATCGATTGTTGCTTCTTTAGCCTCTCCTTGCAACACTTTATCTCGACTCCGGATCAATTTCTCATAATTAAACTGCTTTCCCTTAATCTTGTCAAGGAAGGAAGATCTTGACTCCACGCAAGCCAAAAATCATCCCTTCTCATTTACTTCTAACCTCATAAGGTCATCAGCCAGAATCTGAACAACTCTAGCCAATGGGCGTCTAGAAGCTTGCAAGTGAGCTAGACTTCCCATGCTTCCCGCCTTTCTACTTAAAGCATCCGCCACAACATTCGCTTTTCCCGGATGATACAAAATAGTGATATCGTAGTCCTTCAGTAGTTCCATCCATCTCCTTTGTCTCAAGTTCAAATCTTTCTGAGTAAAGACATACTGTAGGCTACGATGATCCTTATAGACTTCACACTTAACCCCATATAAATAGTGCCTCCATTACTTTAATGCGAATACTACCGCGGCCAATTCAAAATCATGGGTCGGATAGTTACGTTATTGCATCTTCAATTGTCTGGAAGCATAAGCAATTACACTCTTCTCTTGCATTAGCACTGCACCCAAACCAGAGTAGGATGCATCACAATAGACAATGATGTTCTTACCCTCTAGTGGCAAGGTAAGGATAGGTGCGGTAGTCAACAAAGTCTTGAGTTTCTGAAAGCTTTCTTCGCACTCATCCGGCCACACAAATGGAACATTTTGCTTAGTCAAGTTCGTCAATTGGGAAGCAATAGAAGAGAATCCCTTGACCAATCGGCGGTAGTAGCTAGCTAACCCAACAAAGCTCCTTATTTCTAACACATTAGTAGGTCTAACCCAATTCTTCACTGTCTCAATCATAGAAGGATCCACTATCACACCATTCTTAGAAACCACGTGCCGCAAAAAGGTCACTGCATCTAGCCAAAACTCACACTTAGAGAACTTGGCATAAAGCTTTTTCTCCCTCAACATTTCCAATATAATTCTCAAATGCTCCTCATGTTCCTTCTTACTTTTTGAGTATATCAGTATATCATCAATAAATACGATTACAAAGAGATCCAGATATGGCTTAAAAATCCCGTTCATCAAGCTAATGAACGCAGCAAGGGCATTCGTAAGACCAAAAGACATCACTACAAATTCATAATGCCCATACCTGGTTTGAAAGGCAGTCTTTGGCACATCCGTTGCCCGTATATTCAATTGATGATAACCGGATCTCAAGTCAATCTTAGAGAAGACACAACCACCTTGTAACTGATCGAACAAGTGCGAGGAAGAGGATACTTGTTCTTAATAGTTACCTTTTTCAACTGCCGGTAGTCTATGCACATCCAAAAACTCCCATCCTTCTTCTTCACAAACAAAACCGGAGCACCCCAAGGAGATGCACTTGGTCTAATGAAGCCTTTGCTCAACAACTCTTGAAGTTGGGCCATTAACTCTCTTAACTCCGCGGGAGCCATTCTGTAAGGGGTATAGAAAGGGGGAGAGTACCCGGTTCAAGATCAATACAGAAGTCAATATCCCTATCCGGTGGCATACCAAGAAGATCTGTGGGTAACACATCCAAAAACTCACGGACTACCGAAACCGACTCAATCAAAGGTACTTGGGTAGTGTCATCCTTGAGATGTTCCAAGAAAGCTAAACAACCCTTACTAACCATTCTCTTAGAACGAATAAAGGAGGCGATATGAACCGGATTGGAAGTGTAGTCACCCTCCCACACTAACGGATCTGTCCCAGGCTTGGCTAGCGTCACAGTTTTAGCATTACAATCCAAGATCGCAAAATTCAGAGAAAGCCAAGTCATACCCTGAATTACATCAAAGTCAACCGTTTCTAAGATAACCAAATCTACATAAGTGTTATTCCCCACAAAAGTCACTAAACAAGACTTATACACTTTTTCAACTATCACAGACTCAACCACCGGAGTAGAAACACGAATAGGCATGTCAAGTAATTCACAATGTAAATTAAGACCATTAGCAAATGAGGAAGATACATAATAAAATGTGGATCCGGGATCAAACAATACAGAAGCCATGCGATCAAAAACCAAAAGATTACCTGTGATGACAGCATCAAATGCCTCCGCTTCAGACCGCCCAGGGAAAGCGTAACAATGGGCCCTATCGTTTGTCTGTCCGTTGCCCCTACCATGTTGTGATGTAGTGGCTCCAGTTTGCCCATCACCCCGGCCGTTTTGGTGACCACCATTACCTCGACCACCACGTCGTCCAGAATAACGGCCTCTACCATGACCACCTCTACCTCTAGCTATTGGGGGTCTTTAACTCTGTTTTGGACAATTCCTCCTAATATGTCCAGTCTCCCCACATCCATAACACTCTCTAGAGTCAAGCATAGGTCTCTCAGAGAAGTGTTGACCGGTCTGAGGTGGACCCCCGACTACAGTCTATAGTGAAGACTGAATTGGTCGAACTGAGTAACCTCCGGAACCCTGTCCTCTGGAGTAAGAACCATTAAACTCACCTCCCTTTCGAAACCTTTTTGATGTCGATGCCATGGTGAATTCATCCGGCTTCACTCCTTCCACCTCTACCACGAAATCTACCACTTCTTGGAAGGATTTTGCCGTAGCCGCTACCTGTAAGGCTGAAATCTGCAACTCTGACCTCAACCCCTTAACGAAATGACGAATCCGCTCTTGTGGACTGAAACAAAGTAGGGTGGCGTATCTGGATAGTGCCAAACTTTGCCTCATATGCGGTAACCGACATCCTACCTTGCTCTAGACTTAAGAATTCATCTCTTTTCCTATCCCTCAAAGTCCGTGGGATGTACTTCTCAATAAACAAGCTAGAGAATGAGACCCAAGTCATAGGTGGTGCCTCTGTTGGTTGACACTCAACATGTGACCGCCACCACATTTTGGCGTTTCCTTGAAACTTATAACTCACGAACTCCACACAAAACCGTTCTACTATACCCATCTTGTGTAGTAGCTCATCACAATCAACCAGAAAATCGTAAGCATCCTCAGATTCAGCACCCTTGAAGACTGGAGGTTTCAATTTCAAGAACTTACTGAAAAGTTCATGCTGATCATTTGTCATTATAGGCCCAGTAGTCAGACGTGGAAACGTGCCTATTTCCAATGAGGCATCCATACGGGGAGCCATAGTGGCTGCATGTTGTACCTCTGAAACCGGAGGTGTTGGTGCAGAAAACACTGGAGGTGCCTGACCCTGATCAGATAACCCGCTAAGATAAGCAATAACCTGATTGATCATCTCTGGGGTAGGTTGGGGTGGCAATTCCTCATTTTGCACTTGTTCATTCTACCCTTCCTCACACTCTCTTACTACCTCCTCAGTCGGTGGAGGAGTCACCGCCCTAGCATCAAATGGACTAGGTGCTCGTCCTCTTCCTCTAGAGGATGTCCTCCCACGACCTCTACCATGGCCTCTTGCCGCTGCTCTTCCTTGAGCCACAGCCCCAGTGGTTGGCTCAGACGTTTCTTGTCTTGCCGGGGTTGGTGTTGGCGCAGTCGTTGCTCTAGTTCTAACCATCTGCGAAATAGAGTGAAGATGGTCAGATACCAATTTGTATCACCTAGATACCAATTGGATTCAAGTAGTAGCACGAAAGAAAGAAAGAAAGAATGGAATTTTCCTAAAGTCTTATAGCCTCTCAAAGAAAATTAAAGGAGTCCCCCTACCGTTCCTTAAGACTCTACTAGACTCGTTCTTGTGTGATGAGACCAACGAACCTAATGCTCTGATACCAAGTTTGTCACGACCCAAAACCGAGCCGCGACTGGCGCCCACGTTTACCCTCCTATGTGAGCGAACCAACCAATCTAACCCTTATCATTTCAACATATATCAACAGAAAGTAATGCGGAAGACTTAAACTCATTAATAAAAACCAGTTCAATAACTATGAAAATTCAACAATGTCTTAATCCCCCAAAATCTGGAAGTCATCATCACAAGAACATCTATCCTCAAATTTCTAAACTAAAAATGTCTAAGAAGCTAAAACAAATAAAAGCTAGTCCATGCCGAAAGTTCAAGGCATCGAGACTTGAAGAAGAAGATCCAGTCCAAGCTAGAAGCATTAGCTCACCCTGAATTTCCGATGTAGTGAAGACTGGCTAGAATTACTATTGAGTCGAAGACGACGGCACGTTTGCTGCACTCCACAAATACAAAGAAGAAAACATAAAAGTAGGGGTCAGTACAAAACACGGGTACTGAGTAGATATCATCGGCCAACTCAAAATAGAAAACAGTATATACCAAGTAATATCATAAAATCAACTATGATACTCAACATGTAGCAACAACAAGTACTATATCATTAACAATTACCGTCAAGTTCACACATGAGGACTCAAGCCTCAATACCATACTCATTTGGGAATTATGTTCATTAGATTGAGTATATTAGCATCTTTCAAGATTCATTATCTTTATTTCTCTTGTGTCGGTACGTGACACTCCGCTCCCTCATATTCTTTATTCCTCTTGTGTCGGTACGTGATACTCCGATCCCCTACTACTATGTGTCGGTGCGTGACACTCCGATCCCCTAAATCTACGTGTCGGTTCATGACACCCGATCCCCTAAATCTACGTGTCGGTTCGTGACACCCGATTCCCTAAATCTACGTGTCGGTTTGTGACACTCGATCCCCTAAATCTACGTGTCGGTTCGTGACACCCGGTCCCCCTAATACTACGTGTCGGTTCGTGACACCTGATCCCTTAATTCTATGTGTCGGAACGTGACACTCCGATCCACTAATCTCATTCTATAAATTCATCAAGACTTCTCTCATACCAAGGCATTATCAATCTCATTACTTTTGGTTCATCAAGACTTCTCTCATACCGAGGCATTATCAATCTCATCACTTTTTAGTTCATCAAGCCTTCTCTCATACCAAGGCATTATCATTAACAAAGAGATTAGGGTTTTGCAAGATTTGGGATTCAATAACTTCATCATGATTATATAATCACAATTATATAATCACATTCATGCAAGCATACAATTAAGCACATAGCAGGTTTTACAATACTATCAATACATATCATTCGCTATTAAGAGTTTACTACGAATATCGTAAAAGAAACCTTAACCTACCTCCACCGAAGACTAGTGATCAAGCAAGAATTTTCCCAAAGACTTGTGTTTTCCTCTTCGTTTCTCCTCTCTCGTTCGATCCTCTCTCTCTCTTTGTTCTTTCTATTTTCTTTATTCAAACCCTCTTTCTTTTACCCTAATAAGCATGTAATTAAGAATAAAAGATGGCAATAATAACCCACTAATTAACTTAAGGTTACCTCTTTCAACCCCCAAGTAATTAGACTTATTAACCTTAACCCTCTAACTTTATAATTAAAGTAGGAATAGTCCAAAACGTCCCTCAAATCTTGAAAAGAAATTCGACCCAGACTGGGATTACGCAACTTGTGACGGGCCGTCGTGCCTGCGACGGTCCGTCCTGCAGGTCGTCGCAAGGTTCAGAGACTCGAATTCCACTAAGGAATCTGTGACGGTCCGTCACGCCTGTGACGGTCGGTCCTGCCATTCCGTCACGAAGTTCAGAGAGTCGATTTTCAGTACCCAATTTCAGAATTTCTAAGTGTTTTGAAACGAGACCCTGCGACGATCCGTCGTGCCCATGACGGTCCGTTGTGGGGTCCGTCGTCTAAGCCAATTTTTCCAGAAATAAAATCTACTGCTCAAAACGACTAAACAGGTCGTTAAATATATTCTTCTATAAAACACATTTTACATATAGCTAATTTTGTCATAAGTTGTCTATTTATTATTTTTTCTCTATTTTGTTCTCTTATATCCGTGGTCATACCTCCAAATTCACTTCTTATTGCTGATTCATATTTGTCTAGTATATCTATTTTTGTTGCTGATGAGGATCCATCCATTTTCTAATCATTCCTAAGTACTTCTAAACTTTCTGGGGGTAGATTTTCTATCCATAATTTTGTTGTTCCTACGAATGTTCTTTCTATGTATGTTGGTGTTTTTGTTGTTTCTATTTTGTTATCTATTAACTGTTTAGATATATTTCCTGTCCATAGTAATATTGCTTTATTTATGTCTGTAACACAATCTAAATCTAAGAAATTATATTGTTCACTTATTGGTTTTGGTATCCAATTTTTATTTAATCTACTGCTCCATATTGCATTATTTCTATCTGATTGTTGTTAACTTTTCGTATAATAACTTGGTGGTGTCCACCTAGGACTATTTCTAGGACTATTTCTGGGACTATTATCTGGGGTTTTTACTCTTCACGTACTAGGTCTATTCATATCTCCTGTGTTTATTTCTAATTTTTTTTATTTACTTGTTCTAAAATTTTTGTATATGTCTCACTTATGTCACTTATTTCTGATTTTTGGTCATTTTCATTTTCATCTATTTCATTTACTTCAAGATCTTCATTAGTTTTTGTTCCATCTCTTTTATTTCATTAGTTAATTCAAGCTCTTTATCTTTTTCCTTTGTTTTGTTTAGTTTCATATAATAATTTTAACCTAGCTAATTCTTTTTCTAATTCATCTATTCTTGTATTTTTTATCTCTTCCAAATGTTGTACTTCTGTTTTGCTTGTATCTTTATTTTTTCAATTTCTTTTGATTTGTCTATTTCTTCATTTTCTTTTATTATTCTTTCCATAGCTGTTAAGCTATCTTCTAATTTTGCTGTTTCTTTTTCTAACATTAAATATAGGTTATGTCCTATTTTCTTATATCTCCTTCCTAAATTTGAAAATATTATTTTTATTATCATTCCGTCTTGGTTCTCATATGTCTTTTCGTCTACTACAAATTCCTCTTTGTTCATTATAATTTATGTATTATATTATGTTGTAATTCATATTCAAGACAATCTAATTCTAATTCTAACATAAATATAACTTTTCTTTGTGCTAGAATTGATTTATTACATACTCCTGCTAATATATTTTCTTCTAACCTTCTTTTTCTGTGTTGTAATTCTTGTTCTTTTTCAGTTATTTTTTCCATTATTTTTTCTATTAATTGTTGTTTATATTTTTCTTCGTTCATACTGTTTTTTCAAATAGCAAACATACTTGTATTCTGTTTTTGAAATTATATTTATACAATGATCTTTTTTATCGTTATCTGTTTTGACTAGTTGTGATAATTCATATTCTATGTATAAGGATTTTAATTTTTTCCATATTTTTCGTACCTTTTTATCTATCTAAGTTTTCGTAATTTTTGTTGCTTTACTTGGTGTATTATTCATTTATACCTTTCTATATAGGATTTTAAAAAGTTTACTTAATTTACTTGGGTCTTTAATGAATTTTATCTTGTGAGTTATACTTCGTCTTTTCCATATTTCAGTCATTATTAGTCTCTGAATATATCTATATCGTCATATAAATCATACATATCATAGTAAAATTCATCTTGTATACTTTGTATGGTTAACTCAGTCCAACCTTGGGTTGTTATTTCTGTTATTTCATATGTTACCAATTTGTCATAAATTTCTCTTTTTATATCAGTATTCAGATTTTTTAGTATATAGAGTAGTAATATCTTATAATTATCATCATCATCTATTAAATAGGTACTCATTTTATTCATTTTTGCTAAAAGTTTTTATTCCTTCCAACCTCTTAATGGATTATACTTATTTATTATGAAATAATAATAATTTAATAATCATCTCGTCTAGTCACTACTACAGCTTCCTCCTTTGATTAGTTACCCTAACAGCGCCTCAACTTTGTTTACTCCCCTATACAGCCTTCTTGCCTACCGGTTTCAACTTTAGGATGGCATACTCTGGGCATACTTATTCGAAGAATATTTCTGTAGAAAACCTTCTAAAGATGCTTATTATAACATTATTAAGTCATGATAAACAATTATAATCAACAAGTGATTTTCAGGAATAAATTTATTTAGCTACTCATAAATTTAAGAGTATACACCTGATTTTGTAGATTTGTAGCTCCAGATTTTTCCATAGTTAATAGCTTAATTAGTTTGCTAGCTCTGATACCAATGTGGGGGGGGGGGGTTAATTATATTGTAAATTAAGAGTAAAGAGAAAGGAAGATGTAGTGGAGAGAGAATGAGGGAATTGCTAGATAATTTATTTCTTCTGCCAATCGCCTCTTATATACAACATAATTGGCCCTTACTGTTACTATACAGTAACTTGGCCTTTACTATTTACACAGTTATTTATTAATATTTCTGTCCCTCCTAAATATACATATTTTATTGGTGTTTTAGCTTTTATATCTTGTATTTCTTTGTTTATTGTTCATTTATTTAGTATAGGTATATATGCTTTTCCTCTTGTAATGGATCTTCACTATATAATTGTTCTAGTTGTTCATTAATTATTTTAATTTTATCTATAGCAAATATAATAATTTCTAATTTTGTTTGTTTATTATTTATATTTTCCATTTCTTGGTTTATTTTTTCACTTCCTTTTATCCACTCCATAGGTTTTCGTTGTTTATTATTTACTCTTTTTGCTCCTATTTTGTTTCCGCATGGTGTGGTAAACCACCAATGTGTCTTTGTTATTATATGTGGATAAAATCTATCTAAAAATGGCATTCCTAATAACTTATCTTTTGTGGTAAATTCAAAATTATACATTTCTTCTATTGTTAGTATCTTATCCCATATTTGTATTTTTATATTTTTGCTTTATATTTAATCGTACTTCCTTCATTATTAAATCATGTTACTACCATAGGTGTTTAGTTTTTCCCATTTATCTTCTGGTAAGCAATTATATTACATATATTCGCTTCTGCTCTTGTATCTATCATAGGGGTATAAATCTGTTGTGATATCCTTCTACAATAATTTTTGCAAACTATAAATATTTTCATTAATCATTTTGTTCTTTTATAATTATTTTCTTATTTTGACAGGTTATTGTTAATTGTTCATTTTCTATGTTGTACGGTTTAACTTTTTCTAACCATTTTATTCCTAATGTAATATTAAGGTTTCCTTGGTATATTTTAACTGGTATTACTAAGGGTATTCCTCCTATAATTATTTCCTTTTCCGTTGTATCTTCATTTGTGCTTACTATCTCACTAGGTAATCCAGGGCATATGTGTCATGTTTTTATAATTTCTTCGTCCTAAAAACTAACTCTCTTGTTATATAATTTCCTCTTGTCCTGTGTTTATTAAGATTTTTATATTTTCTTGATCTATTATTCGTGTTATGAAATAATGATATGGTGTTATTTCTTCCTTATCTAATAAGTTTTGTGGGGTTTCATAGTCCTTTTAGATGTACTCATTCTTGATGAGGTATAGCTCCTGTTAACGTATTTGGTACGCTTGAAGGCTTAATCTTTCTTTTACAATTTCTAAATCTTCTTCTATGTCAATTTCTTTATAGCTATAGTCATTATTGTCTATTACAGTAATTATTTTTTTCAAAAGGATTTTCTATTTTTATTTTATCAATTTTATTTCTTGCTGTTATTTTATGCTTTGTTGTTAATATGTATAGGTTTTTACATTTTGCTGTAAATACTTTGCTACCTGGTTCTAGTTCTATTCCAGACATTTTCCAATATAGAAATAATGATTTATCTATATTCTTATCTGTTAATGGTACTATATAATTAGCACTTATTATAAATTTAATTTTTGAAGATATATTAAGTTTCCTTTTACTGCACTAATTACGTTTTTTCTATAGGGTGTATAATTCTGTCATCTGCTACTAAATATATTTCAATAGTGTGTATCTATTCCTTCTCTAAAACAAGCTTTTATTAATATTTCTGTCCCTCCTAAATGTACATATTTTATTGGTGTTTTAGCTTTTATATCTTGTATTTCTTTGTTTATGTTCGTTTATTTAGTATAGGTATATATTGCTTTTCCTCTTGTATTTGCAATCTATGATATGTTCTTTTGACTAACTACATAGTATTCTTCTTTTTGTCTCTTAAACCAATTTCTTAAGGTAGGTATTTCAGTACTTTTTCAACACTTAAATCTAATTCTTTTCTTTTATTTGTTCAAATATTGTATTATCAAATATAATTTTTTGTTATGATAATTCTTCATTTTGATAATCTTCCTTGGATATTATTTATTTCATCTTCAGACATTATATTTCTTCATCTGTTTAATTATTATCTAGATTAATATTTTCTCTTCATTTTCAGTTTCTATATCTGATACTCATATATACTATTGTTTTCACTAATTCATAGTCTATGTATTCTATTTGCATATATTCGTCATCATCTATAACTATTTCTGCAATTTGTTTTCTTTTTGGATTTTTAGGTAATTTACAGTCTTTAGCTATGTGTCCTATCTTTCCGCAATTATAACAATTACATTGAGATATCTTTCTTTTTGGTCTATATGGTCTTTTCATTTTATAGTTTTTTTACATAATACCTTCGTCTTGGTTGTTTATATTTATACTTAGTTTTATTTTTTCTATAATTCTTATATCTTTTGGATTTTTATTTTTATTTGTACATCCAAATTGTGGTGCCATTTTGTTTTTGCAAACATGCTAAATTTTTATTTAGTACCTTTTCCATTTTTAATTTTTCTTTTGGTTCTCAATAATGTGTAAACCATTGAGATAGAAATTTTATTCTAGCTCCTAAAGTATCTACCATTCCTTCATTATTCCAATCCTTCATGATTTTGTACTAACGGTTCTGGTAATTTGTTAAAAATATTGTTTTCTTATTTCTTTGCTTCGTTAAATTGTATTTAGCTTTGTAATAATATTCTTTGAATGCACAAGATATTGTCACGACCCAAAAACCGAGCCGCGACTGGCGCCCACGTTTACCCTCCTATGTGAGCGAACCACCAATATAACCCTTATCATTTTAACATATATCAACAGAAAGTAATGCGGAAGACTTAAACTCATTAATAAAAACCATTCAAGAAACTATGAAAATTCAACAATGTCTTAATCCCCCAAAATCTTGAAGTCTAATCATCACAAGAACATCATCCTCAAATTTCTAAACTAAAAATGTCTAAGAAGCTAAAACAAATAAAAGCTAGTCCATGCCGAAAGTTCAAGGCATCGAGACATGAAAGAAGAAGATCCAGTCCAAGTAGAAGCATTAGCTCACCCGAATTTCCGATGT